>JALECJ010000258.1:1255163-1855163 GCA_023515745.1 Amoeboaphelidium protococcarum
CCCCCCCCCCCCCCCCCAAAGGCAACGCGCTTCTCTCTTTAATTAACGCAATTCTTTCCCTCCTCTCGCCGAGTCGAAACACTTTCAATTCACTCTTTATTCACTGCAGTGTACTATAAGTTAGATTCACAGTCTACTTTAATTTCAATATGGCCCGCCGCTACGACTCTCGCACAACTATATTTTCGCCTGAAGGTATGCATATTGTATTGAGTTGGTCTAATAGTTGAATTGACGTTTTGTATGTTGTAGGCCGTCTGTATCAGGTTGAGTATGCTATGGAGGCAATCTCACACGCCGGCACAGCATTGGGTGTCCTGTGTCAGGATGGAGTTATCCTTGCGGCAGAGAAGAAGGTTACCAGTAAGCTGTTGGATGATCAGGTTCGTTCCACCGAGAAAGTGTACCCAATTAACGACAACATTACGGTCGCTGTTGCCGGTATTACCGCTGATGCCACGATCCTCATTCAACATGCTCGTCTGGATGCACAGAAGCACTTGATGATGTATGGTGAGCAGGTTCCTGTTGAGTAGTTGGTGGAGAAAATGTGTGACTTGAAGTAAAGTTACACTCAGTATGGTGGTCTGCGTCCATTCGGTGTCAGTTTTCTGTGGGCCGGCTGGGATGACACGTATAGACTGAAGGATTTGCGCTCCACCGCTATTGATAGTGCAGAGTAGGAGGGTGGAAGTAAGTCGGGTTTCCAGCTGTATTGCAGCGATCCTAGTGGTAATTACGCTGGATGGAAGGCTCACTGTATTGGTGGCAACTGGGCTAGTGCTCAGTCTATTTTGAAGCAGGATTATCGCGACGATTTGACCTTGTTTGGTGATGGTAAGCCAGTTGTTCAAGAGCCTAAACAGCAACAGGGATCTTCCTCTTCTAGCGCTTCGGCTACTACTTCTACCCCAGCGGACCAACCATCAGTCAAGTCTGGCATAGAGTTGGTTCTAAAGTGTCTGAGCAAGACAATAGAAAGCACTTCGCTAAATTCTGAAAAATTGGAGATTGCTATAGTCGGACGTAAGTAGCTCAAGGATGGTTCTTCTACGGTTTATACGAAGGTTTATGAGCCGGAAGATGTCGATGCTATTCTGAAGCATTACGGTTATGTAAAGCCTGAATAATAGTAGGAAGCGTGATTTTACGGCACCCGTGTATATTCAATCCTTTTTCTTACCACCCCTCTGCTTTTTTACTTGTTATGTTTCCATTTTAGTTTATTCAGCAGATGTTGAAGAGCTATCAGGTGTAATTTTAGGTAATTATTATAATATGAATTACACCAACGGAATGGTCAGCACTAGAAAATCGACCAAAGGGCTTCTCTCAAATACTGCAAGCAGACAGCTAGAGAGCAACACAATCATAAAGTTTCTACAAAGCAAAACACGCCGGATGATTGTAAAATGATCTCTTTAAGACTAAATAAAATTGTTACCTTGAAGGAGTGTGTAAGTCATTATGTATTTCAGCCTGGATATACGGTCCAACGCTGGTCAACTTCATAAAATACGGAAACACAGTGGAACCACCTACACCAAATGATATATAACGGCTTACAAAGAAACATTACAACAAGAGACTTACCCCATTGAGCCAAATATGAGTAAATGAATATTATATACTTTGAGTTATCTCCATGAATTAGCGACTGATTGTCCTGTTATAAAACAATATACTCATTTGTAGCACCAGCTATCCCATCACACGCCCGCTTCCACACATTAACAAAATCAATGATGAAAGTAATGATATTACTTTGCAACAATATCGCGCGGACAATCACCCATTAATCCATGTTGACCAGCAACCAACATGCCACAACAATCACAAGCTTCCCAGTATCAAACAACGAAGCCATCAATGCGGAGGAGGTGAATATACCGTGACCATTGAAGATGAGTTCCAATATAATCTTGCCACAGAATGAGAATATCAGTGAGCACATAAGACTTTCCAAAGAGAGACACCATGAAGTTTTAATGTGCGCAGGAACATGGCGATCGACCAATTTGCGAATTTTCAGTGAAACAGACAGAGTATATAAAGTAAACACCAACTAACTCTTATACAGCGTCTATGCCCAAGTTCCATACAATAAAAGATTATTAACATTCAACAACAAATCACTGCTCTAACTAATATTCAACCAGGCAACGTCAGATGGCGCTGAGGTCATTCTATATCAGATAAATCGTATGTATCTTATCTTTTGTGTATTGACTGAGAATCACATGAGTTGAGTGACTGACTGCCGACAAGCGCGCCGATATTTTCATTCCTCCGTCGTCGACTTTCCTCTTCTTTCTCTTCTACCTCCTCATTCATTTCCCCGCCCAAGCTTTTATGACGGACAACGTAACGTTCGGGACTTTTGGTATTTTATAATTATATAGAGATTATATTAATTGATTTATGATATCTTTACCCATTATTATATGTAGATCCTTTCGCAAATGAAAAGTTGGAGAGCCAAGAAGATGCAACAGCCTCCTCAACTTCCATCATCCACTTGCGCATCCAGCAGAGAAATGGGCGCAAGACTTTGACCACCATTACTGGGTTACCATCTGATCTGGACTAGAAGAAATTGTTGAAAGCATTCAAGAAGGTGTTTGCCTGTAATGGCACTATTATCGAAGATGAAGAGCTCGGTGAAGTGATTCAGCTGCAAGGTGATCATCGTGCCAAGGTGCAACAATTCCTGGTTGAGGAGAAGATTGCCACCAAGGATCAAATTAAGGTTCACGGTTTCTGATATGATTTGTTAATTGCGACAATATATTAATAAATCTATTTTATGATTACAGTTTTAAATTCAGTTTTTACATGTTTATGTTGATGGCGGGAGTTTGTTGACATTAACAATTTGATAAGACGATCTTCATATAGACATTGTGATCATTTCCTCTTACAGCGTGATGACTGAGTAAGAGCTCGCGCAATCTTGTTTTTCGTCGCACTTTGCGCGTCGCTGCTTCATTCTTCACTTGTCCTTGTGTGATCTTAAGCCAAAGAGAGACGCGCTTAAATTTCAAAATCTTCAACCGACCGAAATTGCGCAAATTTTATTCGACAATTCTTTGAGAGTTCCATCCACGGAAAGGTTGTCCCGTTCGGTCAGTGATCTTTCTACTATCATTATAGCACTAAGAAAACTTATTCACAAAAACTCATTTTATAAATATGGGTCGTGTTATTCGTGCACAGCGTAAAGGTCCTGGTGGAATTTTCAAGGCCCACACTAAGCATCGCAAGGGTGCAGCTAAGCATCGTGTTTTGGATTTTGCAGAGAGACACGGTTATGTTCGCGGACTTGTGAAGGAGATTATTCACGATCCTGGTCGTGGTGCCCCATTGGCTAAAGTATAATTCAGAGATCCTTACAGATACAAGATGCGTACTGAGACTTTCATCGCTGCTGAGGGCATGTACTCTGGACAGTTTGTGTACGTTGGAAAGAAGGCTAATCTGACCGTTGGTAACGTTTTGCCTCTGTCCTCCATGCCAGAAGGTACCATCATCTGTAATGTTGAGTAGAAGGTTGGTGATCGCGGTTCGTTCGCCCGCTCCTCCGGTAACTACGCAACTGTCATTGGTCACAATACTGATGATGGAAAGACGCGTATTAAGCTTCCATCCGGTGCCAAGAAGGTTGTGCCTTCGCTGTCCCGTGCCATGGTCGGTATCGTTGCTGGTGGTGGTAGAATTGACAAGCCAATCTTGAAGGCTGGTAGAGCATATCACAAGTATAAGGCTAAGCGTAACTGCTGGCCAAAGACTAGAGGTGTGGCTATGAACCCTGTGGAGCATCCTCACGGTGGTGGTAACCATCAGCATATTGGTCATGCTTCTACTGTGGCTCGCGACAGTCCACCAGGTAAGAAGGTTGGTTTGATTGCCGCTAGAAGAACTGGTCTGATCAGAGGTACTAAGCAGCTGAAGACCGACTGATGATAATGTCAGTAATAAATAATTCAGTCTCAAAACAACTCTTTTTTATAAAAAGGATATCTATGTTATTAACGATCTATACTTTCTATTAAATATCACTTTTATCATCATCAATCCACTAAGAAAGAGATACTAATGTCGAATCAGTGAGCGGGCACTTGAATAGCTCTGATTCTTCTCTTGGGCTTCAGCTTCGTATCCACGGTCAACTGTGGAGGCTTGGGCCGTCTAAGCTTCTTCTTCTCTTATAAGGTTGACAACGCAGCAGCTTACTACTCACTCACGCGTTCGAGTGTCTATCTAAATTCTATAATATCTATAACTTGAATTCCTGATATGGAAGGTCGCTTTGATTTCATGATGGTGCTCTATCGACTCGATTAAAAGACTGATGCCAAATGTGGATGTTACGATAACACTTTGCTATCTGTACGGAGTGGGACACTTGGACCGTTATCTGCAGTCTCTTTAATTGCACCCAGAGGACTTGCACGAATCTACGCACCACCACCAGTGCCATAACCAGACAGTACATGAGGAGTTCGTCGCTCCAGACATGGCGTGGACGCAGACAGAGCTACCATTGAAGTGAACGGGGCATCTACTGATTAAGGAGAATCCTCACATATATCAGTAGATGTTTGGCGCGTCAAGGATTACTTACTGCTTTTGACTACGGTCGCATTTTGATGATCTTGCTTCTTATCCGCGGCCTCAGTGCCCATAAATGACGTGCCATTCTTTACGATAAATACAAACAGCAAGATTGCACCAACTAGAGCTACACCCAGAGAAGTGCCAATGATTATACAGATTACCATTGTCGATGATGCCGCGCTCGACATTCCAGATGATGATTGCTATAAGCTGCCCTGAGATTAAGCAGCACCGCCAGAGTTATAGGTTGTGTATAGTGTACGCGTTTACTATTTGTCGTCCATATATTATACTTGTCCTTAATACTAATCATACTTTTACTACTACTATTACTGTTATCTAATATTGTTTTTTGAAACAACTAGCGGGGAGGCAGCGACCATGGCCAGTTGCGATATAAACAAAATCAAAACAAGTGCAAAGCAATTAAAGCTCCACTTGTTCATTGTACAATTCTCTATAAGTCTATATTATTTAATTGATACTATTTCTAGTAATGACGCCAAGAGAAAAGCGTGTTTTATTAATGTGAGCCGAATTACTGCTGACGGCAACGTGATTGTGGAACTCATGATTTGGACCTCGCGATTCAACGCCGTGCTCTAATTGGATGTTGTAATCTCCAAATTTTTCGTAAAATTCTTCGATGTTACAGCGATGATATTTAGTCATGCCACCTCATTTGTGTCATTCAGGCATTTGCATATTTCGTCACATCCCCGGTTAGTCTTTAAAGCTGAAGCGCTTTGTGTGAACAAATGGCAATGCTCGCGTATCAAACGTTACCGCCGCGAGAACTTTCCGCTTTACATTTTTAACCTGAAATCACCTTCAGTGCTACCTACAACCAGGAACGTAGTTATAAGGATTAGTTAATTCATTGTTATATATAGAGATGGAGCAACATATTATCTGGATATCGGGCTTATATTCTTTATTTGCTTTCCTGTTTGCATACAAGTTGTGCGGAAATAAGAATGTATGGCAGAGCTTTATCAAGTGTGGCATGTTTGGCACCGATGTCCATAAGAAGGATCGACCTGTAATAGCTGAGTCTATCGGAGTATTATGTGGACTGGCGTATCTTGTGACACTCTTCCTCTTTATACCGATTCCTTTTATGAGGTGGTTTATGGATGAGAATGTATCTTTGTTCATACAGCTATCTCATTCTAGGAACAAGGTGATCAACTATGCAGATTTCCCGTTTGATACATTCACCGCCCTGCTCAGTGGACTTCTCTCACTATCCTGTATGCTCCTTCTGGGCTTTGCTGATGATGTTTTGGAACTGAAATGGAAGTTCAAGTTGATTCTACCGACCATTGCGTCCATTCCTATTCTGGCAGTGTATTTCACCACGTACGGTGTTACCAATATTGTTGTCCCGCTGCCTCTCCGCGATCTGGTTGGATACAAGTATTTAGACTTGGGAGTGCTTTACTATTCATATATGGGAATGTTGGCCGTATTCTGCACCAACTCTATAAATATAGTCGCAGGTATCAATGGCGTGGAAACTGGTTAGACGTTGGTGATTACTCTGTCTTTGATCTTGAATGACCTCCTGTATATATTGCCATCTTTATAATCCCTCAATATCGTGGACACTGCAAGTAATACTGTGGCTGCATTCAAGACTCATTTATACTCATTTTATATGCTTCTGCCTCTGTTTTCCGTCACTCTGGCTCTCCATATGTGGAATAGATACCCATCACGGGTATTTGTTGGTGATTGTTTTTGTTACTTTGCTGGTATGTCTTTTGCATCTGTTGGCATTCTAGGCCGTATGTCAAAGACTGTACTGCTGTTCTTTATTCCTTAAATCATCAACTTTGTATACTCTTGTCCGCAGCTGTTTAAGCTTGTGCCATGTCCTAGACATAGAATGCCTCGGTATGATAGTGAGCGGGATGTGCTGCTGCCTAGTATGGTGGATATTTCGGAAATTACAAAATGTTCAACGCCGAAAGATTCTCTTGCTTGGCTCATTGTCTAGGTGTTTTACTCTACTGGCATCATTGGCGCGTACACCAGCGATAGTAATGACGATAAAGTGGTCAATGACGATCATTAGCTGTAGGATTCGACGCCCTCAAAGTCTTTGAATAAACGAAAGCGAAAGACTAGTGAACGATAAAAGCTTGCGTTATAAGAAGATTCTACCGCGTTGGAAAATAAATTGGCGGACCTATCATTTAAGCGATGTAAACTGAGCTAGGCGACTCATGTAAGCAATTTTACATTGATAAATCTAATACTCGTCTGGTTCGGTCCTATGCATGAAGCAACCACTACCAATTGTGTGATGGCGGTGTAAGTCGCGTTCTCTATTATTGCATTCAGTATCAGATACGGTTTAGTTCTGTACTTTTATCCTGAATGAAGGATTTATAAATGTATTTTCTATATGCTTATATTGAATTGTTATATAATGCTTTTTAGTTCTAAGCTTCAACTTTTGTGAAGTGCTATTATGAATGTATTCCGACATTTTCTACTTCAGTTAGTCTAGCCTTCTTTCTATCTGTTTATTAAAAGCAATGTGATGAAATGTAGACTATATCGCGTCAACATTCTGTGGCTGTGTTTGCCTGGTTTATGACAACACTATGCTGGATGATTGTAATGGCATTGCTAGGATTATCTCGTCCGGAGAGCCTTTAGTTTATACGACATGTCAATGACAAATTGTTGCATTTCTCGTGTTTAATGGTACTAGGCGCGTTAATGGAAAGATCCATGTACACTTTGTGGTCGCTCAGTCCCACTGGTCAGTAAAGGGCATATAATAATAACATTATAGATTTATAAGAACTTGGCAGTCCATAATCGCGACTAGTAAGCAGTAGACTGAGATATCGTGGACTCAATCGTGGATAGTAATAGTAATCTTACAAACCGGCAGCGGTCGCCTTCTTATTGTGTTTCCTCATGGCGATCATCTCCGAAAGCATTCAATCACAACTTTTCTATAGAACTGCAGACCCATTGGACGCGCTTTGTAACATACTCGGATTGTCCACAGGAATCTCACTCTCTTTAGCACTGCGTTAATATGGATGGTGTCAATCTTGCTGTAATTGCTTTTGAATGAATCAATACTGTATATATGATGTCACCTCTTGTGTCTTCTGTCTATCGTGGAAACCGTCATGGTCTCCAGTGTTTTCGATTCGATCCGCTCAAACGTTTTCGTTTCAGACACGAAACTCCTTTCTTCTTCTTCAATAACCGACTTTTTCATTACTCAAAATAACTTTGTATTTACATCCTGAATTACTAACTATACAGACTATATTTGTTGAATTTAAAATAGTATGGAACGTTGTGAGAGTATGATTGTGAATGATGGCTAGAATCCGCAACTAAACATCAAAATGAAAGATTATTTCAGTCCTCTGCCTATTGAGTCATTGTTCATGAATAAGGAAGCAGATAATCGTGATATCAAGAGTTGTAACAATATTAATAGTGCTCAAGAGAAGCCTTAGACTGCAGAATAGAAAAATCAAGTTAAATAGCAATAATAGTAGTAGTAAGATTTTGACTAAACTTTTATGGTGGATGACAATCAGCAACTGAATATTGATTAGTCATAGCTGAGTATTGCCTCTTAGAATTAAATATTGCCGAGTAAAATTCATGGCAATAATGACTTTGATCTGTCTGTGATTATTATGGACTCTTTAGACGAGATGGTGGATCCGGGGAAAATGTCACCTATTGGTTAATCATCGTTCAAAGATGATCGTATGGCGGATGGATCCGGTCACAATGGCTTTATAAATTAGTGCACTAATAATGATTCAAATTAACCTTTGGAAAGTGGTGTTGTAAATGATGATAAACTATTTGCTTTCACTACTCCTTACAAGGCTTAGTCTACTTAAACGCCAGCTTTGTAGACGCCGTTTGATAATAAGAATGTCAAGAAGAACAGCTATGATACTGCTACCAGGTCGAGATTGAGTCAGTTGATTTGTGAACTGGATGATTTGGACAATATTGAATGTGGTGTTGATATGGATGTAGATGGAGGTGATAATAATATGAATTCCGATAATCAGTTATTAAAGGAGGAGGAAGATTAAAGTTTCATAATGCCTTTGAAGAAGTTGAAGATGAATGATAGTTATATAAGTGTTTAGGATGACACGGATAACGATGAAGGTGAGTTGCACAAAGCACAAGACAAAATATCTCAGTCGTTCAAGGAGGCTGTTGTTAGTTCTGGTCCAAATATATTCAATTTTGCCACTCCAAAAGCTAGTAGTAGTAAGTAGCTAACTGGTAGTGGTACATTGACTTTTAATGCTCACAATGCGAGATAACAGACTTCAATCATCAACACAAGTGGATTGCTGAACTTTAGTAAAGTACCTCTCGATGCTTCCGGAATGTAATCTGTGCGCGATGACAATCTTAGTTAAGATAGTTAGAATTAGTAATCGTAGGAAATTGAGCGCGAATCGGTATAGTAAACCAATAATAAAGAAGACAATTATGAGTAGTTGGATGATACTCCAGCGCTATTTTAGTTGGCAGACAATGAGCAGACGTTTGACACTATTAAAACTGATACCTTGCTGTAGTATTAGATCCCGCTATCTCGCTCTAGTGTGAAAAATAGTGGTGGTGTTAGCATAAATTAGAAGCATCATACGCAAAGTATAATCTCTTGCCAGGCGTAGTCTTAATCCAAGTAGAAAACATTTGATCATTCAGAGAGTCTCCGTTAGTTTGAAAAGTAATTTGATGATATTATAACAATGAGATAAAGCAATATTGGTGTTTAAGTAGACTTGGATCGAACGCCTACTAGGAGGAACGTTTCTTTTAAATAAGAGTATGCGGGTATGCAGCAGTAGTCTGTGTTGTTGGAGAAAGCATTTCAGAAGTTGACTGCTGATAATACTACTTATACCGACATTTAATCTCTTTCACGTAAAAATGAGGACGATAAGACTGATGATAATCAAGAAGTTTTGGCCGCTAGAAGTTGCTCTGAACTAGTTGTTTTGGATGTGAAGAGATTTTTGACTCACAGTTCTTATTACGTTAATCTATAACATCTATGTATAAACTGGATTGAAGGCATGACTCCTCTTGGGGATATGGAATTTGTGAAATAGTTGAAATCTTTACAGAGTCTGTATATCGTCGGACATAATATCAGTAATCTTCCAGAGTTGCCTACTTCTCTTTAGCTGTTGAATGCTTCTTGTAATTTGATAAGTAGCGTTGACAGCGTTTATCAACTTTAAGTCTTGAGTCTTGATAATAATCCGTTAGAGTCACTGTCTATTCACTCTGATACACTACAAGTTTTATCTTTGCTTAAGTGTCCATTGAGTTAGAGATTGGATTTATCTGCTGACTCCTTGAAGAAATTGGCTCTATCCTAAGCCTAATGGAGGTCATAAGACGCGATTAATTTTCTGTTTGGCAACCTGCCTCGAATGAAGTCTCTATAAGAACTGCATTTAATGGATATGAGATTAATGGAGATTCCTAGTTCGATAAAGTCTTTGAATTCATTGGAACGATTAAATTTCAATTCTAACATGATTGAAAAATTGCGATTTGTCGATGAATTGCCATCTCTCATCAATCTTGATGTCTCTAATAACAAGTTGCATGATATTGGCAAATGCTTGCGGTTCTTGAAGAAGATAAATTTGTAATAACTGTATCTTTGCGGGAATAAGTTTTCCAGTCAGTTTACTGTATTAGATGGTCTACTTAAGGAGCAGGTTCCGTAACTAGTGTAAAGCTCATTCTCCGCTGAAGCTGAATCCTCACCCTCTATAGACATTGATAATAGTAAATAGTCTGCAGTAGACGATCTCACTTTTATCAATCACATATTCTACAGACATGCAGTGTTTAAAGTTCTCAAAATCCAATGGCTGGATGGTTTACGCGTCGATAAAGCTGTAAGAATCAAGAATGAGAGGTAATATTAGCACGCAAAGAAGTAGCTGTCTCGTGTCTTGAGTTATTGATTGTTGTGTATATTTTGAGCTACCGACTGATGTTTAGTGCTTGAATTGATTTAATGAATTTATGAAGATGATTTTAAGTTCTCGTTTGAGCAATATAATGCATAAATCACATGATATAAAGTGTCAACATTAAACCAAGAAGCCTTGTTCAATGTATCTTTCAGCTTCGGAGCGCTTCATGTGCTCTTCGTGCCCAACTTTGATAATCTTCACCGTTCCAGATTCTGTTTCAAAGCTCAGATCCTTAACTGCGCGAACGCGTATGTAAAGAGACATTGGCGGCACCTGGCTACCCATCAGGTCCACGTACTGCAGATTATACTTGTAAATTAATCTGCAATAGTCTAGATAATACGTCTACTCATCAGGTGATAGTAATTGCTGAATATTCTTATGAGGCAATTTCTTGCCGCCGCTCTCTGCGCGATTCTGCCAAGCCAGCTATTCAATCTTCTTCATTCTATGATGCATGTAGGTGAGAATGCACTATTTATTTCTCTGGATAGATTCAATTGCAACATTCACTTGAGCCATTTCATTTCCAGAAGGTTCCATTTGACTGCCGCTCTCTTGCAGATTATGCAGAATTTCTGTGCCATCGTTATGCAATTTCACGATCTCTTGTACAATATACTTGAGGGAATCGCCATTGAACTACTTCAGTCCACTCCCACTACGCTTCAACTCCCTCAGCAACTTTATAGCCTCATCACCATACATTTTGGTGAGTTATTTCTAACAGTGACTGAAATTGTTTATTTAGTGGACTTGGTAAATAGATGATTAGACTCGGAAGGATTAAAAAGTTGAAACAAGTAACTGTGACAAGAAGGCAAAAGACACCAAAATTTGGGTTAAAAATGACATACAGCATATTCACATGTTTAATAGTTACTTGACCGTGACTTTACGTCTGACAGCATTGCTAAAGCCGTCATGAAATCTGTATTTCACTTAATTCCTGGAAGCCTGATATATTGGAGAACTCTCAGGCTAATTATCGTCAGCTTTCCTGATAACGCGACCAAAGAAGTCCTTCTTCAGCACATGACTGCTGCTGCCACTGATAGAGAGAGCATTGTTGACACCAGTCTTCTTTTAAACAGCTGGAGCTCTTACAGGACTGACAGTGGGATCAGAATCGTTTCCAGTAATTTTCAAATCATTAATCTCTTTAGCAATGAGTTAACGCACAGCAAAGTTGGTTGGCAGAGCGCACGGATTGGATAGACCATCAAATTTACATACAGTATCAATTTGTGGCTCAATTGTCGATACAAAAGTTCCGTTATCATTCTTCTACTACTTCAAATTGAGACCGAGATACAAGAGTAAAGAAGCAACTCGTCTGAGTTGGGACAGTTCATCTTAACGAAGCAAAGACACATTGACTCCACGAACGTTCACAGCCAGGCACTTCAAAGCATAATACAAGTAT
Organism: Amoeboaphelidium protococcarum; assembly: GCA_023515745.1. Taxonomy (NCBI): domain Eukaryota; kingdom Fungi; phylum Aphelidiomycota; class Aphelidea; genus Amoeboaphelidium; species Amoeboaphelidium protococcarum. The sequence continues at coordinate 1,267,230 of JALECJ010000258.1, forward strand.
TCAGTCACAAATCTCTGATGATCAATGTATGATGACTTGCACTTGGACTGATATGATGCGGTGTTTGATTGAAAAGTAGACATATTAGCAACCGCCGTCTTACGTAGTTCAAGCAATAGGCGAGGAAATTCAAACTACGGCTTATCTAATGAGAACTGAGATGATGCGCGCAGACTATCATAATAGATGTCATTCATGGAGCAATATAACTAGTACGCCTTGACTGGGTAATGAGAATATGCAGCCAATCCTTCTGATGCCTTGGAACTATAAGTTCTAGCATTAATCTAGTCATAAAGCCAAGTGAACTCATTCACCTTCATCAAGTTTGAACCCCATCCCATCAAATCTCTGTACCTGACACTAGGCGCATACTGAAAGCAACCATTCATCACCATATCAATGTCATCTAATTGAAACAAAAGACCCTGCAAGTTATTATCAGCTGAGCTCTTCTTTTAATTGCAAAACACAGAATCCCAAACCTTGAAAATAGAAGGCTATCTATCTTTAATAGAGATCTAATCAGCGTTAGATTTCGAAGACTTAGCATCTGGTGCACCCGACTGATTTATGCCAGTTTTAGCATTAGAGTGTTGAAAGTCTATCCAATTCAATACTGATCGAACATCCCCATCGAACATCGCCGTCAATTAAGTCAGAGTTCTCTTGTCCAACTAAAGGGAATCCTCCTTATTGACTATTAATTACAGGCGACGCACAACCTGATGAACTGATGGCTCTTTCACTTGGTAGTGCTGTACAAAAGACTTAAAGCTTTTCAAAGCAGGTGCATAAGCATCATTACATATACAAATTATAGGTCTGAGTAGTTTTTGGTACTTCTTCTCTCCACTCATATTACCATTTCTTTTCACAATCAGTTGTCCCTCCTGATCATCGGATACACCATTGACATCCTGATGAAATTTTGACAATTTGGCACTTGTCTACACCATCCTAAAGGAATTATAATCCTCCTTGCACAATTTAATCAGAAAAGACAACAAACTCTTATCACCTCCACCTAGTGCACCATCAATCTCATCTAGAATTAAAAGGTTCGGTTTACTAGAATTAATGCTAGACTTACTCTGCAGAGCATTCATTATTTTCTACTACAACGCCTCTCCAGACCTCTCATCACTTGCATTAACTTCAATGACATTGTATCCACATTACTTGGCTATTACATGCGCAAGAGTTGTTTTACCCAATCCAGCTCTACCTGACAACATGAGTATCTTCTTCTCAGGTCTCTGCAGCTTGTCTTGATATGCAAATTATGAAGTATGTCGCATTTACTAATGGTCTTTGTTATTCGGAGTCTACAACAGTGACTTGTTTTACTTTTTAAATACGCAAAAGTCCCACTATTTCAACCAAGACATGCACTGCGAATTGACCCATTCGTCCGTCACTAGATCCATATAGCTCTATGGGCGATATTTGTCAGTAAGCAGTCGTTATTGAGACTGCTACTCAATACCATTATCTGCTTTTAATTTTTACTATAAACCAGTTTCAACTCTAAGCAAGTCTTAATGTCTTTATTCTGCTTCGACTTGAGTTGTCAAGTGGTAGATTGATGAGGATAGCAACTACTATTGACTAGCATTGATCTTCTTTGACAATATATTCTTCTACTATCGCAGCAGATCTAAAGGAAAATACAACTTTCCTCCATCGGACGACTTTGATATTATAAAGGAACCAGACTCTGGAATTTAGGAAAATCTCTAATCAACGTTAGCTGAACTCTGTTAAATCTTACCATCGATAGTTGAGGGCAAAGACACGGCTAATGAATCGGTAACAAGTCCATGAGCATTCGTTGATACTTTCTTCTTATCACCCAGAGCAGTATACTAGACATCCAGCTGAGTTTAAGTATTAACAACAGTCAGAGGTTACAAAATAGCAGTCTCGGTAGTAGGTACAAAAGCAGCGGGAACGTCACCCAGAGCAATCTTCTTCTTGAGTTGAGCAAATGGATTATTATTAGAGAAAGATATCGCCATTACAGCATCAGACTCTTCAGCCAAACGCTTCCTGGACCCACCAGCACTTTGACGTACACACGGAGATGATGGCTGATGATTTGACTGAAAGACAGAACCACCAATCTCAGATCCATCCAACACTTCCATCTCCAGCAAATCCATATTCTCCTTCTCCCACTAATCGATATCGTTATCATCCATCTTCTTCGTTAGAAAACTTACTTACTGAAAGTGTAAGACAATCGATAAGAATTCACTGTATGAACCAACTTCAAGTACTATCAAGCGGATAAGGTTCCACTGGACAGTACGGTGGAGGAGAGAGAGAAAAGCGCGACAGAAACATAAAGGATCTGAAACAAGCGTTGCAGCAGGATTCTGAAACAGACTTGAGGAACGCGTCTCTAACTATGAGTAAAAAAAAAGATGTACAGTACAGAAGTGTCTCTTGTGGAGCAAAGGCAACGCGTTACACTGTAAGAAACTCCATAAGAACAATTGTCCGTCCACCTACCACTTCTGCGCCTTGAAAAGACAGCCAACAACTTGATAAATAACGGGTGAAACGATAACTGAAAAAGGTAAGAATAATGATATATTAAGAGGTAATAACTCTATTGATCTTGATTTTTATACAACTCGACTACACATCGCGTCACATTTCTTTTATCTTCTACTATATACAATACAATTGCAGTTACACACACACACACACACACACACACACACACACACACACATGAAACACCATTCAAGGCTATCAAGAGACTAGATCAGCAGCACATTTCCCCAACCTTCATCAAGTCAGTGTCACTCACTAGGCACCTGAATGACCAAACCATGGATGTGACAGTACCTGGTCGATACTCGGTCTATGTACTGGATCACAACAGAGCATCCACTGCACTAAATCTCGCACCAGAGTCTGAGGGAAACCAGTATCAGAGCTGACTTCAAATACACAAGGACCATTGGGGACGTAATGTGCCTCATCGAAATTGTCCGGTAAGTCTCCATAATTCATCTCATACAACATCATGCCCATCGCATAAATGTCAGCCTCAGGACCAATAAAGGTCATACCAGACCGTACCTCGGGCGGAGAGAAGATTGGTGTGCCATAAGATTTAAACGGACGTATTCCGGGATTCTCAATAGGAGTTTGATAGAACGCAGCATGTCCAAAGTCTATAAGCTTCGCTGTGAGGTCAGCATCAACCAGAACGTTCTCATCCTTCAGATCCTTGTGCGTAATACCACAGTGATGGAGTGAGGCAACAGACTCTGCAATCTAGTAGAAAATTCTCTTCTGTACCGGCTAAGGCAGCACAGGACCACGATGTCGACCGCGGCGACAAGTCTTACTAAAGCCACCACAGACTCTCAACAGGCCAGCTAGACTTTAATCATTACCATAACGAGGGATAATCACACGCTACTCAGGCATGTTCGACTAGCCAGACTTGAGCACTAGACGATCAAACTCGGAGATCCTAGAGGCAGACAGAGATGTTGGCATCTTATGATTCGGCAAGAACAACCTAGTCAATACAGCAGGCAGCTTAGTCAGCGGATCCAAAGACTCTCTATTCCAAGCATAACCACCACACTCAGTCACCAGGAACCAGCATTCATTGCCCTCCCAGGAATCAATGTACTTGATAATGTTCAAATGCTGAGGAGCGTACTTCAACAGAGCAATCTCAAGGCAACTAGGCTCTCCCGTACGAGGATCCTTACACAATCTAGAACTATGAATCTGGCTTTTACGCATAATCTTAATGGCAACCTTCTATCCATCAGAACGTCTGATGCCCTGGACAACTATACCAAACGTTCCATAGCCAAGCAGCATTGTCAAACAGTAGTCATTGAGATGACGATCTGAGATGATACACCGGGCTAGTAGAGCTTTAGCTTCATCTACACATCTCCTTTCATGCTTGGCATCTTCATCTTCCTCTTCAACATCAGCAGCGGCGGCACTATCAAACATGGAATCTCTGTTGTATGTGGCATCATGAGCACTCGGCATAGCTTAAGACTACTGCTACTACTACATCTGCGTATTGTCAGTCAATGGGCCAACATGAAATATAGTCTTGGGAGTGGATGGCATGTCATTTTCAGCCGAGAGATCCAAAATCTATTGCCAATCCTAGCGATCATTCAGTGAAGGGAAGCGAGGCAAATCTTTAGGCGTTCGCTGTGTGGACTCATCAGACTCGGTGATGGACATGTGCAAGGACGGCAGAGTGAGACCAGAAGCATCAGACAAGGTTCGCTGTCGAATCTCTTCTTCTGAGGACGGCGATACCAGGGATTGGGTAGACTACTTGGGGGACTCCACCATGCTGGACAGGGACGGCACTTGATATGTGGGACCATTCAGGGCTTGCTGGAAGCTGTCAACATTATCATCGTCGGAGGTTTACGGTGGCGAGGTACGACTGTCGGAGGACTGACCTGCTGCGCCTTTCATATATTTGGGGATCCAACTCAATTATAGCATTCTCATTTTATATTATTTTACAATTCTTCAAACTCTTATCGGTACTAAATAGGAAGGAGCAACGAGTGGAGTAGGGATAAGTAAGCGGCGGCTACACAATTAATTATGACGCAAATGTCAAGAGTCACCTTTGTTTGTTTCCCTTTGTTTGTTCGAGGACTGAAAGGCAATCGGGCCACGTCAGTCAAAGTTGCAGATAATTACGGTTGGCTTTGTGGGAATACAGTTTTGGATGAAAATGATGAGCTAAGCCTCATTTGTCATATTGGGAACCTGCTTACGGTTATTCACCTGAAAATGATCTAATCAGGGGTCATCTTCGGGTGTCGTGAATGTGCCGGCAAGTGGGATGTACCAGTTTAACTGGACATTAACACCCTGGTATTTTGGTATGCTGCCTCATACTGGATGTTGAGTGTGATTTCCCATTTTCATATGTTTTAATTGCTTTAATTTTCAATGAAATACCACTATTGTGATGTAATTCGACTGACGCAACAACTGCGCCGCCTCATCTGTATTACTTAAGCCACCACAGAACGTCACCAGGCAATTAACGATTTGTATGGTGATTGCATGCACTAGACACGATTTAATGGCTTTATCAATCATAAAATAAATTCACGGATTATTCTCACTGTGTTGAACTGCATTTACTTTCACCTTGGTGATATTTTGCATTTCGGTACACGACGTCGGTGCGCAATCATCCTCGGGCGAGCCGAAGTTCGGGAAATCGCCGCGTCACCGTCGGCTGTGGAGTAATGAATCCTTCAATGACTAACATTCGGCTTAAATTCACGCCCGATAGAGAAGAAAGAAATTTCGGTGGCTGAATGGATTTATTAGTGACAAGAGTTGTTGGTAGTAGTTGGCTCTTCACAAAGCTTCACTCTTACGCATTAACAACAGACGTTTTCTGCCTTGTTCTGTACAGCGGGCACCGATGCTCTCCACCGACCTATAGTATATACAGTATTTAGCATTGATGACCCCTTTTCTAAATTCCATTTTAAATAATAACCTTGATTGCCCATAGGCAGTGTAACCTCAGATGATTGATTATGCAACACAAGCTTTTGATCATCAAATCGTATGTTGCTAAATCAGAACTTCTGATCAAAGTGTGCCGTTAGAGGAAACGTTACGCGCATGGCTGATTGGACAATACAGGATCACAGGTAACCTTTGAACAAGCAGCACAAGGTACTACGGTAACTTGACGATTAGCTATAGTTACTGGCGCCATGAACAGCCACTTCTCATCTTCATGCAGATTTGCTATAAAACAGGGACAACAATGGACACATAGAAACCTAATAATACTATATCAACTACTTTTGATATCTGCGACAACGATCAAGACTCTAACATGTAACTGGCTTATGCCAAAAAGCTGGATGATATACTTATCATGATGCACGAGGATGATGAATTCGATGAAGACAGTGATACTCAGCTGACAGTGTCAACAACAACCATGTCATCCAGCTTCTATCGGCGACGTCAAATGTCTAATAACTCAACGGGGGACGGCTCGGTGATGTCTGAACTCACTCGATCAATGTCCACCGCGTCAACAGAGGCGCAGTCGTTGTGCACCTCCGATGATACAGATGACGAGCAATTCAGATTCCTCACTCTGTAGAGGAGCTAAAGTGTAAGCGGATCCCCTCTGGCTAATCCTAGAAATAAGTACGTAAAATCTTCTGATTCTGTTGAACCCGTTGTCACACTTCCTCGTCGCTCATCACACAAGACTCATCGGCGCTAGCCCAGTATGCACTTCCACCCTCTTACTGGAGTTAGAAGACTTAGCTCTCTCGATGAAGATGTACCTCGTACTCCTATTGAAACTACTGGAATGTATGATAGTTACTGCGCTCCTCGATCGCCCTCCATAAGTCTATTCCGAATGATTAAATCTAAAAAGTGATGAAGGAGTTGATGCAACATCCAATAGATATCTTTCATATCAATCCAACTCATAGTTTAGTGCTTTAATGATCTCTCATGAATGGATCTCCAAAGTGACATTCTTTAAAACATTACATGCAATAGCAATCCCCGCCGCACGATTTACAACGTACAGAAGCATAATCGCTGCAAATAACGCATTCTTTTATAACTCTACTTCCTTTCGTCTTCTGTGTAGGATAGCTTGATTCTGTTGATACACTTGGCTGTTGTTGCTCTTCAACAGCCTTCTGCGTGGAGGACTCAGTACCTCTGACAGTTTAGGCTTCATTGAGAACCTTCTGAACTAGTGGATCCTGTTGTAAGTTCTTAAATCGCTCCAAAAATTTAGCATCTTGATCGTTTACAATGTTTTGAGTTTCTCGCTCCAAATAAATTTACTGATTAACCTGCGCCATGATCTAATCAACTTCTGCATCTTCATCCATTAATTTCTATTCACCAGAAACTTGCGCTCTGATCTCTTAATAAAGCTGATGTGCAACATTTCCTTAATGTCGAACAGGTGCTATTTCTGATTAAGTAGATTAATACAGATTGCGATTCCTTGCTCCTTCCTAATGAACGTACGGCCTGGCACCAGCTATTTACTCAAATCTCTTCATTAGAGACTCTCTACATATAGATAACACACATATTTCTATCTGCTTATTAAACAGATTAAGACACTTACTCATTCATTTCGTTAGTCTTGGCTGATTCATCTTATAATTTACTTTAGAGCTGTCTGAATCGCCTCTCTAAATCATTATCATCAGATCGGTCCATCGCTGTTCAGAGTATTCACTTGAGAAGTAGAAAGAAGCGGATGAAACAATTGTGAAATTTAATCGTAGATTTAAGATAAAAAGTAAATTAGACAGGCAGAGTATACATTAACTTATTTATTTCTTTGTAGAATCACATAAGATCTGACAGTGCAGAGAATGGTGAGGAGAAGTATAATCAGAAATCATCGATGCCATCCACTCCGGGACCATGAACATTCTGATTGTCTAAAAACCTATTACGCGGCGCCCAAGTGATTCTCTTCTCACGGAATTTCTCTGATGGAGCCAGCTGCCACTTACGGAGACCCCAAATGGCACCCGCGAATATAAACGCGCCTCCTATGACACAGCAACAGATGATAATGATTGTCGTTGTGCTGACTGCACCGCCACCACCTTGCTTGTTATCTTCATTCTCTCTTCTCACATTAGACGCGCCGTCAGTTGGGAATGGCACAGCATCTGAGGTCGAAGATGAGCTTGGCGATGATGACGATGGCGAGGAAGGAGATGGAGACGGAGGAGGCTGCGGAGAGGACGGAGATGGAGGCGGTTGAGATGGAGGATTATTCTACTCATCAGAAGGAGGAGGTGGTGGCGGAGGACTTGGTGAACGATCAGGAGGTGGTGGTGGGGAAGGCGAGTCTGGCGGTGGTGGTGGTGAAGGATTAGATGGTGGTGGTGCTGGATTTGTATTGTTTCTACGTTGCGCAGCCACCATAGAGACAAGCAGTATAGCCAGAAATATCCATTGTACAAATTTCATCTTCAAAATTAATCAATCTTCTGATATACGGTTGTGTTGATTATGATAAATGTACCAGTAAATTATAAAAAATCGATTAAAAGAATGAGCCATTAACTGCCACGACTTAATCTAATGCCAGGTAACGATTGATCAAAATGGTGACCAATCAGAGCGCTGTGATCATCTAGACGCGTGAGCATTGGCTGGCTCCACCAACGATGCTACGCTGCAAACCACGAATAGTTAAAGTCGTTGATTTCATGATAAGGGATTGATGCTTGGCAAATGAATGATGCACCGGTCACATATTCTAGTGGAAATTTGCATGAAAATTGAGTTTCCATATATAGCCATCGCAAAATTGCTCATCAACAGAACATTTTACTTTTTACTTTCATTTTACTCACTCCTATTGCTTGGCATCATCAAACACAAATTTAACTTTGACAATGTATCGCATTAGAATTTGATCAACCTTATATACGATATACTCGTTATACAATAGCTCAGACTTTGCAAGCTCGTTATTTTCAACAGGAGGCCCAACCGGGCAATCGACTTCTGTCGTGGCATATTATTTGAATTCTTAGCTGGCTTTCTCCGCCGGTTAGGATGATATTTTATGAGCAAAGGATTTTAAATTCCGAGTACTACGTCTCAGCTGCTTGACTTCTTCAACTTTGGGCAGTCCATTAGTATTAATCTCACTGGCATTGGATATCTGTGTTACAGAGTTAAATTTGACTGATGACAGAGGAGCAGTCTTACCAATTCCTTTCACTGAATGTTTCCCACCTGGTAATCGCTCAATGTATTAACTCTCGGTCAATTCCAAACTTTCTCCTAATGCAACCTCAGATAATATCAGTAGGCCTTCATCATTATCCGGGGAACAACTGCAATAATTGGCACTCTTGCTAACCATGTCCGCAAAATACACGCCCTTGCCAAACATGTAGCCAGTACTAGGCGCTTCAGGCGGCGCAATCCTGAGACCTTCACTCAAAATACCGACAAAATTTGAAGTTCTAGATCCATGCCATAACATTCGACGATTGGATGCCAAGTCCGGACTAGACGACAGCAGAACATCATATCTACTTCTCTCTTCCGCTCTCTCAATCTCATACGCATCTAATAGCTAAAGCTTATACTCGGAATGCGTCGGAGCATGTGTAGTTTCCAAACTTTACTTGATCAATTTGAACTCTTTACTAGACTTTCTCATAGGCTGTATTTTGGCATTTAACAGTTCAAACTGGATATCCAAAGGATCCTTATCACTATCTTACAGTTAAGCAGAAGCATTCACCTTCATCATCTTAGTGGCAACCTCAATTTCACGCAGTTGATCAAGTAAATCTAATTTAGTTTTGATTATCTACTCGTTGTCCAAGAGAGGAGGCCTCCCAGTAAAAGTATGAGGAATAAGAGTGTAAAATTGATTCGTACACTGCTAAATAACAGACTTTTTAGGAGATGCGGATTAGACATTATCAAGAGCGGATGCAAGTATCTCGTAACACTAAGATATCTGGCGTTATGATATCATACCAAGCGGCATCCTGTCCAGATCAATCTCCATCTCGATCAACGTTCGCTTCAGAGCGTCAATATCAAAGATCATCTTCATTAAATTCTGCACAGACTTTGGCAACTTTGACTTTGAACCGGGCTCGATCTGAGTGTTCAGTTCGATATCTCTACTCTCAGGAACAGCCAAGTCCAACGGAAACATTTTCCTGGGCTTTTTCTCAAATGCAATCTCACTCTGAAACTCATTCCCAGTCTTTTCGATATACACAGTCTTAAACAAATCTATAGCTTCATCTTTAGACGAGCAAGTAATCAAAGAGTCTCCGCCAATGTCAGTCCCAACGCGGCCCCATTTCTTATAAAGATAATAACTGGCACTACCTTGACCACCTCTCTTGCGCTTTTTAGACTAGTCTAAATTACCAATCCAGTCTCCTTCCAATGCCTAAACTATATAGAATGTATTCTTATTAGACTATACATCAGAACTGGCAAGAACAGACGCATACACAACACCATCGGACTTTAAGATGTGATGAGACTCGTGAAGACCAGAGTCAACGTCAACTATTGTGCTTCCTTTAACTAAAACCTTACGGCTTCTATCGCCATTGCGCTCTGAAGACTTTCTCTCAACGCTCTCATTTTACGTGACAACTTTGACTTACAAAGACTGTGTACTACTATTATCCACAATGATTCTTTCTATCGGGAGTGTCAGATTATCAAAAGAAACCAGCTAGAGAACTTCTTCAGGAAGTTCAGCCTTGTGTAAATTGACTATACTCACAGGCATTAGATGAGAGCATGAACTCCACGCGTCATGATGATGACATTTATATTGTTACGTGTGAGCATCATACTCCAGGCAATTATGACCACATTCTGGGCATTATTGTGGCACACCAAAACATAAAATGTCAGTGACTCTATCAACCAATCCCTGGAAGCTACCACTTAAGTTCTCTAAACCATTATGCTACAGCACCATTTAAAGTCCAGCTTTTGACAGAGCCTTTTTCAAAATGTCTTTGACCTTCCACATGACTTCACTCTAAACTTTGAGCATACCCTGTAAATCTTTAGATTAATCCTTAAGTGAATTGGCATTTTAAGACTTTTACAAATCAGATAAATCCGCTTTAACTTGATCAGAGCCGACTTTTGCCTTATTATCGCCATTGTTGACATTAGAAAACTGATCCTTCAAAAGTTGGATATCATCGTCCGCCAGCCCTTTCCATCCTTCAAAATCTTCCACCGACTAGCATTTAGTGGGATGATGCTCTAGGAAACATTCGACATGATGCCAGGCAGGGATAGGACCATATGGACCACCGTTATCCATCAAGAACGACAGACGCACCAAGCCTTTAGCAATATCATTCTCACATCCTCTACACTTGCTCTTACCAGACTTGGCATACTCCACGCGCAATCCCTCCAGCCGTCCCCTCGCTGAGCCAGTGAAACGGCCATTGTTCTCTTGAATTAATTTCCTCACACTCTCTTGATCTTTCCACCTCAATGTACTAAACTCAAACAGATTGTTCTCAGTCAGGATAAGGGCAGCATTTCTAGTCTTGAAGAAGCACTTGGGATGATACCATAGCAATTACACACCATCAAAGAATCTACTCTGTACGGCAGCCCCAATCTTCAACTAGTCTTCCTTGATATACAAATCACACTTCTTACATGCGCCTCTCCCCGTCTACATACCATATATTCTATCAAGTTTGTATTCAAGTAAATATAGTAAGAAAGATAGATATACCTTTGCATACTCGCAAATAGCACTTCCTGCAGGAATATCAACTTTAGGCATATTATACTCAGATGGCAATCCTAAAAATACTATTGCAGTATAATCGTCTTATGAATGGTGAGGGAAGAATAGAAAGCTTTCAGCCAAATGAAGTGCGCGTTTCAGAGAACCAACTGGTCAGAGAATCGACGCGAGAAAACAGAACAAAAGTGAAACGCATTTAGATCAGTTCCAGCCGTGTGTGTAGATTACAGCTCTGGCTGCCAGCTGGGACATGTAATAAAGCATAAAATAGAGATTATTATATCAATGAGTGAGTGTGATAATTCATGCACTTATAATCATGTCATTGAGAGATCGAGTGTTATCAGTGCTAAATCCAACGGCGGCCTCTGCATCTTTCTACGTGTATGGTTCCTCTTCATTGATTTCCTTCACTCTTCTCTTGTGGTCTTTAGTCTTTAGGTGCGCGTCTAATGCCTTCTGATTGACAAAGTGCCTGGCACAATGTACACACGGATGGAGTCCACCACCAGGTAGATCCACGTTAAACTTCACTTCAGCCTCGACTGGTGTGCCATCATTACTTGATCGAGTCAGTTTCTTCAAATCTTCATGAATCTAATCTAAATCCTTCACTCTGGCTCTAGTCCTAAATTTTCTATAATTGTCACGAATCTTGTGGTGTTTCCTACTCTTTTTCTATGCTCCAGCCATGACTTAATTCGCGTTTACCTATGTAACGCTTAATAACAATACAACGCAAAATGAGAAGAAAGAAGAAAGATCAATATGCATAGAGATCCATTCAATGTCATGAAATTTCAACGTATTAAAGTATCTTGAAGAAAGTTCAATTGAGGAGCTTGACGGAGATATGACAATTTAGATGCAAAGTGCCATCGTAATGGCTTTTGTATGCGGTCAAAAGCGCGTTGAACTTGCAGTGTCCTGGCCGAGTGATCTTCATGAGTTTAGCCTAATGCCAACCATCGAATGTTTAGTTGAGTCAAGCACGGACTAGCATCTACCTAAGTTATGCCCATACATGTTGGCTTTAGCTCTGGAAACTGAGGAAACTTCTACTGAAGGAGTTTAGGCAGTAGCTCTTTAGCCGTGCTCTCCATTCTTATTTATCTCCTCGATTTGCCTTCCCGCATCGATTACATTTACGATTGTGATAGCGCGTCAACCGATTCAGAATCGCCAGCTTGTACATAATCAGCATCACGGAGTTTCTTCAGATTAAGTCCATCTTTATTACGAGGCTTAGCGGCTGAAAGATATTGAACTTCAACCAAGTGCTCTTAATGTTTGTCGCCAGATAATAGATTCTTTAGATTTCGCCGCAATTTACCAACATTTCCTTTTACGCGATTACCATTAGATGGAGTCATAAGATATTCACTCAATGATTTCAACTCTGAACGGGTAGGTATTGACAGGGGATTATTACTCTATGTCGCTTACTCGATCAATAAATTATTCAAGTCTTTATCCACATTTTCATGATAACGCGGAGTAGCCGGGATCTCATTCTATATCAATAATCTCGGAGATATCACCTTCTTATCAGCTATGCCTTATACTAAATTCTGAGTTTATTATTTCCTAAGTAACTTCTTGGAGGTTCTTTCAGTCCAGATACTAACCATGTCAACGCGAATTAGATTTGACGCGAATTGACGCGCACTTGATTTCATTCTGATTTCGTATCTAATTCCCCACGAAGAAGAAGAATATTTATAGCTAGTTGACGTACTATAAGCTCAATCTATAAGTCTACCGTCATACTTACTTATAAACTAAAGTGCGCTAAATTTGAGTCAAGATTTAATAGCGACATTGTAGTATGAAGGCCGTCAAATTGAATTAGCAATAGAGAACATAACTCTTGGAACCGCTGTTAAAGTCTGGATGGACACTGAACGATGTGGATGGCAAAGAAATTATTAAGAAGTTGTACCAGTTCAAAGACTTCAAGGCTGCATTCGCTTTCATGACTCAAGTCGCTCTTCACGCAGAGTAGAAAGATCATCATCCAGAGTGGTTTAATGTTTATAATCGCGTCGATGTTGGATGGTCTACACATGAATGTAATGGTCTGTCTGAGCGAGACATCGCGGCTGCTCAGTTTTGCGATTCTTTATAACAAGACACTGCAAAGTCTAACTGATCAAATGGAATGTTTAATAATGAGATTAATAAGCTAAAATATTAATATATTTAATTCCTAATATTCATTTCTTGCCATTAAACTCTCAGCTAGTAATAGGGGTGTTCAGTAATGAAATTTTAACTGCTGTAGTAGTAGAGGAGCCATCCTATTCATAGCGTAAATCAGCAAAGACGATAACAAAGTCCACTTGAACACCTTTCCAGTAAAGAACTACTCTGCAAACCAGAATCCAAACCATTGAGAGATAGACGTAGATCTGCCCAGCTAGACATCTTTACGCCAGGTGTACGCGGAATTGTCGACGCCATATTAATGAGGATGCATCCACTCAAAGTCGTCCACTGGCTACTGTAGAACAGATTTATCTAGTGTCAAATCTTCAATATCTTCGGTCTATTTGGATCCACCCTGACATTGTTTCCATTGACGGAAGTAAGGTCCATTGTAAGTGACACACGAATAATCATCAGTGACATTCATCTTTGTATTATAATCATTCGTCATTGCCTTCCTCAACCATTCACGGAAGAGCTTAGGCAATCCGTCCACTTGGATAGGAGAGTGCCAAGCTTTGGCTCCTTAACTTAATCTTGCCTACTAGCCGTGCAATAGCTCATAATCCTAAAACACAATCTTGGTTGATATCCAGCTATTGTAAGATAACGACAGCACTGGCACAGACTCAGCCCAACGAATAAAAGAGCGCGCATGAGAGTAGATCAATCGCATATGACCCTCTTTAGTCGGCGTACAGTGCATTGTCTAATTCATCAGCCAGCCTGATTTGATGTTATGTTGCAACAGGATGGTACATGGCGGAACAAAGATGAATCGCGACGACTTCACTTCGCCGTGAGCCTACACTATGCCAGTTATTACTTTATGAGAGTCGTTCCCTGGTACAAATTCAGATAGCTATGCAACTTTCATATCCTTCATCTCAATAGGCTTGGCCATACTACGCTTCCCAATCGTGCCATCATGCGTAAAAGGAATATGCGCGGGATCCAGCAGATTCTCAACCATCAGCGAGAAATCTATATTCAGATCAATGGTTGAGACAAATGGGGAAGTGAAGGATTTGGGATCAGGATAGTTGGTTGCAGTGCGCTGGATCTTACTCTCATCAGCGAGCTCCTTTGCGCCAGGCCATATCCAAATCAGACCATCACGTTCGACCAGAGGGTACTTGTAAACTTTCGCGTTGGCGGGGATGTTACGATCACTCAGCTTGGCAGGGATTTCGGTACATTGCCCATCCACGTCATACTGCCATCCGTGATACTTGCACCGCAGTTCACCATTCTCCATAAATCCGATACTCAGAGGAGCACTTCTATGAGCACATCTATCAGCCAACGCAACCGCTACTCCAGCATCATTGCGATATAAGCATATAGGATCACCGAGCAAGTACAGCGATACAATATCACCCCGTCTCAAATTACGGGACTCTGACAATGCGTACCAGTACTCGCGCATATTGGGATTGATATCGCTGACTGACATGATGTTGTCTGTTAGTGTATGTGCTAAAGTGGTATAATATAACTATGTCAAAGTGATTACCAAAACAAGGGGATTCTCTGTGAGAGCGTCGGCTTGTAAATTCGTAATCAGAATTCAGAACCGCGTGAGTTCTCACTAAGCGCAAATCTCTTACGATGAAACTGCATTTAGTCCTAGACACCGAACATTGTCAATGCTGTAAGAGAAAATAAAAATTACTGGGTTGGTAAAACAATAGAAATTATTACTTAACGCGGTACAATACTCAATCACTCTAACATGATGCACGCTAACATGATCAAAGCTCATATCCATAATTGGGACACTCTAGCCACGCGGGCTGGGTGCTCATAAGTGCGCCAATGACCCAGAGTGAGGCCAGGATACTGCGCACAATCAAACTCTTTATACGCATAGTGTTCTTCAAAGATCTGAGCATAATTCTACTCCACTCCCTGATCAACTTCAGCGGATATATCGATATCCAACTTTGATTCTTGAACTTCCTTCTCACTAGCAATCTCAGAGTACTTGGCAATGTCATCCAAAGTCAAATACTTGCAGTATGGCAAAACGTACTTGTTCAGGTACAAATTATATACCAAAATAGGCGCAAGAAGTGCCAAAACCAGAGCACCACCAACCCAAAATTTCTTCAACAGCAGCAAACCACCCAGCGTGATGGAGAACAAATAGAATCCAACCATAAAGCACGGCACAACGTAAATCATCATCTTTCCTCCCAACTCATACTCTGTCAAGTTGACAAATATCGCGTGATACTTTACAGTCAGATAGTACTGTGCAAAATAAATTGCGGAGAATGGCAGGATCAGAGGACTTATGATCATATACACCATCGTCAAGTTCCAAATCAATACTGGCATGACCCAAGTGACAGCTTCAGCAAAATTTCCGGCCGATGACAGGTCATTCCGCATGTAATCACGAGGAGATTTACATAAAAATCTTAATAGAGTAGATACAACAAGTCCACCAATATTAGCCAAGCTCAGACCGAAAGCCCCAATTCCACTCAACACAATAAAGTTGATAAAGAACTGAGCAATATTAGGCAGGGAAGTGGCTAGGATGGATGCAATAGAGCTAGGATTATTCAAAATATCCACAATAGCATTAACTGCAGTTCCAGCAATGGTAACAACGAGCAGAACGTTGAACAAATTGAAAAAGTAAAAGCTCTTAAAGACCAGTACGTTAACGCGACTTTTACTGACGGCTCCCTATATCTTGGCCAGTAATGCCAAGATGGCAGGAACCAGAGATAGGAAAATAATAACAACCAGTGCCGGCAAAGTACCTTACACCAGACCTCTAATCCAATTAGGCCAAGACTCTGTCGGGATGTACTAGTCAATGCTAGACAGAAATGATGAGACGAAACCAATAGGAACAGCCCAAAAGATTGTAATAGCAATCACAGCGGCTATAAATCCAATACCACGCAGCTATCTGTCCCATTGGTTCAACTTCAAATTGTTCCAAATCATCTCATTTGGTTCATAGACAGGACTAACTTTCAACTTCAGTGGATCACCAGACACCTTGGCTTGACTCAGGAGGAGCGACTATGTGCAGCTCTTAAAAGTTACGATAGCGGACATTCCCTTCTAAATACGATCAGTGTAGAAATTTTGGGGTGCACGGCGCTGTTCAGCCAAGAGGCCATCGTTGTTCTTGAACTTTTCAACATTCTCATCAAACTTGGCAGCCTTTTTACCATCCAAATGAACGGATGGTAGAAGGGCATCAAGACTCGCCTAAGAATTAAGAGTCGTTGCAGACGAGGACATGGATATAGGATTAGATGGACTCTCATTGTCACCACTTTTGGACTTATTCTGCTTATGCTTGGCAGAAACCGCTTTCTCCAATTGAGTGAGATGACCAAAGCGAGTTTTCAAAGTCTACTCCAACCGGGACTCGTGCGTCAAGAATACAATACGCTCAACTTGATCTTCAGCCACCTGCAAAAGTGAAGAAATGTATTGCTTCAAGGAGGCAGAACTTTAGTAACGCTCATCCAAACCGCTGATTAACAGACTACGATGTGACAATCTCTTAATACTACTTAATAGAAAATTGACGCGGCTATTGCGATACTTGCGCAGAAATACGATCAAACCAAAGAACAGTATCCCAACGAACAGATAACCAAATACAACATGAGCCCACAACCTACTAGAGCCATCAGCCACATTCTGAATACTGGTGGCAGTATACTCGCCGTTAAGTCTGAATTCGGCAGTGGCATTGACAGGAATTAGAACAACCAATCCAAAGAATGACAGCACACACAGCACAGCCACTGACCATTTAAGAAATTGTAGAAGAGTAAACTAGTCCACAGAAACAAGTCTCTCCAGCTCGTGATCACTCATAGAAATTAGCTGAGGAAGCCAGCGAAACGGACCAGAGGCCAAAGCAGGAGGCTTGCCATACTGCACTCTCAATCTCTCACGAAATCTGTAAACGCGATGGAAGGTTGGTACATCTTTGAGCAGCAGGAAAATAGCCAGACCAATACCGGTAGATATTAAAGAGATAATAACAGTTTGTGCAAGACCGTCATTGGAACCTCCCGCAGTACTCTTTTCAGTATTTCCCTAATCTTGAGCAGCGACGTACGGCAGCACCAGACAGGCACACAGCAAAGACTTGATTAAAGCTTTCATAACACTCATGATATAGATACAACACAGAAACCTCACTAACAATTCTTTGTATCAGAGACTGTGCGCAGTCAGCAGAAGCTAAAGTGACGAAAAATGATAAAACGCGCAAACGATCGTCGTAACTTCAATGAATCATCCCTGAAATTGAGCGTTTCACTCCAGTTTGACTTCCAAAATAGGCAAGTGGTTCATTTAATCTCAAAACAGTAAAGATACGCGAAATTGGTTTCTGGCATACACAAGTGAAGTTTTGAGGGCATCTTTGGGAGGGGTGATTTACGAGAGATTCTCTTTAAAGTTTGCATGGAGAGTCCTCTTTACTGGACATTGATTTCAATGAGCGTTCGTCGTTACAGCTAATCTTTCTTTTGTATTTTCAGTGCTTTGATTACCTAAATACCCGGCA
Organism: Amoeboaphelidium protococcarum; assembly: GCA_023515745.1. Taxonomy (NCBI): domain Eukaryota; kingdom Fungi; phylum Aphelidiomycota; class Aphelidea; genus Amoeboaphelidium; species Amoeboaphelidium protococcarum. Next base: position 1,285,334 of record JALECJ010000258.1, read on the forward strand.
TCTTGACATCAATATTTTTGAAATGTCTTTCGCAACTCCATAGTAGTGGTAAGAATTATTAACTTTTATATTTATTCTATATAATTATATTCATGTGAGATTGTGTAGGTTTTAAAAGTCAAAGAATGTTTAATTAGAGATCAAGGATATTCTTCCCCTATTGCTGGAACGATCTAAACTTATAAAGACTGCAGATGCTGCCGCAGACGTTAACGGTAGCCTCTCACAGATCAATGATAAGATTAAACAGCAGGTGAATAATTGTCAGAATTAGATCAATTAGTTGGAAGCTGCACTGAGCACTTTTGAGGGTGATTTGAATGTGGATGCAGACTCTATAAGGAGAATGGAAAATGAATTGTTAAAGCTATATAAAGATTTAGATGGAATATAGAAGAAAATATCTGCTCCATCTATTGGTCAGTAATAGCAATAACTTGCCAGCAATAATAATGTATAGAGGAATTTTAAAGAAAAGCGGAATCTACCCTCTGATTCTGAGTAAATTAATGATGCCCAGCAGTTGAATGGTGTTCATCTTTAGATTATAGAAGAACAAGACTAGTAATTAGATTCTCTGTATAATGTAGTGGTTAATTAGAAGCACATTGGTATTGAAATTTCTGATGAATTGGATAATCAGGCAGAACTACTTGATCGACTTGAAGGTAACGTTGATGGGACACAAGACCGTCTGGCCGGAGCACGGAGACGACTCGACAACATTTATAGAACATCGAAAGAGAAAGGAAGCCTTTGCCTTATACTTACACTAATTATCGTGGTGATTGTACTCATAGTAGTTATTAAATGAATTCGCGTATTTCATTGATAGAATACTGCTGATATCATTGTGAGTGAAAAAAGCATATTCAGTCTATTGGCTATTCTCTCTCAATCACTATCAACTCATACTTGGTCGGAGATATGGGACGCGGTATCTACATTTCAACAGGGTCAGACTTGAGTACAGGCTTAGCATTCTTGATTCTTTCCAGTGCAGAGATATCCGAGTTAATTGACAACAAGTTTGATGGCCTATTCTTAAAAAATGGCTTAACCATTGGCTCATGCGCGAATTTAATCTTTGCCTCACGCTCCAGTAACTCTGCGGTTGTGGGCAATTCAAGAGCTTTTCCATCATGCATCATTTAATCGTCATCATCACCACCAACATTAACTAGTATCTAATCTTGTACAAGTACGGCTTGTGACTTAGACTACAGCAAATTCTACTACTGAGATTATAACTGCGACTAGGAATTCAGAGTAGACCTTCGTCGTTATGGTCGAACCGTGCGTAAAATCACCTTGTTGTATTGACTGTTAACTTGAGTATTCTTTCTAGTCAATGCAGCAACTGTATTATTGATATTCTTGACTTTTTGTACTCGGCCACTAGTCCGCCCCACCTTACTAGCAGATGTCATCTTTTTGGATTTATTAGACGATGAGACTACCCGCCCTGGTTATTTAAACGCGGAAGAGTCGACGTTGTGTGTTTCAGATTCACCGACTTTATTTGATGTTGATTTTCTTTACGAAGCATCGGCTGTATAGTCGGACGTTTCAGAAACAGGCGCTCGTTCAGCTACACTCAAAAAATCCTTCTGATTAGTCACCGTATTTACCACATTGACTAGTCCTGATATCAACTGATGTACAATATCCATTATCGATCCTACTGCAAGTTGTTGCTTAGAGACTAAAAACGATGTACATTCTATTTTTAAATCTCACTCAGCAGTGCCATTTTGCTTAATCACATTCACGATATTGAATTTATTATACGCGTCAGTCTTAATCTTCTTCCGTTCTTGTGCATTTCCTTGTTAATTTCATTTCGCTTAGACTTTGTGAAGATCTCTTTACCGGTGATCCCGTTCTCTTCTTGCCATAATACTTGTCAATTGATTCGGAGTTTAATTTGAACTTACAGTACTATGAGATTAAGACCTTGTACTCCAAGACGGTTGACTAGTATTATTACAGAGACTGTGCCCGTAGTAAAAACATAATTAGATAAACCATAATTGATTAGTTAGTTGAAGCATTCCGGGTACTCTTAATAGTAATCAGAATGTATTGTTCGGTGTTTTTCTGAGGTACTGGATGATTCTCTTGGTATTTCCATGCAGAATATGCAGACTAAAGAGATGTAAGAGTAATATGTCAAAAAGTATAAAGATGACTTTGACCATTTAAAGTCTGAGATTGCCCTGTTGGAGAAGAACGATTTTGCCATATTGAAGCAGGAGAATGACAAGTTGATTGAGCAAGTTAATAAAATGAGAGCCAAGATGCGAGATGATCTTACTTCAGTTCAAAACTCTATCAAGCTGGATTTAAATCTGGATAAGAGTCGAGTTTAGTCTGAGATATCAGCGATATAGAATAAAATTAAAGACACGCAGTCTAAACTGGACAATGAGTGTGATGATTGTCGGTAGCAAGTCAATCAAGTTCGGTATGATACCATCAAGCTCATAGCGTACGGTGCCTCAACAGTTGCTTTTTCAATATTGGGATATGTCAAGTTTTTTAAAACATGATTTAACAAGTAGTTTGCTTATAAAATTGGTAATACTATTGTTGTAAAAATTCAATCTATATCTAAAATTGCAATCACATATCATCATGTTATCAACGCAGAAAATGGTCATAAACTTCGTTCTGAGTCTCTTCAGTGTATGGGTAGTTTAGCTCAGCTATAAACTTGGCCAACAGTCCTTGATCTTCATCCCAGTTGGGTACATTTAGACCGACAAGAACGCGAGCCTAGTCTCCACCAGTATTCCTATAATGAACAAGAGTCAGATTCCAGCTAGTGTAATTGTTGGTCTTGACCTTGTTCATAGTGTCAAAGAATGTCTTCAAGGCGCCCTGTCTCTCTGGAAAGAAGAATCTATACAGCTTTTCGCGTGATAAACGAGCTCTGCCACCCACCAGAAATCTCAAATGAGACTTTGCCATGTCGTTATCTGTGATATTAATTGCGGCCATATTTTCTTGATTATTGATCGTACTCACCACCTGATGCAATTCGGATTGAGAATTTGATTTAAGCAATTCAAATGCAATGTAAATATGGGCCTCTTTTTCATCTGAGAAGCGATATGACAGCTCAGTGACAGAGCGTGGGTAGATGAGCTCATACAGCTTCATGAACGATCCCGGACGCTCTTCAACTTTGACACTCAGCAAGCACTCTTTACCTTCACCAATACGTGATCTCTCACACACAAATCTGAGGCGATCAAAGTTCATGTTGGCTCCACTAGTGGCCGCTACAAAGACACCATTTTTGATACCGCTGCCACGCTCAGCCAAGAACTTTTTCACACCAGCGACAGAAAGTGCACCAGATGGTTCAAGGATAGATCTAGTGTCATCAAAGACATCTTTGATTGCAGCGCAGATCTCATCAGTGGATACTAGAATCATATCATCAACCAAGTTGTGACAAATGCGGAACGTCTCCTGGCCGACTTATCTGACAGCAGTACCATCACTAAACAGTCCAACCTTATCCATAACTGTGAGTTTACCATTGATAAGACTCTGTGTCAGGCCAGCGCTATCCACTGTGTTCACTCCTATGATTCGCACATCAGGCTAAACACGCTTAACATATGCAGCTATTCCAGCTAACAGACCACCACCTCCGACAGGCACAAAGATTGCATCAATCTTCTCTTTTCTGATCTATCTAAGAATCTCCATACCACAAGTTCCCTGACCTGCAATGACGTATGGGTCGTCAAATGGAGGAATGAACACGTACCTATTCTCTTGTGCCAATCGCAGGCACTCCTTCTTGGCCTCTTCAAGATCGGAGCCGGAGAGTACTACTGTTGCACCGAGTCTTCTCACGCTAGTAACCTTGATCTCAGATGCGCTAGTTGGCATAACAATCGTAGCCTTGATCTTCAAGTGTCTAGAAGCTAGAGCGACACCTTGAGCATGATTGCCGGCACTCATGCATATGACTCCTCTCCTTTTCTCAGCCTTACTCAACAAAGATATACGATTGTATGCACCACGAACCTTGAAAGAGAAACAGCCTGGTTGCATATCTTCGCGCTTCAAAAATATCTTATTACCTCGTCCAACTTTGGCAGATAAGTTTTTAGCAAATGTACACGGAGTCTCAGCAGCTAAATCGTAAATCCTAGTGGAAGCCTGCAATATCAACTGCAGATAATCAATCTCGGGGTAATCTTCTGGACTTAATGGTGCTTATTATTGAGTATTAAGCGCTTTTTCCTAGAATGTTGGAGCTACCGATGTGCCAATCAACAATTTTCCAACGCCAGATATAGTTGTCGCTAACGTGATGAAACTCTTGGTTCTACGTAAACCTGCACCTTGTGGTATTATAGGTTAAGGCCATTCAATTTCAGATTCATTAAGCTCATCTTCTTCGGTATCGCGGACGTTTTGCTCTTCTACTATACTTGGGAAAGGCAACAGCATTATTGATCCATTTGGCTATACGATAGGATCAAGAGATGATGATGCATTCGAAGTATTTCGCTCATGACCACCATTACTCTCCACCAAGATATGAGCAACAGAGCCATCCTTCTGCTGATCCTAATTAGACATATGGCTTTTCAACAAACTCATGCCAGGTTGATTAAGAATACGGTAAATATTAGAGTAAATCAATCAATCCACTTGAAACAATGCGGTATAAATCATCCAGACTAAACGGTAAGAATCCGTAACATAGCAACAGTGATAGATTTCTAATATAGTTTTAACTAGCATAGAACCGGTTCATACAAGAGATTAAGATGCTAATTGATGTGATATGCTAGCAAACGATGACAAAAATTTTAGATGCTATTTCAACATGTTGTCCATCGATGAATAGTTCAACGTTCGCGAGAGATGTCGAAAGCCACAGAAGTCGCGTTCAAACCACGAGCCTGGCTTGAGAACGGGCATTGATCACCACCCGGTCTCTCTAACTTCTCTGACGCATTTTAATAATTTTTACCCCTCTAAAGCAAAATTGAAGAGCCATTCAACCGCTGCATTTATGGATTTTACATTCATTAATAACACGGCTGAATCGGTGTAGCAGACGTTCGCTGACAAGGCGCCCGCACCAAGTAAACCGCGTAAGTAGATGACTGCGGACTAGTAGATGCAACTAGAACATCACTTCATTAAGAATCCTTAAGCGAGTGAAGATGGATTGAAACAAATAGCGAAAGAGATCAATATGTCGGTTCGTAGCGTCAAGTCATGGTGGCGATAGAAGGAAATGTCATAAGGCACCTCAAGAGCAAGATCAGTCTCTAACCCGCTGTAGCCAGCAGTAGTCTCCTCTGGACAGGCGAAAAGCGGCCGCAAATCTTCTAGTGGCGGAGAACATAGACCAAGATAAAATCTGTTTAGAAAGGACGATAGTTTTGGCAAGTCTACAAAGACTAACATGTTTATATTCAATCCGGATGCCATCTATGACACGAGCGTGTCTAAAGTATAGAAAGAGAAGAAATCAGCTGCTGCTTTGGGTAATATGAGTCGTCCATGCACTCCGGAGCCTGAGTTCGTAATGCCCGGTAAATTTTTGCCGCATAATAACAAATCATCTAAAAGTACACGGTCCGCTGCTGGTATCAAGAGAAGATTTACCGTGTCTAGTGGTGCCGTTCCTCCTTCACCAGCTGCCAAGTGGGATTTCAAGGTGAACATGAATGAAAATCGTGTTCATAGTGATAGTAAAACTGTAATCAAGCGAAGACACTCCATATCTGAGTAGTAACCAACATACAGCACTGCATTCAATATATTGCCTGATTAAAACTCGCTATTACTTATGAATTTCCAAGATACATTTATCGATTATGCTGGGTAATAATAAATGTTATAGAATGTCTAATTGTAGTATGATCAGTAATGGTGTTACAACTCCAAGTCACCTGATGTTAATCTCAATCCGATTGTCGAGGAAGATTTGTCCCCAATGTTAAAAAGTCTCAAGTTTGATCCGATGGACTATCTTAACCTCAATTGATCACGAAAATAGTGTCACTCAACTAAAATATGGCGTTTAAAGAGGTGATGACAGGAACATCGAAATGCAATTGATCTTTACAATTGGTGTTATTTGAACGAAATATTATTTCTGTATTATAACTTTTCACATTCTAGCTTGTATTTTCATTTGATCTCTGATTTACGGATCAGTTGGCCACAGGTGTGACAATCATTGGAATACTTTATACTGTAGTTGCGCGTAAATTCGGAGCTAATATTAAAAGGACATGCAAGTATGAGTATTTGTAACAAAACAATTTATCACGTGTCACCAAGTAGATTTAACTTCAACGCCATCACTTAATTTAAACACGTTCTCTTCCAGCCGACCTTCAAAGCGTTCCTTAAGACGATCAACAGAGCTCGGATCAATCAGCAAATGACACTCATCCAGATCCTCAATGATAAACGTGAATTCCTCCTCATTAATGAGAACAAGTAGCTGTTTTATCGCTGGATCGCTACATGATATCTTGATCAATAACACATTCAAATGTAAGAGAATTCACATAATTTTACCATTCTAATAAGGTCCCTTTTATTGCTTTGACCATGGTGATACGGTGAAATTCTAATAGAACAATAGAAGTGAGAACGCGACGCGCTTTTTTCAAGTTGACAAAGGAAACATATCACCTTCTGTTGAAATATGGCAATTGATAGAATCAAAAATTAAAATAGAGATTTACTGCGCAAACTAAAGTCGCTTAACCTGAGAGCTGTCTAATATCCGAAAGGAATTCTGTGGGCTAGTAATGCTTAAGTTTTGCCAGATGGTGTATACTATCATCCGCACTTTTTGACGTGTGAATAAGAGCGCTAAATCTTATCTCAAATTGATCAAAAATCTTGGGCTAATGCTATAGCGCGTCGTTAATAATTCTGGGGTGAAGTATACTATCACACTACTCATGATCTGCCTAGCATATAGCCTGTATTATCTGATAGCGAGTAAGCTGTGTAAAGTGTCGATGCAGAGTAACACAAAGCGAGATAGAATGACAATGGCAAACAAGGTGGAATATTTGATGTTTTGCCACTGAAAGATTTCTCATGGTTGTTATAATTGTTCGATGATGAGCAATTCTTAGACTTGGTGAAGGAAACTGATGCTGGTCAATATACATATCATGATGCTCATAGAACATATACAGCAACTCCACCGGGCGTATTTACTGCTCTTAAAGACAATCCAAATGGTACCGGTGTAACCGAAGAAGTGGAATAAGTCACGCAAATTCTTGTGAATGAGTACACTAATCAGATTGGCATATCATCTCACATTGATGATCCTGACGCGTTTGGTAAAGTGTTGGTGATGGTATCTCTGTAATATCCAGTGTACATGCGATTAAGGGAGACTGCAACCAGGAGAGAGTGTAATATACTGCTTGAGCCACGATCACTGCTAATACTGAAAGGCTGTGCACGGTATGAATGGGAACATGGTATATCACATCAGAAGTGGATTTTTACGCCGCGATCTGGCGTCACATCAGTCAACTGTTTGGAGGACGTCCATCTGACTTGTAGGGATGAACACTATCGAAGGATATCTCTGACTATACGGCATCTACTACCTGGTAGGAAACAATGCAAGGTGGAGAATAAAGAAATTGAAAAGAGGCCACCTCCCCAACTTCCAAAGAATCATCAAGGACGTTGATCATACGTATGGTTTATAAAAAGTAAATAATGCTAATGATGTAAGTAAAGCGGGTATTAGAGTAGGTACAGTACAAAATTATTTATATGAATTTCAGATTAAATTATCATTTCGAGTAAGAATCATCTCCATCATCAGCTTCTATCACAACCTTTCTCTGTCGCCTCACTTCATTCCCTCCAGATAATCCGTTGTGATGGTTGATTGATTGACTATTATAGGTATAATTACCATTAGTAAGCTCTTCATTACGCCCATTGGCAGCGGCATTTCTGTATGAATTAACACTGTTGCGGTGATATCCAGATCTAGCATTAACATCAAGCGATTCAAAATGGTTCATTCTCTCAGCTCCGCCACCTCTAGGAACAACCTCGTTATGCTCTTTAAACATTAGCCTCTTTCGCATAGATTTAGGCAGCCACCATGTAGTCAAATATAGCGCCATATGAAGTGGAAGAGTAATGACAGTGCCCACAGTAGGAATGGAATCCAATATCCGATAGAAAGTACTGAGTAGTGGACGATCTCTTTGCTTACGATGAACATCCAATGCGCGAAGCTATTCACCAATCTACTTTTCCAACTACTGAAATCTATCTTCGTATTGCAGAAAATAACGCTACTCCTTCTTGGCCGTTCTCTTTAAATCTTTGTTCAGTCCGCGAAGATGAGGCTCAACCTGACTCTCCAGAACGTTACGAATCTTTCTATCCGCATCATCTCTCTACTCACTCAGATGACTAGTCAAAGAAGCCATACGCAATTCCAGATCGGTAACCTTTTTCTTCAGCATATCAACATCAGTATTCGGGTAATGCACTTCATACTACAGACTGGATGCGTGTTGTTTCAACAAACGTGATAAATGGATGAGTGGACGTATGTACGCTGTAAGAACGTACAAGGCCATAGGGAAATCATTGATAAGGTGACGATAGACGTGCAAGTGTGGCCTTATGTAACGTAAAAATACAGCACCGGCGAATGGACAAGCAAACACCAGACCAAAATAGAACCATTCCAAAAACCATAATCTCCAGACAGCAGCCTGCCTCTCCTTCTCTGCAGGATGTTGAGGAGAGGTGATACCAGCTGTATAACTCTGGGCAACTCGGCTAATCTATCTATAATTTACTTTGGCACTAACATACAACTCCCAAGGTACTACATATATAACAGCAAGGTTAATCATTGTTTATAATCAATTCAAATGAGTATAAACTTACATTTAATGAGACCATAGAGGTAGAATGCAATTATCAGCAACATGAATCCCTCACTCCATTCCTCAATTTTGCCACCATAATAGATGGTCAACAGCGGTGGTAGAACGGCAAAGAACACTGGCCACTGATAATAGTCAGCCACAATCTTACTTGCCACCTGGCTCGGTGAGGCATGTTCCATTTCGGCAGCGAGCGGATACGCAGAGAACAGTCTCGATGGACTATCACTGCGACCAGTTCCTAGTTGTTGGCTATTATTGTGATGAGGATGATGATGGTGGTGAGAATGTGCCAAGGGTGAATATGAAGAGGCGGCGGCCTGACCAGATGCTGTTTTAGTCGCCTCGAGAGGGGAAACAAATTTAGAAGGGGAGCCAGGCAGAGTTGAGGTGACAGCACTTCTTCCACTGGTATTAATGGCAGCAGGCGAAGAATTAGGAGCAGCAGAGTTTTGAGTTGATGTTGGCATTTTGTTATTTTATTAATTATTGTTATTATTATTATTATTAGTAGTAGTATTATTACCAGCTTCGTTCTATCTGTTGTTCCCAGCACTACTTGTCTATGAAGAATGATGACTCAGTGTCATCTTATTACGACAATTGTCGGAACTGAATGAATGAATGAGTTATTGAGTGGGCGGGTGAGTGACAGGGAAAACAACTGTTCTCAAACTCTGCGCGCGCGAACGAACGAACGATCAGATGATGATTGCGTTTAAGATGGACGAGGATCTGAGTCAATGCGTGCAAATCTACTGTACATCTGAGTAAAGTTAGGCGACATAAAGCGAGAATTTTATGACTCTTCTCAATTCTTCTCAGTGGAGGCATTCTAGTGCTAAGATCTGAAACGCACTGTATTTCGAGATGAGGGAAAATGTTCAAGATGTTTGGTGAAACAAAGTACGTGTTATGGTCATTCCGCTTTGGTATCTTGATGTTATGGTGATAAACTTGGCATATATTTAGTTACAGAACACTGCTACTTTATGCTATAGGTTGATATGATCTTTGTATCTATATGATTTGCATTTCTTATCTTCTCCGATTATCAAATGTTGTTCAAATTATTACTGATATTGACCGTTTCCAATGATAATTCTTTCAAACTATAAAGTCACTCGCGTCAATTTTATAATTCACCTATTCACACCAACAAAAATTATGAATAAATTCTTCCAACTTTAGTCAAGAGTAAGATTAACTCTAAATTGAAGTTGCATATAGTCCTGTGTATTAATAACTATGTGTAGGGACTCTCCGCTTCCGCCAGCAAGCGTTATGGTTTTGGCTATGTGAACAAAGCAGTACTGGTTGGCAATGTTGGCAGTTAGCCAGATGTTCGTCAAATTAGCGAAGAACGTCAGATTGTCAGTTTCCCTCTGGCAACCTCTGAGTCTTACAAGAACAGCCAGACTGGTGAGATGGACAAGAAGACGCAATGGCACCGCGTTCAAATCATGGCACCGTACACCGCTGAGTTTGTGACAAAGAATGTCACTTCTGGGTAAGAGTGAACTTTTGGTGCTTACCTTTCACATGTCAGTGCATATTATTATTATTATTATTATTGTTATGTAGAACGCGTGTCTATGTTGAAGGCAAGATTAGCTACCGTGAATATGAGAAGGATGGTGTAAAGAAGAGCTTTACGGACATTATTGTGGATCGCTCGGGGAATATTGTGGTGCTGTCTCCTAAATCTGGAGAGGTCGCAAATGAAGATGTTAACGAGACTCAGTGATTTTGCTAATTGAATATTGCACCGGTATATACAGGATTTCTTGTAGTATTATTTATCGGTGCTATTTTTCGAATGCACTTTGTGAAGTCTATTTTTAAGCCATGCCCTTAAGACGTAACTTAACTACGCGTGTGGTGAAGGGCTCATCATCATCTATCTCAGTCTTTTACATCTTGTCTCACGACTTACCTTAAAATAAATAATTTTAGAGAGCATTTAAATAAATTTAATAGTCTCATATAATGGAAATCCAGAAGTCTGTAGTGTGTTCCGATAGCGAAGATTCAATTGTTGTAACTTCGTCTATTGAACCTTTGGCTAAAGATGATGATTGTCAACTTTCTGAAATAACTAAACGGAGTAGTAATTCAGCCAAGAAAGTGTATTACGATGTGTCCATGCTCGGTCTCTCATTCTGCCTCATATTCACCGGGTATCATGTGGCTTAGTCTTTTGTCACAACTTTGTATCGAGATGAAGGATTCGGTGTGCTTTGTGTGATTTACTTGGCATACTGTATCGGTTGTCTGTGTGCACCTGCTATTCATTAAATGATGGAGCGTATAGCTGGCCCTGGTAGGTAGGAGCGATTGTGTATGAGTGCCGCGTCCTTGGGCTACGTTGCGTTTGTGTTCTCACTGATTAGTGGAAGCACTGCTCTGATTTACGTATCTGGTTTTGTTAAAGGCATCAGCAGTGGCATTCTCTGGGTGAGTTAGGGAGTTTACATTAACAAGATCTTGTCCACGGAGACTGATTCATCTAGTGTCAAGTCTACCAAGATAGTCGGTCTTGCTGTTGGACTCTTTTTCATGGTTTACAATATCAATGGTGTTATTGGAAATGGCATCACCATAGCTCTACTTCAAATGGGCACATCTGTGTAAATGACTCTGCTTGCTATGGGTGTGGTTTCTTCTGTTGGTGCCTTGATGACCCTGTTGGTCTCAGATTCTCCTGTGGTGGTGTAGAAAGCTGGAAAGCAAGTGGTAGATTCTACAAACACTCTGTCATCAACTCTATCGGCAGAGAAATAGTCCTACAGGCTGTCTATTTTTGGAGAATTCAAAAGCGTGTGTAGCATTTTAAAGAATCGCAAAGTGTAGTTTCTGATGCCTTATTTTATCCTGCAAGGTATAAGTTTGGCATACACGTATGGAAACTATCCGGCGTTCATTAGTCAATTGACTTCATCCGGCGATAACTCTGGCTCAACATTTGACACTAGCCAGGCAACAAATATTGCGTACGGATTCTTATTGTACAGCGTTGGTTCAGTTATTGGCTCAATGCTATGGGGAAAAGTCTATGACTACTTTAAGCAAAGTCTGTACCCTCTGCTGACGTGCCACAGCATTCTAACTGGACTCAACTTTTCTGTGATTGTCTATTTGATATTTGCCGAGGATAAAAGTATAATACTGCCTGGATTTGTGGTTGTTGGTTTTGTATTTGGCTTGTCAGATTTCCTGATCAATGCCATAATCAACAACTCTATTAACAGTCACTTTGACGCGGCAGATATAAACAAGGTGTTCACTTGTTATCGCGTACTTTTCTCAATCGGGTTTGTCATAGCTTCCGTGGTTGGATCTATTCTACCTAACGTTAATATGCAAAGTGCATCGAATTGGGACAAGTATGGGTGGGTGATCATTGCCTGCTTGGATATTGGATTCACGGCCATAAGCGTTCTATGCGGTTTCTTTATGGAGTAGCGGTACGGATCTCAAATTAGAAGATCTAGCTTACCTGTTGCATTTCATTGAAAGTATTAAAAAACATCAATGTTACGACTTAGTCTAAAGATTAACAATAATGATGTGATGTTTGTAAAACGATACAAATAGAGATAAAGTTTAGATTTTTACAACGTTGTTTGATTTGCTCATTGTTTGATCAGTTTGAATGACAGATGATCTAAAACCATGTTGGAAGTTTATCGCTCAGTATCAATGTTCTCTTGAACTTTTATGGTTTTGATATAAAGTTTAGCACTCTGGTTTATTACTAGTCTACATAAAATCTACTTTAATTTCCATAATGATGAAAGCTAGAGATTCTGATGCCACTTTGGATTCAGTGATGCTTGGTTCTGAGGAGATCCTCTTGGAGAATTTGCAGAAGAGAAAGGTTGAAACGGCTCAACAAGAGGCTCAAGTGAAAGCTCAGGTATATAGATAAGTTTCGTATTTAGGTCTCTGCTTTTGTATATTATTCCTTGGATTTAATGTGACAGAGTCGTTTGCAACTTCGATCTATCCAGCTTCATTTGGCTTTTTGGTTCTGATGTTAGTGTATGCTGGATTCGGTTTATCGTGTCTTTTGGTTCCTCTTGTTATGAGACTGATTGATCAGTATAGAATAGGTGAAAAATGGATCATGTTCATTGCGTCTGTTGCTTATACATTTTATGCATTCTCTATCGCGTCTTCTCTGTAATGGCTGGCTGCTTTGGGAGCGGTGATATGCGGGCTATCAGCTGGTTTCATGTGGACGTCGTAAGGACTCTATCTTTTATCGGTTATCAACCAGCTTCCTAATCAATCACCTTTATCATCTGGATAATCAATCGGTAGACTAACTGGGCTCTTCTTTTCCATTTTTAATGCCAACTGCATAGTGGGAAATTTACTCATCATCGCCCTCCTGAAAAGCAATGTGAGCTTAAATCAAGTTTTATGGATAACTAGTGGACTCTGCGTCTGTGCTTGTATCATGTTCATATTTGTTTAAAAGACAGGCATCCGGCATTAATCAGAATCTATCATTGTTACTGATAATGTCATTAAATAGAACCGAGTAGGTAGTAAGCATAGCATTATGAAAGAATACGCTGTAGGATTTAGAAAATTTCTACGCGATTAGAGGTATCTACTTCTGATACCGTACATGATGGCTCAAGGTGCTGGTCTGGCTTTCTCATTTGGAACATTGCCTCTGTTCGTGGCTTATCACGTTCAAACGTATGTAGGTGTGGCTTATGCAAATGCGGTGGCAATAAAAATTTGCATATGTTTCATCTGTTATGGCTTTGGCTCTGTTATTGGATCGTACGTATGGGGACTTGTTTATGACAAGTTCAAGCAGTCTCTCCTACCTTTGCTGTCGTCTCAGGTGATACTTACCCTCCTTGCTCACTCACTGCTCATAATATCTACCGGGATCTTTGCGCCATTGGGTAATTTGTCGCCCAATCTGCATTTCACGTCATTTATCGCAACGAGCGCCTTTATACTGGGTACTACTGATTATCTGATGAATTCAGTTATTAATAATCTCATGTCTTCGTTCTCTTAAAAGCGCAATCATATTCTCGCGGGTGGATCTGAAGCTTCTCGGCCACAAGTCTACGCATTCTCTTGGTATCGCTTCTGGTATTGTCTGGGATTTGTATTCACCGCTCTAATATACTCGTTTCTCCCCCAGGTAAATGAAGCTCATGACTCCGAGTTCACACACAACACTGACTGGATATATAACAACTTGATCAGTATTATTTTCATGGTTATGAGCGTTGTCTGCGGTTTGAAGATTCAGTTTCTAAATCAATAGATGTGAGACTTTGTCGTTTAAGTATCTTTTATTTAGCTAGTTTTGTCATTAACTCGCGCATCTTAAGTAATTGTACTATTAAATTAAGGTGACTAACTCAAAACAGAACTATTTGTATTGGTCCATGTAGACTACTCGACTTAGTATTTTTACTATAGCCTGTAACGTCTTCGTAGTCTCGCGCGCACTTCCTTCTTGTCTTCGAAAGCTCTTCACTTTCAGTTACATCAAGATACACAGTGTACATTTACATACATATTATGGTAAGTATTTTTAACCTCTAAATTTAGTGAAATTACAATTTCAACCGTTGATAATTAAATATCCCTTCTATATTTATTAAATGTTTAGGTGACCAAGAATTTACAGCTAGTCCCAAGTACCGTCGCTTCTGAGGGTCAGCCTCAAGCTCTAACACACAACGACCCTGCGCTGTCTCATGAGGACTGGCAGGTGAGAGATACATTTCGTTATGGAATGGCCACAGCGGATGACCTTGTGATGGACGGAGGCAAGGACGGCCAAGCGGTGGAGTTGAAATCTTATTTGGAAAAGTATGAGTAGAACAAGAGCACACTGAGAAGTGAAATGGAGGCTCGAGTCTTTGGCAGTCACGTCAAGGTGCGGGATGCTCTGCTGGAACGTGAATGGAAATAAAAGTAATTGGGATAGACGAGAATGCCTGCACTGGCTCACTCTCTTGCCGTAGCTAGTCCATGTAGTACCAGCGGTGGACATCTGGGTGGCAGCAATGTTGGTCAAGATATCCTCAATGGCACTTTTGATGATTTCTCCCATGATTTTGGCTCTGTATTCTCATCCGGTGCTGCTGGTGGTTCATTCGACCAGCTGATTAACGTTCACTCCTCTGCTGAAGTGCATCGCTTAGGATGGAACAGAGCTGCTTGAGATTGCATTAAGTGCTAAAGTATTGTAAAAATGACAAAGTGTTAGTAGTAATACTATCATGACAAGTGATTCGACTTTTATCTTTATTCTTATTATTACTAGTGATGATTATGATGATGATGTTGATTATGACCATGGTGGTGATGATCGTGATGATTGGGAGCATGATCTAGATGCTTGTGCAAGTCTTGATCCATTTGAATATAGAGCCATTTAACACCACCAGGGATAGATTACCTAACAGCTTTCTCAATCTATTCTCGTACTTGATATTACTTGATACATTCAACCACATCTGATGGCAATTGAGCATTAGATAAAGTGAAAACTTTCATAGCGACAAACCATTAACCATCTGACACTTCATAACAGACAAAATCTTATATACCGGATACATAATTACCAAACACCTGACCATTAGGCAATGGAATACTTATGGTCATAATTTTAGATCGTAGTGCAACAAGAGAATCTAAATGTGGATTATTCATTTAGAGGGTGGATGTGAGTACTCCACCAGGCGGAAAGTACAACGAGCACAATATACTCACACATCTACCCATAAGAGGCACAACGTTGTACAACATGAGCAGAGCAATGCCGAGACTACACAATGCATCAAGCCATCCCCATCTCTCTGCACCACCATCTGCATACCGTATGACCAGTGCAGATAGTAGCAATGACACTGATCCCAACGCATCTCCTAGTATATGCAAATACATGCTCTAGAATATAAGACCACCTTCCTAATGACTATGACCGTGATCTTTATGACTATGACTATGTCCATGTGAGTGATCAGATTTATGATCATGATCCCCATGACTATGGCTATGACTATGATGATCGTGACCATGCGAACAGCTACCGTGTCCATGACCGTGGTGATGATGATGATCAAAAGCAAATATTCCAATCATATTAACCAATAGACCAGCAATGACAACCACCACAAAAGAATCATTGACAATCAACTCAATTTTATGAGAGTGTCCCTCTTGATGACCGACAGAATGATGATCTAAATCTCCTGTGGATATACCAGCAATGGCACTACTACCACTCTAGAATATTAGATAAATATACAATCTATACACAGCCTGATTAACAATACTGACACCAGTAGACAGCAAGAAGACGCAATTGATCAGAGTGGCCAAAGGCTCGAGTCGAGCATATCCAAACGGTTTATTGTATAAAGATATCAAATCCCTATCACTCAATGGGCCAGCTTTACCAAGAATCTATTACTGTTTTTAATCAGAACCAACCAGCAGTGCCACAACTAGACCAAAGAATACACCAAAACTATCGAAAGCCATGTGCAGAGCATCACTCTACATGCCAAGGGAATTGGACAAAATTCCATAAACATACTCAACAACCATAAGCAATAGATTAAGGGCCAAAAATATCTGAATCCGCCTAGTCTAATCACTTTTACCAAATTATGCCAACGATCTAATAGCATTCCATACCCACTAGATTATGCTACGACCAACAGACTACTGGCGACTAACATTAGGTAGCGGTAAATGTCCATGAGAACTTCTCACAGCCTTCTAATACTTGTTGTTATCACTATCAAAGTAATAACCATCAGCACTAGGAGTCATCATTCTTAAGTATTGTTAAATTGTATCTACGCTATTACCGTATTAGCTATGCCTGCAAGTTTGTTTCACGGATCGATTCAATAGGGAGAAACGCGGCGAACGAAGAACAAAGGCAAGCGGTACGCAACGCAACATTAGAAGTTTACCGTCAATGACGTGACGAGATGATCTGCAATAACAATCTAAAGGAAACTTTAAATCAAATACAAAGTATAAAACTAAATTCTTTATATTAATATTTTAATACTTACTTCTATCACTCATTCAGTAGCCGCCACGACCAGGAGTAGAGACGCTGGTAATTCTGAGCTATTCAACTTTGGCGCATAATCTCTCGCGTCTCTTCAAAATGAAATATATCAGCATCCACAGCCACGCGAGAGCTATCACGTAGTATACTGCCAAAAGTAGCCATCCAATAGCGTATGTACCAGTAAATTTTAACTAGTTTGCATTAAGAACGGCACTTGAGGACACTGGAGAATTTGTTGCATAGTTGAACAATGACGAAACGCCAGAGTTAACTTGGCCAGCATTGTACCAGTCTGTATCGTTATTATTATTCTATTGAATGCTTAAATTTCCATTAGCATGATACATATTCTAATAACCATTATTGTTAGCCAAGAACATAGTCGACTTTAGCGTTGTCTGATGATCGATTGAACTCGATCCCACCCATATACCCTTGTTGTGCAACTCGATGGATGACCATTTGGAGAATTGGAACAAGTACGGACATGATACACCGGCTGCCAGAAATGCACAAACACTAATGGCCAGGACTGCCATAAAGCTAGAGAATAGCTATGACTTTAGATTTCTTGCGCGTATCGCAAAGTCTGTACTGGTGACAGTATTAGACGAGAACTAATCACGGAATCTGTATATTGCAATAGAGCCTTCCGTGCCAGCAATAGAACCAATGAACGAACACAACGCAGGATATATGCCAAGCGAAAGAGTTATGATCATTGCAAAGTAAGTGAACACAACACTTCCACCATTTGGAATGACATAAGAACCAAATATCACCGCTAGAATACCACTGATACTAAAGATGATCTGATACTAAGCCAGTGAGTGCATAACCGAAGCTTATTTTGACTGCGTTTTAATCTCTGCAATGTACTCTTCCTCATTCTTGGCGCAAATCTGTTGCACACTCATTCTACTTTCAGATCTAGATCTGATGAATACAAATAGGAACGAACAGAAGCAAGCAAATACCACCAACGATAAATATGCAAGAATGCGGCCAACTTTGCTAAAGTACAACATGTCGTCCATAACTTGATTCAGATACCAGCTAGTAGCATGGACGCCAAGAGACAGTGCAAACACAACAAAGTACAGAATCCATCCACTAAGTGAAAACCCATAGCTCATCACAAACTTCCATATTTTTGCAAAAGACACTTACCCACTCGCGAATCTCTCAGATGCAGACCCTCTGCCGTACGTATTACGCGCCTCGTCACGTAAATCAGCCAACTCAATTTCACTGTCTACATCATTACTATGATCAATGGCGCGCTTGAGATCGATTCCGTAAATTACAGCGCTTAAAAATATACTGACTGCGCCGACAACAATAAGGAGGACATTTTCGTATTAACGATTACCATCTTCTTGGGTTTTAGATGATGACGAAGTTACAATAATCAGACGAATCAACTCAACCAATATCTAAGGCAGTACACAGAATCCAAGTATAAAGAATCTCCAAACAGAAAATGCCAAATTACGTGCTAAAGCATTCATAAATGCATTGTCTGTCGTTGATTCTGGCTCAATGATAGACTTCATGAAATCCGACATTTAGTTATGTAAAGAACCATTGAAGTTGAATATCACTGCAAAAATAACAATAGCCAGAGCTACACCATTCAATAAGCCGGCAACAATAGGTCTCACGAGCATAAATAAAATGTTGAATGATTTCGAATCATAAATTTGTCCACCATTAGCCGCTGCCGTATTATTCCATATCGCGCCGGGAACTAGAGCCAGTGCACCACTAAGTAAGGCAATCAAGCACATACAACGCACGAAAAATGATCCAGCTTTACGAACGTTTACTTTAGACAGGGACCATGCGCGTCTACCAATAACCAACGTCATTACACTGAACATCACAAAAGATGCCGCCATCATCATGCCAAACATACCAGTGACGGAATGCAACGTCCAATTAGATTATAGGTGCTGAGGCATGAACCTGGCGACAGATGATGTGGCATACACGTTACATGCCATGATAGCAGCAAACAGCAAATTGATGAGAGAAAGAGTGCTTCTAGGCAGCCTTGACTGGTACAAGTACTTTTTACACAGCGCCGCGTGACTATCCTAATTTACTCCAAATTGACTTGATTTAGTTGCACTTCCATATTACTTCATGCTCTAACTCCTTTTGGCACCACCACCTAATGGAACATCCACCAAATTATCATCATTCAGAGTACTTCTTCTCCTGTTCAAAAGCGCTTAAAAACTCTCTTAAGAGTATGATCTTTCATGTTATAGACTATACTTCTTCCTTGCATTCACACTCTTACTACCAGATGACACTATTGAACTTTGATCTTAATCACGTTTGTTAGCATTAGCATTAGAATCCAGACGCGTCTCTTCATTAAAGCGAGTAGCAGAGCTGGATGTGCTATCACCGGATGATACGCTTTTCTCAGTATTATTTTGGTTGATATCAGTGCTCTATGTGAATGGATTAAACAACAGAGCACTCTGCACATCATTAGAGTCAAATGGATTGTAATTTTAGACCAATCCCTACTGAGCAGATGCCTGATCTGCATCTTACTGAAGTGGGATACTGGAATAATAATGATCTTAACCTTAATCCCTACTCATAATATCCAAAAAAATTGAACCCAATACCTTAAAATGTTATGTAAAAGGATATTCAAAAGAGCAATTATATAGAATTAATTGACTACTCCGTAGCTAAATCTTTGATCAATTGCGTACCCCTTATCACGCGCGCCATAATTGTGTGCTCAATTACGCCGTTTACTTCATCTGACTTTCTGTAATGTTTCATTGTTATCAAGTGTGTAAGCTATATCATAGCTGTACCTTTAGTACTGTCACAAACATAGCTTATGAGCATTGAATTATTTTGTTTAAGTGCATTCACTGCAGCAAAACATCACCTAATACCGCAACCACGCAGGTGAATGATGTTGATAACAACTTCATTCGTCAAATATCACAAATTCTGAGAAAACTTCAATTAAAAAAAGTTGAAAGTTATGAGCATGAACGTCTTAGAGTAAAGCACCGACGTACAATATTGCGACTGGAGACGCGTTCGACTAAAGAACGCGAATCCGTTAAATGAAGCGGAACGCCGTGACAGTAAACAGTACTAAAGCCAAAAAACGCGACCAAGATCAGTCAGAATGACAATAGCGATGATGATAAACCAGTTTATTATATGTAATATCACTCGTCGCCACACAGCAAGATCACTTCAATGGAACGAATCTAGAAGAGTGAGTAGCACCAATACCAGGACGACCGTGCTTCACTGGCTTATAAGACATACTAAACTCTGCCAAGTAATGACCAACCATCTCTGGCTTAACCTCAACCTGGATAAAAGTCTTTCCATTGTACACTCCGACGACGGATCCAATCATCTCTGGGAGAATGATCATGTTACGCAAGTGAGTCTTCACAACAGCCGGCTTCTCTGTTGGCTCACATGCCTCCTTGGCTGCACGAAGCTTCTTGATCAGATTGGTGTGTTTTCTCTTTAATCCACGAGCAAATCTACGGCGGACACGAGCGTGCATCAGAGGCATCAACTGCTCGGTCGACATGTCCAACAAATTGTCCAACTCAACTCCACGGAAGGTATATTTCTTAAATTGACGCTTCTTTGATTAATCGTCAGCCATCTTTAAATTGTATGTATTAATATTTCTACTATACTCAAAATGCTACTGCTCTCTGCAATAAGACTGAGTGACGCGTGTAATATATCTTGAATATTGCCAGAAAATAAATTTCGGTCAGTTAAGGTTGAGAACTGAATCGCGCGCGAGATCTCTCATTTTGCTTTGCTGACCGTCCGTTAGTGCTGACCGTGAAATGAAAAGCGCGCGTATTGAGCTAAGATCACAAGGAGTCACATGAGCGACCATCTAAGGTGTATCATACAGCTTGGACTAAGAATTATACCGATTGGTTAATTATTCGCTTTTATTATGCTCAATTCTCAAAGTGCACTTGTCTCGCATTTTCCTTTGATGATAATTACGCGTCAAGGCTTTAAATCTTTGGAGGTGGTTCGCTTGATGCGGGTGCTTACGCCCTCTCAGACACCAATTTTGCCTTCAAAGAATCGTACTTCATTTTGAGGTTACTCATTTTCAGTTGACTTTTAGACAGCTCTTGTTCCTTCTTTTAAACTTACTACTACAGGTCGTAGACAACTTGCCGTTCATTGGCTTTTTACAACTTGAGCTGCGATACCTCTTTCTTCAGTCGATCAATTTCTGCATTTTGTGCGTCTATACGAAGTTTCAGCGTCTGAATCACTTCAACTTAATCACCACTAGGGATTAAAGTTCCGACGTTTAAGCGACAGTCAACTTCAACTTTAACAGCATTTTACAGACGGTGATTTTCCTTCTATAACTCTTAGTTTTCTTGTTACAACTACCGCATCGCTCTCTCCACATACGCATAGTTAGTATTATCATCTTTACTGAATACCATCTAATTCAAACGTCCAATCTATGACTTTAACTTGGATTGCTGCGATACTTGCTTCTTGTGCTGTTACATCAGATTGGAATGCTTCTCTTACAACATATTATGTTTACTCTCCAACTCGACGCGCTTATCTTCAACTTCGCTAAACAGAGACTTGCTTTATGGTTCTGGCTCATTATCCTCACTGAAATTGACATGTCCAATCTCAAGCTGAGCTTACAATTGCTCAATTATCTGATGACATTCAGCCAAACGTTCATTGCTCTGATGAAGTTCAATTTCAATCCGCTCCGCTTCGAACAGTTTCAACTTCAAATGCTCGACTTCTTCAACTATAGCCTACTTTTCAGCATCTGCTTCATCCAATTTCCCCGCTAGATCCATAATAATACTACTTTTCTCCTCAATCTCCTTCTACAACTTTGCCATAGTTGCGCACATACCAGCAATTTCCTTCTCAACAATATCCTTCTCGCGCTGCGTTGTAATCGCATCTACCGTTTTACTTTTGATCAGTTAAAGTTCATCGGACAGCTTCAGCTTTGCTGCATTTGCAAGTTCCAACTAAGCCAACAGTTCACACTACTCGCTCTTCCATCCAAGTTCAGCTTTATGATGCAGCTTCTTTAATTCATTTTTCTCTTGCTTTACCTGATCAACTTAATCTCGCAACTCCAGAGTTGTCTAATGCAGTGACTAAACTTCCTGTTCTAAAGAGGAGATGGCTTCCTATTGCTATCTCTCACCATGCTCACCGTTCTATTTCAATTCAAGTGTCTCATTCAGGCGCTCAATTTTAAGCTTCAAATCATCATTCTCTCTTAATAATTAGCTTCCAATATCAGCAGCCAGAGCCAGATTAGAATCCTTACTCTTTACCAGTTAATGCAAGTCGCGCAAGCATTGTTTCAACTACTTGCCACTGAATTTGGTGAGCTGAGGAGACGCTAACATGGGTGTGCTAATATCATCAACCAAGATTCTCTGCTTCTGAGGTGTGCAAAACTGCGGATTCTCATTCTCAGACTCCATGATTGCAAGTCTATCAATAGTTTGGTAAGTGTATATCTCAATAGGAAATAGCTAGCTAAGGCAAAAAAATGGTCACCTCTGAGCAGATTTCGCGTAGAACTTCAAGAGAACAGAAAATGTTTGAAACGCATTGGAACGCGTTGAAGATAGAAAGACTGAAAGATTTTGGGCAAATAATTTATGATGGATATTGTATTTCTTTAAAAGAAATCAAGCTTCTTCAATATTAAGGTTGGATATTATAGAGATGAGTTCAGCTTTAGCTTCGCGAAACTTTGCAGCTTCCAGGTCATCTTTCGGAGTGTATGCACTCAATCGTCTAACTGATTTCTTTGCATTGTCTATTACTCTGTCAATAGAATTTACAGAATCTCTTGACTCCTCAGATAGAAGCAATTCATCTGCAGGATTAAACAACTCAACGTACTTATCTTTGATTTACTTGATATCATTGGCAACAGCTTCCTTGCGTTCCAATCGACGCTGTTTTAAGCTTTCCAACAGTTCTGTAGTTGCCCGTGAAGCGACTCTTCGCTTACTCGTAGCTGTTTGAGTTTAAGACGCGCTTAATTGGACATTTATCGCCTTAGGCGGATCAATGGGTTCAATTTCAGCTTAATCTTGCAATTGAGGATTACTGTTTTCAATATCTTTACGATTGGACGTGATAGGAGAATCGGGCAGCTTGTACTATTTCAATCTGGCTTTCATTATAGATGGATCTTTTATCATTGGAGGACTGATTTATTATCCAGCATCTGCGAGCCAATCTTTTGTATGATGCAACACCAATGGTTGCTCCAACTTCCATTTACTATTGTTCATCTTTTCAATAATTTTGAATATATGTTAACTCTGTTAGATATATATAAGTACAATTCCAGCTGTGTTATTGTAAATGCAAGTTTAGCAACAGAAGAAAAGAGAAATGCAAGCTGAAACGTTGAGAAGATGAAAGGTAAAGCATTAACGCGTCTCTAGCCTCAAAAATAAGAAGCAAGCAAGCAAAGATGATATCACATTTGCCACAGAGTAGAATCAGTTTATATAGAGATATACTTCCCGCTAGATCATAATTTAGATTTTGTAGATGTGGAATTCTCCTTGATAAACTTCATTACTTTCTCCACTCCGCCAGCCTTAACAAAGATCTTTTCCACACTTTACGCCAGTGAGAGATCACCCTTCACCTTGAGTTTCTTCTATTACATTGCTTACATTCCATTCATACCTCCTACATATAAGCTAAGCAATAGGTTGGCCCATAAATTTCTAGTAATTAAAAATACCTGTAATCATCTTGAGCAGGTCTTTATCCTCGATTGTAAATTAGACTTTGGGTAAATCTTTCAATTGCTGTAAATTTTAAGGCTTCTTCTATGAAATGTACGGCTTTGAGTCATAGCCTTAAAGCACAACGAACCTACAATTATTATCAAGTTCCATTGCCGCAATATTATCAAATAACAATCAGAGATATCCATACCATGTTGTAACGTGTTTTCCATGTTTCATTATTTTTGCCACGAATACTCCTTTAGTGTTGGCCACAATGGTATCATTCCTCTCCAACTCCTTCTGAATTTCAGGAAATAGCAGCGATGAGTACAAGGGTTTATCAGACATATTTTAATCTGGAAACTGAGTATGTTGAAGTTATAGTGCAGATTATATAAATCGGATTATAAAGACTAAAAGCAACAAAGTGAAGGAAGAAATTAACAAACTTGAATGATCGTGAGAACAAAACGGGATTTCCATGTAGAGGCGGCTAAAGCTCCTACGCGTGTCAGATGTTAATTACGATGAAAATATCCATCATAGTTGTACCATCTAAATATATTTATTAATTAGTTGATCATTTCATTGTGGAGTTTAATTTAAAATGCAATCCAAGTCTGCGACACTCTGCGCGAAAGGGGAGGATAAGACAATGGGTGCTTCACTATCGGCTATTTACAGACTGATAGAGTAGACCTGGTTACAAACTGATTTCTTTACGGATTATATATCGACAATAGCAATGATCTAGACTGCCAGATTATTGATATCAGTATGAATATCTTACCCAAATAACGATTGAATTGAGCACCGTAAAAGAATTAGCTGTCTACCAACAACCATTACAAGCCCAATAACGTTAAATTGATTCTCCGTGCCCTGCGAGGACACTTTGAACAGACGGCAAAACGCAACTAATCTTTTTAAGGCTATCAGTTTGAGCTTGACGTTCTCATCAGAATCGAGCAGTTGAATAAATTCTTCAACTGGCACCGCCTCAGTAACTATTTTGAGTACATGTTCAGCCAGGTGCCAGTTATCGTACAGCTTCAGCTGGATACAACCTTGCTCATATAGAGATTACGACAGATTGGCAGCTATCTCGTTACACACTTGCTAATTGTAAAATATAACCAGTAAGGATTCGACTGCTTTCAAAAGCTTCTTACTCCTCTGGGCCATCTTGCCATCTGATTTTAGCAAGCGCGAAAAGTCCAGATCTAATTCGAGTGACTATCCTTCAAATCCAACCAACAAATCAGTTATACACTGCAATGGTATAGAGTACTTGACAGAGATTAAAGAGGAATCCAAGTTATGGAAAGGACAAAACGGTGAATCAGAGTCTTACCCAATGTATTCTAAAAGCACGATCCGGAGGCTAGTTACAATGAGGAGGCCGTTGACACACTCGTCGCCAATCTTACGTCCCTGGTTTACAAACTAACTAAACTTTGATCGCTGCCTCCGTTTACCAATACCGACTGTACAAGGACAGAAAGACAATAACGATTCATTGGTCATAAGCAACTTCAACTAGAGATAAACCGACAGAGAGACATCGATTAAATCCAACGATGAAGTCATTCGCAATGCTTTATCTGCAGCAACTGTGAATTCGTCAACAGAATCCGAAGAATTCTAACGTTCATAAAGCATCTAAGACGAAGCCTTGGTAGTGCTAAGAGATACAGGCTCAGTCACAACATTTTTACCGCTCTTATCTTCATCAGCAGCCACCAACAGCGAGTTGCCGCATTTTGGACACTGCGCGGGCTTCTCACGCTCATATGTTGACCATTGATAAGCACAGGATATGCACTTATATTGACGGCTGACAGCAGCAACATGTTAAGGGTCTATTAAAGAATTGAAATAATCAAACAGCTCCTTCAGCTAAACAGTAGAGTTCTAAACTTATTTGAATTGTACCACTATCGGCTCATCTTCATACGTGGCCTTATACGTGAGATATAATAACTCTTCAGCTGGTGAATCCCAACGGCAATTTAAAATTGCATTAAGCATATTAATAAACATAGACTGCAAATCAGAATCATAAATACTAAACTTCCAACTAAGGGCTTAATCTCCGCGACTGACATTGATATTCTGCCACATTTGCGAACCTGGACCTGTAAAAAGTACAGTTGATTCAATAGCTTCATCTATCAATTCAAAGTTTTGCCTACCACTCTATGGATCAGACATTTACAAATCAAAAGATTGTTCAGATAACGGCGATGATGGAGATAAAGGTTATGCTAATACAGAGCTTTATACAGCAGTGGGAGCATTAAACACAGGATCCGCAGCTAGAACTGACTATGGCTGAATCGATAAGGCAGTCGATGGCATAGACTTCTCAACAGAAGATGGTATTATCCTTCCACTTTACGTTTCATTAGATACGCTAGGGATATTACGAGATGACTCAGCCAGACTTAAATTGGCAATATTACTAACACTACCTGTAAACTTTTTTTTAGCAAATTGCTTAAGCCAGCCAGATCCGGCAGATATTTTAATTGAATCTATTTACATCTTCTACCGCTAGGTGATACTCTCTAATTGAGCTAATCTGGCTTTACGAGTCTATGAACTTTACTTGGAACTGATAACAGACGAAGAATACACGCTGGGAGATATCTACTAACCTTACTCTAAATTAACTTTATCAGTTGTAACATCCACTATATCCTCTTACTATAGAATATTGTCATTCTCAATGAGGGCCTAGATAGGCGAAGTTTTTGATTACACTTGAACCGTTTACACCTAACGCAAAGATTGAAATGACTTGGTGGAACTGTACCCATTGATAGACCGACGACTCTTCAAGCGTAACTTCTCAGTAATACTTGCATTCTTACCATCCAGTATTAATTGAGATTTACTCTAAGCATCTAACGTGGTCAGAATACGAATTCTATAGCCATTCATAGTCGCAACCTAATTCCCCATAACGTTCAAACTCTCGAGATGTTGCTCAATTAGCTATAAAGTCTCATCTATCAAGTCCAAATCTGTAAGTAAATTGTTGGAGATGTCAAAATCTATCAACTCTGTATAGGATACCTTTTACATACTATCCAATAAAGACTTTGAGTCTATAAGATTATTACCAACACTGAGACTTAATACTTAACACTCACCACTAAGATCGAGCCGAGTCAACTTGTTGAACGATAAATCCAATTTTCTTAATTAAGTATACTAAGTAATATCGCCAACAATAGACTCTATAAGATTATGTGATAGATTGAGAGACTAGAGTCGAGGTAAAGCTGCCAATATCTAGTGAAGATCCAAAGATTTAATGCAGTTATAGGATAAATCGAGACTGCGAAGACGAGGATAATATCGCGCAAAATCAGCATATTCAAATGATCCAGGTGATATTGCTAAAGAGCCATCACTATTATTATTTGAACTGCCACTAGTATCATACACCTTTTACTTGCCTTTCCGCCGCAAAGAGTCAAAGTGTATTGGAACGAATAGCGCTTCATCCACACTGCGAATAGAACATCGTCTCAACACTAGCTATTCCATCTCAGACAACATATTCAAACCGACAATGAGCTACGTGTCAACTTTATTCAATTCAAGTTGACGAACAGATTTAAAAAGCCCCAGATCTATAAGTTGAGAATCATTATCAAGCTTCACCTAATTCTTGCTGAGAGTGGACACTTTGACATTCTGGAGCTGTCGTAACATGCGCAATAGATCAGCGTTCACATTAGATCTCTCATATTCCTAGCATAAGAACTACAGATGATTGCAGTCAATAACAAATCTCTATTATCTATTCACATTCCTCTCCAAATACTTTTCTATAGAATCCAATATATTCATACTAAATGATTTTTAGATAGAAGGCAATATCAAAACCACCCACAACCACCTAAAGTATGACAACAGAGAAAGAGAAAGTACGAAGAACCAAAAGACGCGCCAGGTGAATAGGAAAGAAAGCGGCGCTGTGCTTCCTGCGTCAACAACGATTGAAGTGGAAGAGCTTTCTCGCGCGTTTCTCAATCTCTCACTCACCACTTTCTTTCTGCCTCTCTTTGTTGTAGTCGCGTAAATTAATTTCTGCTTACTGCTTTATTCCATAAGGTAGCAAACTGTCTGATTTATTAGTAGTGTATGATGGTTGATGATAGTGAGAGTGGTGGAAAAGAAGTTGTGGAGTTGCTTATTAAAGAATTCACATAGTTGAAGAAGATTAACGGCAAGCTGGTGGCTGAGAACTTGTCTCTGAGAGATGATGTACGTGGATTTAGTAATCAGATTGACTTGTTAAACGGGCGCATCTAGACTAGCATCAAACAGCATTAAAGTATCTGTGATAAATTGTCTCTGTAAGAGTAGAATAATGCAGAATTGGTTGAATAGAATGAGAAATTAGCTGGCATTTTGTAGTATTTTAATATAAATTCGAATGGTGAGTTTGATTTTGAGTTAATGCAAGAATTTTAGAATAAGGCACTGGTACATTATCAGCAGGTTAATTAGCAGCTTTAGGATACTATTGAGACTGTGAAGAAGGAATTGAACTAGCACATGCATCATATGTATTCAGTGGAGTAGTCAAAGCTGGAGATGTAGACTGAGATTGCTGATTTGCGGCATGAACTTGATTAGAAGAATGTCTAAATAGCAGAGATTGGTAGAGCATAAGATTACAAGTCTACGCTTGAGAAGGAGAATAAAGTGTTAAAGTATAAAATATAGGACTTGTCTACTTAGTTGAGAGGATGCTTGATGCAGTTGCGTGGTGTTGAGATGGGTGGTGTTGAGAATAGGGGTGTGGATGTAAATAACACCTCTACCTCCCAGGATGTCATCAGTAATAATCTCGTGTCTATTAAGAGTGTCAAGGATTTACAGGATCGTAACATTGAACTGCTCGCCACTCTGCGCCAGGTGACTGACGACTTTGAATAGAGAGATTTTGAGTATTAGAATTAGTTGAAGGCATTGGAGTTGAAATTGGCATAATAGGATGATTAATAAAATGTTGAATTTGACCATGATAGTCATCACTAGGTTGGTCAGTAATCCTAGACTTAGATATTGAATAATAATGTTCATGAAGAGTTTGAAGATGACGTGCAGTTGGAGATGCTTTAGGATAGACATGATTCTATGAAGACTGAATTCAAAGAGCAGATTCAAGAGCTGACGGATGATTTGTGCAGAGTCGAGAGCGATTTGTAGTAGATGAAGTTGAAGTAGAGTCAGTTATAGCATGATAAGCAAAAGTTGAGCAGGGAGTATGAAAAGTTGACTGTGGACAGAAATTCGTTGAAAAAGTAGTTGAGTGATAGCTAGCGTTCTTTGGAGTAGAAGGAGTAGACTATTGCAGATCATTCTAAGTAGCTCAAGTCGACATAGAAGAAGAACCAAGACCTTATTGGTGAAATTGAAGATTTATAGCAGGAGGTTGCCGATCATCAGACTTAGTTTTAGAGCAAGGAAGTTGAAGTTTTATCATTAAAGAGTGAGATTGAGTAGTTAGAGTATAATTTAAAGATTAAAGAGGATGAATTGTTGGGCTCAAAATCCTAGTTATCTGATCTGTAATAGCTTTTGAATTAGAAAGAAGATAAGATAGTGCAGATTAACGCGTTGGTTTCGTCATTAGAGTCGAAGATCCAAGAGCTTACATCTTTGAATGATCAGTCTCGATCTGAATTAGATAGATAAAAGGCTGAGTATGATGGGAAGGTGAACAATTTATAGTCAGAGTTGTAGAAGTCTTTTATATAATGTACTGAAAAGGACTAGTAATTAGTTGGGGTGTAGAAAGATTTACTGGATAAGACTGAAGATTATGAGACACTAGAATAGGAAGTAGACAGTTTGCGTAGTCAGATTGATAAAGTCACTAAGGAATTGCAATAGTCTGAAGGTCGATTTAAGGTTACAAATAAGGAATTGAATGATAAGTCTTAGAAACTTTTATAACTGGAAGCTGATAGTTAAAAGAACAAGCAGGAGATTCTCGAATTGAAGTAGAAGATTTCTTTGTTGGAGACTGAAGCATCGAAGAGATTGTAACTTTAGTCTGATGCTGATGCCGGTGATCAAAGCTCTAATTTGACTAGAGTCTAATAGGAGGATCCTGTGAATAAAGCTGAACCGTAATCTTCCTCTTCAGTGTTCAGTAAGAAGATCGATTTTGAAGCTTTTGCTAATTTTGGCAAGCCTTAGCCCGTGAAAGAAGCTCCCACCTAATAATAGACAAAGAAGAAGGGCCGGCAATTATCCAAAGATAAATCAGCGACGACGAAAAATTAAATGGCCAATTCGAGTAGTGTTCTATGGGGTAATTCTGCTCCTCTTCAACTTCCGAATCTTTCTCTGCCTACTTGGTCAACTCCTCAGACTAGTAACTAATCTTCGATATTTGGCTCCTCATTGTAAATGCCAGCGACGTAAGTGCCATCATCCATCTCTTTGGGTGAGTAGTAGCCTGCCTCTATTTTACCGTATTCAGTTGGTGAGTCTGTCGAAGTTAACGATAAGTAGTTGGTAACAGCTTAGGAACTTGGCAAATCTAAAAGGACAATTAATTAAGTGGATGAGAATGGTGCTGCTAATGCATTTGAAGGTAAAAAATTTAAAGCTGAAGATAAATCATCTCCGCCTGTTGTCATTGAACCTGATAATGGGGATAAGAATAAAGCTATTTAGAAGGAGCGCGATTAAGAAGTTGAAGAGAGTATTAACAGTGTTAGTGTTGTGGATGTTGAGTAAGCAGTACCAACTACCATAGATGTTGACGCGCAAAGTTAATCTGATGTTGCAGCTGTACAGTCTGAAAGTACACATACCATAAGTTAATCCACGACAATTGATGAATTTCTCGCTGATCTCGAATCTCCACAGATTCAAGAGTTGGAGCCTCAATAAGAGGACCAGAATGACGCGCCCAAGTAAGTGTAAGATTAAAAGGAGAGCGTCAATGAAGCTGAAGTTGACGACGAGGAAGGAGCTGTTACAGAAACTGAAGATGATTTGCCAGATGTGAAGTAGATTCTCAAGCAGAACTTTGATCCGCAAGTCACATAAAGTTAGTCAACCGAGTCAGATGATTAGAAGAAGCCCGACGTTATCGTGACATCATCTGGAAACAAAATTCAACGCATTACTTTTGATGACTTCAGTGCCGGGAAGACATAGAAGACTAAAGAAGTGCCGTAATAAGATGGCAAGAGTAATACAAGATTGAGTGGCGGCGGTGACCAAACTCGGTCAATGTCATAGAGTGGTAAGCGTAAATCATTCTCTCCTAATTAGAATAAACGCGGTGGTGCTCGGCGTGGTGGGTTCTCTGGTAAAAAGAGATGAGAGTGATAGATGATCTGGTGGCGAATAAAATGCTAAATCTATTATAATATTTCGGCTTTCACTCCTATAAAAGTTATTAGACTACTTGTTGGATATTTTCAGCGTAAAGCTCGCAGTTTTAACTCATCCAAGATTCTCCCTATGATCTATGCTTGATCAGTAGATTTGAATGCAAATCTTGCCGCCATCTATCATCATTTTCGCCAATTACGAGCACATTAGGTGACATTAGCTCTGCCTCATCTTAGTCAAATACATTAGCAGTGAGCACACCGGTACAGTAGCTAACATCAAGATATGATAGCTTTCGATTTTCACGTTGATTTTTGGCAGCATCATAAGTTTAGCCAAGCTTTTCAATTAAGCTAATCACAGCGTCATAAGATATTAAAGTGCAGCCAGTCAATTTTAAAACTTGCAATTGTTTAGCACATTGAGCCACCTTCTGAAGTAAAGTATCAGTGACTGGTAGAAGCGACATCTTTAAACTTTTCAAGCGAGATCCAACACAAACACATGGCTCATGCCCACAGAATATAGAATCTTCCAAGTCTTTGCTTTAAAACTGAGGGCAGTTAGAGATGTTTAACGACTACAGATTTGGCATTCGCGTACCGATTATCTTCAATGCTTCTGGGCCTAATGATGGACAATAGCTCATATCCAATTCTTTGACAGATTTAAGCTACCCACCCAAAGGTAAAACATTCTCCAGAAATTTTGCAGTCACAAATGGCATGGAGGACAATTTTACGCTCTCTAAATTCTGCCAAAGATACGTCAAATTTTCTGCATAAGTGTCAGATATGACATAACTTTCAGACAGATCTAGACTCTTCAGAGCACATTGTATCGGCTTCTAATTGGTATTGGACAGAACTCGACTTAAAGCCTTTGCAAATTGATCTCCATATCCTTTACCATTCCATTGTTGCAAGTTGAGTAATTGCAGACGCGAACGTGCCTTGAGATTAGACAGATAATAGAGCAGACAACTGGTTGAGCAGTAGCATTCTTCTATGCCTATTTAATTATTTAGTGCACTCTAACATAGTGGCGTACGTCCGATACCACCAAGATCTAACACTTGTAAGTTTAGACAATGAGGAAGCCATTTAAAAATGATAGATGCGGGCACTAATCTATAACTATGCATTACTACACCACTATCTCCAATCTAAGCATTGATCTACTGGAGAGAAATACTTCTAACCATGCTTGCATAATCATACTGTGGTCTGACGGGCTAAATCGCATTGTACAACGAGCACTCCTGATGAAATGGAATTACGCGACCAAATGTCTACTTATTCCAGTACTAGATGAAGCCCATTTGAGTAGCGATATCCATTTTGGAAAAGTTTGGTGACTTCCACAGAAGCTATACCGACACCGAAGACCATTTCCTGCAAGATAGAGTCAATTGCAGCAATGTCCACCTGCTACTTTAATCTTAAACGGTCTGTTTCAGCTTCTCTGCGCGATCGGCATTTGACTACGTTGCAACATCAACAGAAAGACGCGATTACATTCCTGCGCCTGATATTGCTGATACTGCGTCAAAGTGCTTAAATATTTAAAGCAAAACATCAGCAGGAATGTCCATCTCTTCTAACTAATTCGTTTGATTATGACGATTTAAATGTAAAATAGGAAGAATTTTGTGATAAGGACAGGTAATCGCACCCCCAATTTCTGGGTGGCAAGGAGGCCAAATCACACGAGGCAAGAGAAACGTGAAATCAAATGTTACATGAAGTGAAAACAATTTAATCCAACAAATCGGCATGTTCATTGTTTCTCTTCAATCGACGAGGGAATGCTAGTTTACTGCTTTTGCTAGTCATCTGATGATGTGACTTAAGTGTCCACAGCTGCTGCGTCGCTTTTCATGTACTTTTCCTCTTCCTAGATTATTTCATTCAATGAACTTTCCAGTTTATCAATACGATCTCCCAACTCATCCACTACAATTATGAGAGGTTTTAGACAGGTTAGCACATGCAAAAGTTCTAAAAAGTACTCTTTGAAATCACATCTTTCGCCACTTGGTCAAACTTGGTTTGCATCTCTTTCAACGTCTGGTCCACCTACACAACTCTGAGAATGATCAACTTTATTCATATTTACCAAGTATTAAGAAAGGTTACAAACTTGGTCAACTCAGCAGGATTAGATGCAAGCTTTACTGGATCCACCTAATTTTCTTTATTGCTCATAATTAATGTATAGCTAGTGATATGTTGAATTATGCAAAACTAAGACGCTATTTATTGCTGAAGATTGAGAAATAGAAAAGAAGCGCGTTAGTTTCAACGCGAGATTTACTGAAACAGTCGTCTTGGTTCATTATGAGTGTGCACCAACCATTCAAAATAGTAAACTCTCTTTTACTAACCGAATTAAGATTCTGATAATGTATGGATTCATGTTAGCTCTGCAGAAAGATTAAAAGATGGGTGGGATAGAGATTAAAAGTTGCTTAAGACAATTGCGATGCACAGTATTGATAAAATCTCGCACAAAAGGCCTGGACCTAGCAATAACTAAATGATTTATTTCTTTATTAGTATTATTCTTCTGTTAATTCTTTAGAATTTGTACGAAGTATGAAGTCTAAATTATTGTAGACTAATTTTGAGCTTCAACTTGAAACAAATGTTCACCGATCACTTCGCCAATCCTTACCATTGGTTCGCGTGTCAGGCCTATC
This sequence comes from Amoeboaphelidium protococcarum, assembly GCA_023515745.1. Taxonomy (NCBI): domain Eukaryota; kingdom Fungi; phylum Aphelidiomycota; class Aphelidea; genus Amoeboaphelidium; species Amoeboaphelidium protococcarum. The sequence continues at coordinate 1,319,249 of JALECJ010000258.1, forward strand.
CTTATGTTGGAAGAAAAATGGATCACATCAACTATAACGGCGGCGCCTCATCAACTTTAAATCGATCAATTAGGAAATTTTACAGAGCTAAGCCTCACTGTGCCATAAAAATGGGATTTTTAAGGAGCGAGACGGGCTCGTTGAGACTAGCAATCCTACGCCCTTGAACGCGTTGAGTCACGAGAACCTCTTAAACGCGTAAAAAGGAGTGGATGCCCCTTAAACTTAAAATATTCAATTTCAGATCTAACCTATTTTCTTCAGTCTTTTCTATTAAAAACAGAAATCCATTTTCTATCTACAGTACATTAATACTATAGATATCTCTCATATTTCTTGCAGGTCATCGATATCATAATTAATTAAAGTTTGACCATTTGAATGATGATGAAGATTAATGTATTCGACTTTGTGAAATACTCGAGATAATAGGATAATATAGACGTTGAAAGCTGGCTTTGGTTTAAATAGAATGGATTATATCATCATGATTAAGAAGACACTGTCACAGATACTCGTAGCCGTACATTTAAACGTCAGTCTATGCAATCCAATAATTCTGGCAGTGTGGAAAATGTCAGCTGCAGTCAGTCTGGCTCCTCGCCCGCTGGTAAATTATCTGATTATAAGCGGCGCTGGTTTGTTCTAAAGGGGAATCTTTTATTCTATTTTCGTTATAAGTCCTCATCTACGCCTATTGGGTGTATACTGATAGAAGGTATGGACTGCGTCAGATCTAGTGATAGTTAACCAGAATATCATGAATTTTAACTGATTTCGCATTGCGATGCAGATAGCCTAGAATCGCCAGTATCTCCATCAGTGACCACGTCCAGTTTGGCAGAGGGCGAGTCGTATATGAAGGCTAGACCGTGTATTCCCAATTCATACCATTTTGTTGCTGCTTCTGCTAATGAATGTAATTCGTGGATGACAGCTATACTCAATGCAACGCTTAAAGCTGTCAGGTAGACTATGAATTCTCTTGTGGCCAGAGATAAAGAATGCTAGAGATTGCTGAATGATTGCATGGCCACTCTGCAATAATTTCGCCTAAATGAATAGACTCCTAATGAAGATTCACTTGCAGATTAAGAGAAGGTGGATGGAATTGTAAGTAAGATGAAGTCTGTGTTTGAGCGTGATAATTAATCATCTGTGGGCAAGATTTCGATTGGGGGCAGCACTAGTACTAGGAGTAGAAGTTCAGAGAATTCTTCGCTGGCAGCATCATTACCTTCGTAGATGGGATCATAATTTGCTTTTAGGCCTGTATCTCCAGTGTTATCTGAGATTAAACGGTAAGAAGAGGCGTTTAGAAGCGCAATGAATCGTCCTATAGCACTTCCAACATCTGCATCTCCATCATGTCCTGCATTGTCCCAGTCGGCAAAATCTCCTTCGCTTTTAACACTGTAACTGAGAACTCCTCCTCTGTCGCGTAAGACATCACTTGAGTCGTTACCGTCTTCTCATGTGCCTAACAAAGCTTAGTCTGACGATGCCGTCTATAGGCCTATTACTTCGGGATCATATGATGGTAAAAGCGGATCCGCCCTCATGAAAAGATCTACCTTGAGTGGAATTAGATTAAGTTCTGGTAGAATGCATAGATAAAGTGCACCTAGCAATGTACGGTCTGACAAATAAGTAGTTAATTCACATTCAAAGTTGAAAGAAGTCACCACCAAGTAATCGCTTAATGATGTTTAATCTTTGGAAGATGTGCGTCAAGTGCTGCTGACGTTCACCGTTGATCTATAGAATGGGTACATTTCCGACTTGCTTAAAAAGTTGAATAGCGGTCAGAGTGGCCACTTGAAAACTGCTGTCAATTGGTTATCCCGTTAGATCCCATTTCAGGTGTCCAAAGACCAGATCTTGCATGATCTCATAGATATTGAGAATGAGTCAGATTTCTAAAATATTTAATCAGATATCAATATCGCTGTTGTAATTTATGAGAAAAATGAGAGTGTGCAATCATCTCTGTATAAGCAGTTGACCACATCCAATTTTTCATTTCTTAAGATTGGATAGTCTGAGATTGCTCAAGTCAAGGATGGGCGGCATGCTGAGTTCATTGTTCCTATCCAGTTGAAAATGGACGCCGGTAGAGAGTATCGAATTGAAATATAGTCTTTGAACAGCAGTAGCTCTGCCTCCCAACTCAAGGCTCTGGCATTTGTTGATGTGTCTCTCAAATAACTCTTATCTAGCTAGAGTTTGGATGGCAAGATTCGAAGGTAATCTGCTAGATCCTCGATGGATTATAAATTGAATACCTGCTCGATGAATGTCTTCGCCTCTGAGGGAATCGCCGACCTTTACTAGTCACTGAATATCCAGTAGAAAATCAATGCTGGTGATATTGTTGGATAGTTATTTGTGAACGTTTACAAGAATCTCCACGTTCCTTCACCTGACAGTATTCTCCCTCTGGCTGTTGAGACTCCTTAGTAGACTTAGATTTATCTCGTTCCTACCAAGAATCATCAATTGTTATAAATTAATGAGCAGTTGGTAGAAAGTCCTTATTCTCTCATGATTGCTCATGATTTTGCCAGATTTAAATATGACTAGGAGTCGCGTATAATTTATGCTCTCACTAATCCAGGCCTTGGACTAGATTCCGCCATGTTGACTGTGCTCTCGAACGGTTCATCGTCAAAAGAGTTTAGACAGAATGTGCTTGATAAAGTGATTACTGTTCATCAGATCCTATTAAAGTCTTACCAGCATGCTTTGGATTCATTGACTGAGAGACTGTCTGATGGTGGAAATATTGGCAAGGATTATCTCCGCAAGAGTACTGACAAGAAGAATGAGCAATTGCAGTGGGTTACATTGAATTGTAACGAACATTCTATACATGCAGATCTTCTTGATGACATGGATCTATCAGCCGATAGTAAAGCATAATCAGTTATAACAAGTGGTGCTTTCGCTGCACATGCCATGGGGTACTCTATGCATAAGTAAACGTCTGGTAATGTTTTCAATGGCTCTGATATGCTGAGGCTTTGCCATTTCGAGAAGGATAAACTGCAATTGGATGTTTTAAATGACGGACTTCGCAGTACGGTGGATAAAGAGAAGAGGCTCCGCACTAAGCTCGCATCTACTCTAAATACTTATATCAATTCAGATCGACAGTCTTCATAACGGCCACAACTATATCATAACGTCTGGGAGCATCTGCAAGATTGGGTGCAGCTGATCATGGATGCATTGTCGCGTAAGTATGTCGATTAAAGTGGTTATGACGGATTCCCTCATCAAGATTAGTTGAGGAATGGCTTATTTGAATTGACGCGATAGAAGGAGAAAATCCTCACTAGAGTCATCCCACTTGTAACTGAGAGATTGAAGTTGTTAGTAGATGCCAAGAATGACTAGCAGGCAGAGAACATTGCCGCTTTCAGTCAAAGTCTTACTTTTGCTGGTTAGAATTTCCGCCGCTTTAGTGAAATCGCTGCATTTGCCATCTATGAATTGGTTTTAGTATAGGAGTACCAGGCTATAAATTCCATTTTGGGTGAAGACATGTTGCGGTAGAAGGGAACGGTATTTAACGCTGATTTGATTTGCAAGTAGCGCATTAGATAAGAGATTTGTTAGAGTTAGGCGATAGGAGCATTGCTAACTGGATTTATTGGCCTTATATCTCAACATCATCATGATGAGCAGTTTTGGTTGAATCTGGAATCTTTTGGTTTCCTGGCACATTTTGAGAGCCTTCTATCTGCATGCAACGATGAAAAAGTTATGCTCAATGACACTCAATAGGCTGTCAAGAGCTTGAGTGCAATTCAATTCTGTTTTCATCAGTTTAACTCTGACATCAACGGTGATCAAGCAAAGTTCAAGTTTACACATAATGCAGGCAAATTGTTATTGTCAATTGGAGTGTCACAATAGATTTTGATCAATATTCCGGAGAATATTCGTATTAAAGTCGTGCCTCTGCTATTTGCGTAAGGTGTTAACGAGTAGCAAATCTTGGCTAATATCAGTGGTGACAACTCCATTCAGACGTAGATCAATGCTAACAGTTGTGCGGTACTTTCTCAGTATATGGATTAATGGAGAACTTGTGCTAGCAACAAGTAAACTGAATTGGCCGATTCTCTGATGCAAAAGCTCAAAATAAGTATTGGAGTTGAAATTGGCAACTAATAGTCAGATTCTCGTCGCTCCGTCAAGAAATTGAAGAACTCTGCCAATGTGCTCCTTCTCGCCTCCAATCTGACTCGATACATGTCAAGTGTCACTCCAGTTGTATCTCACTTTATCTCGTGCAAGTCGGGGAAAGATCGCACAGCTATGGCTGTCACCTTAAACCATGTGCTCTCTATCAGTGGTAAAGGCTCGAAAAGTTTGCGCAGTGCCAGTGATATTTCGTCTTCCATCTCTTCTATTGACAGTGCCGGTGTGTACAACGTTGATCTACATCCAGAGTATTTCTATCCTCTATTGAATGCTATGCGTACGGAGAGTGGCCTCAGATTGTATAATGTGGAGAGAAATTTCTCTCTAGATCAAGAGGCGAATTACGAAAGAGGATGCCGTGGTAAGTATGCTCTAAATTCTATTCAGCTTCAAATACTTCCTCACCTGTACAGACCTCCTCCGCGAGTCACTAATGCGAACGTGTCAACGTGATTGTCTCCTCCAGTTCAACTATTAGATGTTCTTAATTTACAATTCTCTTTTTGCATTTCTCTTTGCATACAAACACTCTTATAGTGGCCCACTCCATTCCCATCCGCAAATCATCTGTGCTCTATGATATCTTTGAATCCAAATGTTTCCAAGGTTCCAGATACGATAAAACCGATGGCATAATCTGGCATAAGAATAGCCTCTCTCCACCACAGTGGCATTTGGGTATAGATTGAGATTTTATATCATTTGGTCCATACGACATATCTCCTTTACCATCATGACTATAACGTATAAGAACATCTGGATTCATATTGATAAATTTTAGAAACTTTTTATTCACTCCACGCGCAATCTTGCCAAATTAATCTTGTTCATATTACTCACCATTCCAATCTTCTTTAGTATTAGATGATGATTGTAATTATAGATAAGCTTTGTTGTTGTATTGATAATTCACGTTACCGGAATATATTTCCTTATCGCTTTGGTAGAATATACCATAACAATCAAACGTGCCATTTGAAGTTTATTAGGTACTTTTGGTTACTTTTTTGCTAGCTTTCACAGAGATATCAGCATGTAATTATTTAGAGACTTCCAATTAATTCAATAAGCCAGATAGTTCATTAAGATCAAAGTTTACACTCGACCCACTTAATAGAGATGTACCAATGTTGTCGATTGCAGGTTATTCAATTATCGGCGATTTACCACCATTACCCGAGTCGATTTACTGTCGATCGAGAGCGTTGACGCGATAACACCTGAATGTATGAGACTTATAAGAGCATTCACGCGAGTTGCATCCAAATATATAAAGCCACGAAGACTCTTCAATGTTTTACTATGCTATGAGAATCATCTGGCTTTTACACTCGCTGCAATCAAAGATCATGTCCTTACTAACAAGACTCTTATCAAAATACACCGGCTATCCACCGATAAAATTGTCATACAAATCAGCAACATATCCTTTATCACCTTCCGCAAAAGCAAACTCCATACTAGACGACTTTTCACTAATCTAAATTCAACAGTTATAGCTGTGATTATTTTAGTATCAGTAGGAGAGACGCGTTATGATCAATGGAGAAAACTGATGAAAAACGCGCGAAACCGTTTCAGGTTTAGAATTGTTTCACCAAGTGAAGTTCAATAACGCTTGTACCACAGTCTATGTTTAATTTTAATAAAACGACACTCAACTCAGTATATTTGGTACTTATGGATTCATCAGAGACTAATATCTAGTTTGGTGATGAGTTTGACGCGTAATATGATCCACTGTTTACAAGCTCTCTGAAGAGACATCGAGAGTGTCAGCCTCCTATCAGCTCATCATTCTCTTTTGATGACAATAGTACGGATGATGGTGAATATCGAGAAGTTTTAGTAGATACTGACATCCTCATGACCCAGTCATCTATATAAGAGCAGTTGATATTTACATCTGACGTATCAGAAGATGTTAGTTTGGGCATTGCATCGGATGAATTTTCTGACAATTTGGATCTTGTTTCATCTGACCATTTGCACGCGCTGCTGAGTGATGAATTTGAACAGTTCAATGAAGAGGATTTCAGGTATGCTGGAACCCTGTTAGCCATATATAACATTGTTATACTGTATTGTAGGATTTTATAATATGTGAATTCTTTATAGAGACAGATATCGAGTGGAACCTCAGTACGATTACATAACAAGAAGGTGGATAATCGCATGTTGTATAAATTATTGGAAGTGATTGTTCAGTAGATTAAATCTAATTCCAAATGTACCAAACGCGACGTTTATTACAAGTATGTGGATGTGTTTCTACAATAGAGGAATGTGGACACGCTAGTAGATTTATTGTCTCTTCACTTCTAATGTCCAAGGTCCAGTCTTCGTGTATATGGCTCATTGAAAGGTATCATCTATGGTGATCTGACGTTAAATCTCCATGATGGAACTTAAATCTCTTGCAATTCAACCAGCTTGATTCCTCATGTTGATAGTATTCAATCTATTAAATCAAACAATACAATTAAGAATCAAAAAGGTGCTATTGATCATATTCTGATCGTTGAAAAGTGTGCCACGTTTACTCACCTGGTCAACATTGGTATATAACAACTGTTTGAAGGCCATAGTATCATCCTTGTATGTGGTAAAGGCTATCCAGATTTGAACACTCAGCTGTTTCTCCTGTACCTTATGAAAGAGATGCCTAATGCTAAAGTGTCTATTCTGGTTGATTGTGATCCGCATGGTATTGATATAATGCGCATTTATGAATTTGGATCTGCAAAACATACGCGTGAACTGCACCATCAGGATGGTAAATCTAATCTATTGCAACCCATAATACCCAGTCTCAAGTGGATCGGTTTGAAACCATCACACATGTTAAAGTATAATCTACCACAGGATCAATTAATTAAATTGACAGAACGTGAAGTGTAAATTGCTCAAAATTATCTGACTGAACGTCATCAACACATGGATGGTCAAGTCAGACGCGAGTTGACGCGAATGCTAAAATTGGGCTATAAGGCTGAGATATAGGCTCTATATTCATAATCTAACGCACCTTTAATTGACTTTATCCATAACGAGCTGATACTTGATTGATACTCTAGTTTAATGTATTATTAATGTCTTTTTTTCCACTATGAAAGCTGGAATTTCTCCTCAAGTCACTCATGTTTTTAGCGGTTCTTTCACTTGGTTCTCGTAAGAAAAGCAGCAGACTTAAAATGTACAAGTTTTACAATGCTAAACTTGCCTCCAAACCACTAAGATTGTCTATGAACAGTAAAGGGCCTTTACGATACATGAGTACATCTAGCATAGGTCAGACATTGATAGAGCGATATAGATCTGCCTCTGATGGCGAAAAGTTATAATTGCTCTAGACTCTCGATGGCATAAGGAACAAGGATTTTGACATTCTGTATAACGATATGCGAAAGATGAACGATGAATCTCATGGTCTAGATGATTTAATTAAACTAAGGATGGACAGTTTAAAATTCGAAAAGTCTGGCGAAAGTGGACTGTCTCAACTAAGTCAGCGACTCCTCTCAAAGTTTTAAGTGGAATTTCGCTCCTCTAATTTGAAGACTATCCGCGTCACTCAAGACTCAGCTCTCGGTTTAAAGGTATTACTTTGATATAGTTATCTAGCATAGCATTGACAGAGTGTGAAATATGTGTAGTAACAACTCGTCGAATATGAGAAAGTTCATAAGGTCATATCTGATCAAGATGCTGCGAGGCGTCTAGGCAATTGTCGTCGAGTATTTGCACTGACACACAAGGACTGGCCGTCTCAGATACTCTGCTTTGTCAATGTTGCTCTCACTAAGAATATCGCCACCTCTATCGATTCTATAATTTAAGCTAATAGTGACGCGTAAAATCTTGATCAAGATGAGCGATAAATGCAGTGGGCAATGTTTTATAGTATCAACTCTACTCTCGCCGGACTGAGTGGGGTAGATTTGGGACATGAGATGATTATGCGCGCCGTGGAAGAACTTCGCCTCTCCCTGCCTAATTTACAGCATTTCTGTACTCTGTCTCCAATACCATCGCTGGCATAGAACGTGAAAGCGGAGGATGCTAATGAGTAATCTGTTCTTCAATTCCTTTGCCGTCGCAAAGACACCTCCAAAGCATCAGCTCCAAACAAAGGGCGTGTTCTGGACCCTGTAGCCAATTTCCATTTAAAAAATGGCGCCATGATATACTTAATCAATCCCAGAGCTAATCTGGGTCTTAAAGGCAAATAAGAGTCTTATGGTTTTATGGTCAACTATTACTATGATCAGAAATCATTGCGCAAGAACTCTAAGATGTACATCAAACGCGGCAAGATTGCTTTATCTGATTAGTTGTAATTACCTTTCCAACTTCAAAGCAAGCTATGAATACGTAAATGTAATTTATTTGCGACATTAAATAATTATATATTCTATAAAAGATATCTTATTCACGATTCAATGCAGGAATCTACCAAATATTTGATCAAAACACTACTCCAGCACATTGACATAGGGGAACATTCTTCATCAACTTGAGTCTCTGCCAATGACAATAACTCATCAGGTAATGCATTATTTTGTAGGAAGCTGGCCCATAATGTCGTCTGCACTCCACTTTTAAATAATCGAATGGGAATCTACATCTGAGATTCAATATCATCCATGTAACTTTCAAACCGAGCCATAATTTCACACTATTACAATATGGCAACTTTCGAATCGCAATTAGACACAATCGGACGCAGAGCCAAATAGTTATGTGGAATCATGTGCTAGTAAATGTCTCTTCTAATCAACTGCTAATCTTATGGGGTGCAGAAAGTGTTATACGCACTGAATGCACTTTCAAATAGATTTCGATCTTACTTAATGCCTGACTAAATTGACTGGCTAGTCCGATGGTGATCATCTTTAAACCGTAACTCCGGACTTACAGACATTGAAGTATATCCAGATGCAACCGGAGGAGTTTACTATTACTATGACTGCTACAAAGTATTCGGAGTGTAAATCTTGTCTGGATACTCAAGCCTGAAGTTTTAGAATAATTGACCCAGCGAGTGTATTGTATCGAACACTCCAGTAAATACTAACGCGTCGTTGACAGCGACAGAGGCAGACTATGTAATCTTCAACAAATAATTAGATTCTTATAAGGATAAGGATAGAGTAGGCTCAACGAGTATTAATTGCTGTAAACGATGTTTATTTCTCATCGCCATCGATAAAGCAATAATAGATGCATCCATATGACCGCAGATGATATATGGTTCTCTAACACCGAGAATGAACAACATCTCGTCATATATTTCCACCTCATCCATCAGCGATACCCCCTAGGAGTTATTTCCATATGAAGATAGACCATGGCCACATCTATCAAAAGTGATGGACGGAATGCCAAACTTTGCCAGTTATCGCTAAGCATGGAACCAGGAGGAGCATCCCAGGTGAGTACTAGGGATAAATATCACAGTCGGCATTTAGTTAGTAGTATTCAGTCTCTTATGTCTCCGCCTAGGAGTCTTCCAGCTAAAGTATATGCTTTGATTCTTCACCTCACATTGTCTTCCTACGCATACTTATGAGTTGAATTATCGATATATCGGTGTTCAAAAGATTTGAGCATGATATAATACCTGGTGGAACATCGCTGTATCTCCTCAAAGCGCGCTTGTATATTCCATAGCATATAGAGGTGACTGCTAACAAAGCGGCCACTTTCAAACTTTTTCGTGTCATACTCGTGTCGAGGCTATTGTGATAGTGGTTAAATATGAACGTTTTGATAATGGAGATAAAAAGAAAGTGAGCGACACTGAGAAACGATGATCGACAAACCTCCTCGGATTTTCTCACGGTTGGTGACACGCGTAACGGACAGGCTACAGGAGATAAATAAGGAGAGCTTAAATGATAGTTCTAGTGAATCTGTATTCATCAAAGTAATTTTATGCTGCAAACGTTACGTACTATAGATGGATCGGTGGTCCATACATATTTCAAATCAACTCCGTCTTCTTCATTCTTATGCCTCCATTGATCCCAATACTCTTATTCCCTTTGATGACTCTACTGAAGGAGTGTATATATCTATAAGACGGCATCATTTAAATTGACATTCATCTTGGCTGACACTGGACATAAGGCATAATTCTAATCCGAGCAGAATTATGATAGTAACTAGTACTGTGGAGTCTAACTTACGTCACCACTCTCAATTAGATCGCACTTGTTAGCCAAAATGAGAACATTATTCTTATGTGACTTGCTTTACAGTTGCCATGAATAGCCACTGTAACTTAAATTGTCAAAGTACGCGTCCACTTCATGCTTAAGAGTACGAAAATCACCAATTAAATCCTCTCTGGTGCAATCCAACATGTAAACCAGCAGTCGACATCTTTCAGCATGCTTGAGAAAATCCAACCCGAGTCCTTTGCCTTTTGATGCATCTTTAATCAGACCAGGTAGATCTGTAATCTTGAATTTGCAATCCAGCCCAGGGATTTGTACAGAGCCTAATCGAGCTGTCAGAGTTGTGAACGCGTAATCCCCAACACCAGACTTTACCCCAATGCCATTCTCTTTAAACTTCATAGCTGGATTTCGACCTGGACACACGGCTTCCATGAAAGAGCTCTTTCCAGCGTTAGGAAGTCCTATCAGACCAACATCACCAACCAATTTGGTCTCAAATGCCAGATCAACAGATTGAATTTTTTCATTACCAGACAATTATCTCCGTGCTAGTATATCAGCAGACTCTTGGCCTTTCGTAGCCCAGCTGAATGGATTATGAATATTACTCTACTTTAATAACGTATTTACAAATTCAGGATGTGACTATGATTCCTCTACCAGCTATTAATTCTCTAATCTATGGGAATTAAACGAATAATTGCCTCTACCACCAGTGCCTCCTCTAGCCACAACAAACTAAGCTCCAGGTGGCACGAGCGGATGATTCGTGTCGATCCATATAGATCTTTGAGCATCGCTATTGTTCACTTCACGTATAAGTGTTCCCTTCGGCACATTTATGATGGTGTCTTCACCACGCGCCCCTTTACCTCTAGTATGAGTACCTTTCCCTCCAACACCAGATTTAATAATTGAAAAGTGACCACCAAATCGGCTAGTGAGCATACGCAAATCAGACGCGTAGTTTTAGCCATCACCACCCACAACATTCACAATTATATCGCCACCATTATTACCATTACCACCATCGGGAGGCGCCATTCTCTGAAACGGCTAACGCGCAAAATGGACCGCTCCATCGCCACCCTTGCCCGGTTTCAGGCGATACACAACTCGATAGAATTCTCTCATTGACCTGATTTTAAGATTGCGCGTATCTTGTAGTCAGTCACCTCAACAGGAATAAAGATGAAACGCGTTAATAAAATTGTAATTCAGGCAATACCAAAATAAAAATAATACATCATATCAGAAGAAAACATTTTAAAACGGTTAGCTTATTGCTCTTTTCCCATTTTCCTCTTCCTAAAGGTCTTAAATATCGTATAGGCGTTACAGTCTCTCAGGGTCTTCCAAATTCAGTTTAGATTTAATGGTCTGATCAAATAACCTTTTCTCCGCTATAGCAATTTGCGCCATTTGTCTCACAATTGCAGTCTACGTTCTACCCAGCAATGGTGCAATCTATCTAGGATTCTTACCATTCCTCAAGTGGAATTAAAGCTATTCACGTTGCTCATTCCAAAAACCATATTGATTGCGAGGATGAGGATCCTATTCAATCTCTGGGTATATCTCATTGTACTCATTGGCGAGTTCAAAAGCAGTAATACTCAGTTAAGGGTTGTCTTTTCGTCTTTATGCCAGAGGAATGTACTTCTTCTCCTATGATCCACTAACAACTGAACTGCCATATTTAACAACTTGTAATTATAGAGACGCATTGTCATCGCGCGTACAATCACTACTAAAAACATCACCACCATCCGTTAAATCGCAATCTTCTTCATTATCATCATCATCATCATCATCACATTCATCGCAACTGAATGGTTCATCTTTAGCAGGAGTAGAGCGGGTACTCTTTGGTGGTGTCGGAGGGAACTTTTATATTGACCGCTTTCTCAGATGCCTGACATTTTCATTTCCTAGTGTATCCCCATCCAGCTCAGTATCAGAGGTAATCTCTTTCTTCTGCCTCTTTCCAACAATACTCTAAGGAGTTTACAACGTAACTGCTCCATTATTACTTTCATCAGACTCAGCACTCCGTTTCCGCTGAGGTGTTTGATGCTATTTCACGTCAACCTCTGATGCAGAATCATTGGTGGCTACAGACTTCTTCACAGGCTTAGATTCTGACTTGAGCGATGCTTGATGAGAGGAGGTGGAAATAGTAGCTTGTTATTATGAAACCACCAAGGAATTCTGACGCTAAGCCACAAAGGCCAACCAGAAGTCTTTTGAGCTACTTATATCTCTTGCGGCTCAGGTGCAACTGCAGATAATCCAAAAACTCTCCCTTATCACTAACAGTGGACATGATACGTGCTCTTTATCTTTGATAATTCAGGTATTAGCTATTTTTTCCTGTATAAAATCTACTGCACACTATAGTAAAAAATACAAATCAAAAGTGAAAGTGATTCAAGGAGTGTCATTAAAGTCTGGTTGCTACGCTGATTGGCTGAGCATTTATCGGTCATTTATATCTTGTGTGTCACATTAAGTTCATTAATGCTTACTACTATAAAAATAAATGTCCACAGCGTTCTGTACATAGTCAAGTATCAAAATCAGACCAATTATTGTACATTGCCAAAGGTCTTCCGAGTTATTGATTGCATGTAAAAATTTACACAACAATGGCCGATACTATTTAGAAACGCGTGACGCGTCACTCCTGATTTCGTGTTGATTAGCGACTCATTACCGGTCGTCTTCCTACTACACTTGACTTGTTCTTTATTGTCTGAATATTAGATCAAATTAGTCTATTCTTCTCATAGTTAGTATATAAAATTGGGTGAAGACGTTTTAATGGCTGATGAAGAGTTTATTGATCCACTTGGGTAGACTGATGGCTCAGATTTGTTTGGTGACAATTTGGCTAGTACAAGAAATCATGGAGGGAAAGCATCATTGTTCGACGACACTGAAGACTTGAGATCATTTGGTAGTCGTGGGAGGCTTGGCAGGCGGTTTAATAATAATGATATGTAAAGTAGTAGTACATAGTAGTTGTAAGGGACCGAGTCTGCTGATTAGATTTTCTCTGCTATCGATCAAAACGAACAGGATTACACAGAATCTACTCCTTTTCTGTCATCATATCCGGATATCATAAAGCAGTAGGACGTAGAAGGTAGCGACAATGATACTAACGGCAATAAGACTTCGCGTCGTAAAAAAGATAAAGCTGTTAAATATGGTGGTGGCGGTAGACGGCCTTGGTATAGGAGAAAATGTTGTGCTGTTATCCTCTTGATCATTCTCCTGTTGATCATCACCATGTCCTTAATCACTTGGTTTGTTATAATTCCTTCGGTGGCGTCATAGAAAATGCGTCTAGTCGGACTGAAAGTCAATAGTATTGTAATGTCAAAGCCACGTCCATCATCTGTGGCACTGCGAATGAACGTTACTCTCGAGGGCCTTGGCGCGGCAACACAACTTAGTCAGAAGATTTTGAGTGAACGAACGTAGATTCAGGTGAATTTTTATGGCACAGAAATTGGGAGAGTCCCGATGCCTGAGCTCGCTATTGAGAAGGGTATGGATACACTTGATTTGATCATTGATGAAGTTATGGAAGTGACCAATTCTGAGTGGTTGACGATAAATATTAAAGATGTTCTTGATAAAGAGGTGTTCTATTGGAATTTGAAGGCACCACGGGGATTGCATCTCAAGTTGGAAGGAGTCCCCGTTTTGAATACTATATCAGTTGGCAATGTAGAGTTCAACAAGGATATCAAGTTGACTGGAATGTAAAAGTTTTCAACCGATGGAGGATTTAAAGTATTATCTTTGGAGATTCCTCGTAATCTAAATTGGTAAAAGGATCATGATAAGTAATCACCTTCTCGATATTAGGGACTGGAACTGCAAGTTTAAATTTAGATTCCAAATCCATCAAGTATAACTATGCTACTTCCTGACACCACGTTCTCTCTGTATTATAAGTCTACTAAGCAAGAGAACTATTTCATTCCGGTTGGACTTCTATCTGCTTCTTCCGACGAAATGCTAATCCGACCTAGTCCTGTGCAAAATAATATTACTCTCGTGGGTGGCCTACTTAGTTATCAGACGCTCCCTGATGCTTTGAAATATGGATATGGCGAAGCGTAATACAGAGAAGTGTTGAGCGAGTTCTTTACGCGTTATATCAGTGGTGAGAAGGTTGATCTGCAGACGCGTGGATTCTCTTTTACCGATGAATTTAATAGTTTACGCAATCATACTAAGCCAGATTTGCCTCCTGTTGATAGCGCTGGTTGGTTACTCAATCCTCTGTCTTAAATCAATTTGAACGTGACTTATTAACACGACTCTGAGCGGAATGGTCGCACTAGTATTAATGGCATATAAGTGGACAAGTTGAACTTTAAATTCCGCAAAGATTATCCTTTTAAGCCTGTAACAGCAGGTACTATTCAGGCACGTATGTTTGTGCCGTATCTATTTGATCTCGATGTGGTCCAGGTGAAGTAGAGAGTTGAGATATGGCGTTGTGTGTCTAGCTGCACTGATTTAGTTCTTATTGGATTGCTTGAGACTTAGTGGGAAGACTCCAAGTCGTCGACAATGGAAACTGTCTATTCAGAGCTACAGGATGGCTCAACTCTCGCAATTGGCAAGAGCTATAATGTCATTATGTCTATAAACAATTCCACGATGGGTCGATCTGATAATACTATCTTGCAAGTTTCTGCGTAGTCTAGAACGTATTATTAGGAATTCATCCGCGATCTTTTAAAGTATGAATACGTCGATGTCTTATTCAAAGGATCTGCTTCTGCTAACATAGATCTTGGTCTTGGCCTACCTCTGTATGTGATGGATCTACCGGTCGATCATAGTGTTCGCTTGCCAGGTATGGCCAATTTGGTGAGCGGAGGTGGAGATGGTATGAAAGTGGTGTAAAATTTGGAAGTTAAAAGTGTTGCTAGAGGCGGAGTGCTTGGATTCAGCATTGCCGGTGCTTATATGCGTCGATATCTCAATTGGACTATTGGAATTGAAATTGATGCTCCAATGCAGTTTGATATGTTTTACACTCCAAACTCTGATCCTACAAGTGGTAGACACGTATAGACGTTATAGTAGTCATAGAGTTTAATGGATAAAGATTATTTAGTGGGTAAAGTCTCGATACCATCGCTAAATCTTGGTGATACCGCAGACTGCTATCAACGAATATATGATCCTCTGGCTAATGAAACTATTATTGTTGGAGATTCAGGAGTCGATTATTGCAGTGTCGTTGCGGATGGTGACTTTTAGCCTGTGGCTTCAGACAAAGATTAGGAAATATGTGATTAGAGAGGCAGTTGTGTGTCGCGGGCCTTCTTTTCTGCATACACCACCAACTATGCTCTCCATAGGAACACTTCTCGATTCGAGCCTACAGAGATTACGCTGAAGGCTGTCAGTCTTCCGCCTGATTTTGAGATGGCCAAGTCTTTGATGTCGTTACCTAAACTATAGCTGCCTGGATATCGCCCCAGTTATAATGCCACGAGTAGGCCTCCATTTCCCTTGGTGCGGCGTATAGTCGTCCAGCCTACAGGTAACATAATCAGCGGTAAATTGTCTTGCTGGCTGGATCTCTATAATCCTTTAAAGATCCCGCTCAGGTATCACTATCTCAACATCAAGACTTATTATGGCAATGTGTAAATTGGCTCGCTGAACGTTAATCTCACTCAGTATGATCCATTTGAACATAAGAAAGGATACGAGTTTTTGGGATACCCGAACCGGCGTACGAATAAGAAGACAGATCCATATGGACCACATGCATCCAGGTGGTGTATGAACTAGCAAGACTGCCAAGTTGGGCCGATTGATTTAGTTCCTAATGGCGTTGATGGACTTGATTGTACTGGCGGTTACTAGAACTTGTCAACTATAAGCAATCGAACTGAAGTTACTTTCTCTCTTAGTGTTCCAGGTGTAGCTTAATTCTGGAAGAGTTTGTGGGACCGTGATGGAGCCGCTGTGAATGTCACAATCAAAGGCCAAGTCTTGATTGGGTTGAATTCTGTGCCTTTTGTTGGATAGCCTCGGTTGAATAATACAGATCCTCCGTCGGAGAAGGAAATTGATGATGTTAAGCATGGCAGGATACCGGCTGATTTAGTTGATCCGTATTGGTTTGGTGTACAAGATTTTGAAAAGTCAAACACATTTGTCACTTGGCAAGATTTTGGCTAGTTTGAGACTCCATTAATAATGAGACGATTCATAAATGGTGGTAATGGGAGACCAGAGCCTCTAAATTTCACTGTTCCGGGTTGTGATGAGAATTGATTCTGAATTGAAGAGTGGCCATCACCTGAAGTTGACGAAGACTGAATAATAATAAATGTTGATTTTATACCATGGTAGAAAGATTCTTCAGTTTGTCAAGTTCATTTCTGCTTCTTTTGTTATTGTTGCCTCCATCTTCAGATTCTCTTGTTCCAGACTTTTTGGTTCGTTTGTTTGTTTCGTCTCCCATCGGCCTTAATCGATCGCGTCGACAGTCGCGTTTCAGGTGAGGCTTTCACCGGATGGTTTGTGAAACCGTTTCAGCGGCCCCCACACTATAAATTCAGACTGCCATCGGTTTCACTTCTTTTCTCTCTTTGTTTCACTATCAGCAATAACAATTGTCTCAACAATTGTTTGGTACTCTGGTCTGTGTTCTCTTAACATGCAACTGCTTCCTTCTGCTTGAGATGTTTCCGACTTCTGATGCTGGTGCTGGCTGTCTTCTGCTATATCAACTCTGAATCATACTCCTTGGTCCTCTGTCCTCTTCTTGATTCTATGGTGCTGTATCAGTTAGATATTCCGTCTATGAAGGCTCTGGTATACTGTTTGGCTTCCTCTGGTTTGATACTAACAAGGCTACCATCTGGCTGCAAGTATGGCCTGCTGCTTGATGATGTTCCATTGTTGATGTTTTCTTGTAGGCGAGACTGGGCGGGGGTAAGCCAACAGGGCAGTCCGGTGGGCCGAATGTCTATTATCCTTTGGAACGGAGAGCGGAAGGTTGCTGGAAAGATTGGCGAAGTTGGTTGGTTCCTCGTCCCTGAAAGATTTGATCCCTTTCACAGAGGCTCGTCGGGTTAGTGGTGGTAACGATAACTGGTGGATGGATGCCTGCCAGTTTGCGGTGAAGCTCTACGTCGTCGAGTCCGTGTCGTCGAACCGCTTTGCTTATCCTGGAGTAAGTTTAACTCATCTAATACCTGGCACTAGGGCGAGCGGCTGTTGTATACGAGGCTGGGCGGGGGCAAGCCAGGTGGGCAGTCCGGGGGATTGAAGCAGATGCCGCCCTAGTAGCATGTGGCATCTAGTTGGGTCCTGACTGCGTATCATTAAGGTTGACGTGTGAATGAGAGCGAGTCGCACTTTGGTCTCGCTGGAAGTGACACTGATTCCTGTTGATCTCGCTTCTGCCAATGACGAGCTGATTGGTTTCGTTCCTCATGGTGCTGCTGGGAGGTGCACAATCTGGGTCTCTGATGGCAGAGCGATACCAAGAGCCTCACTCTAATGATGTTGGCCACCTTGACGTGGTATTGGAGCTCCTGTTCTGCAGGTCTAAGAGCCAACACTCTATTTAATGAATTTGATTTGAATAAATTTCTTTAATCACTAGCTCAATGTATATCTTTGATTGTTTTTTAATAGAACATGGATTACAAGAGTACAACATTAGATATAATGATAAGCTATCGATAAGAATATATGTAAGCTCGAGCATTAAATACAATCGAAAATACTATAAGAAAGTCTTAAATAATGTTGACAAATAGCGAGTCATTCATTTCACATCTTTGCTTCATTGTAACAAATGTTGAGCATTTAAATCACATCAACCATTGACAATTGAACATCCAACATTTCCTGGGACTAGATAAGTGGACTCAATGGCTGTTGTAAACTGACAGGCGACGTTGCTGCACTACTACTGCCACTTGCATCACCAGACTTTACGTCCTGTATCTGTTGCTACCTTGGGCGTATTTCAATCGCTAAACTCTTATTGTCAATACCCACACCAGCCTTAGTCAGCTGTGAAATCAAACGTTATAATCTTTCGTAAAAGTAATGCATACCGCGTATCAAGACTTGAACTGACACTTTGCCACTGACAGCATTCATACATCTCAGCAAAACTTCAAGAGATCCTTCACCAGTCACCATACCGTATTATTAATTAAGAGCTGCATAAAATGGAGATTCTCCTTCAATAATTTAACGCAATATTCTATCATTAATTTCATCAAGTGTGCCATTCACTTCATCTAAATCATACTTCTGTCTCATAACTTTCGGCTTCTATAACGGGTAAGTATGAATTATCAGTGGGCGCACGTAATAAGCAATAAACGCCAATGCCATATAAATTTCACCATACACGGACTTTTAAGATCTAAATACAATCAGCTCCTTCCATAGAATCAAGACAGAATCCAAGTATGGCTCTCTCAGTGACGGATTAAACTTATCTCCAATAATTTCCACCTATTCACACCTCAAATCTCTCTTGAACAGAAGCAACAGAGACTTGAAAAACCAAAAGAAACTCATTGAGCCATGTCTGTTATTGTTCATCTTATCTTCTAGAATGCTTTTAGTGCCACTTTAGCTGGAAGTCTGCTAAGCATTAGTAGACTCTGAAACATTCACGTCATTATTGTTAGATGCAGAAGATGTCTCCAATTCAGTCCAATCATCCTCAACGTCTCTAGCAGTGATGGCCTCATCATCTTATGTTTAATCTTGCTGGGCAGACCTTGTCTTACTTCCTGAAGCATTACTCTAATGAGCACGATTATCATTAGGATTAGACGTGCTAAACTTATCATGAGAGTCCAAGTCTGTCAAATGTTGTGCAAACACAGGATCGAGCCACTTGATGCAATGAGATAGCATATTGAAGCGAACATTCATACCACTCTAATTGGTGAGGTAATTAGAGAATATATCTCGCGTAAATAGAAGGCCCCTCACACTGCTTTAGTCTTCGCCATTACTATCATCACTTATTAAATTGATATCATGGCTCTATGGACCAAACATGAATGATTCAATTAATGCAAAAGATAAAGCAAATTGAACATTATCATCTCCCGGGATCTAGTTGTATCTCTACTTGAGGCTGTCAGTATTTATAATACAAACAAGATAGAGGAACGGACTTAGCAGATCAGACATTCCCTAGACATACCCAACCTCAGGATGTCTAAAAGCCACACTGAACAAAACCAACCGCATTAATCTCAATCGAGGATTAGACAGATAATTAGAAGCATCATCACACTAATACATAGTAATACTTGCATCAGTTCTCACTATATCTTTATCTATTCTATGCAATATCGTTTCCAGTTCTGAAGGATCATTATTATCGTTACCAACCTGCTCTGGAGACTTTATCATCCACTCAGATTCAACCTGATTACGCACAGTCAGGATTGAACCCAAATATGACCGATTATCATCAAAGTTGATTCTAAGACTTGACAGCAGTTCATCCAACAATTGCAGATAATCAATCTTTACATCCACATTGCGTTATTATTCAGCACTTTCAGTCTCATCACTATAACCATAACTAACATCAACTGGAGGCATATCAATATCTATGCGATACTATTCATATAGAAATCTTTATAATAGAGCCTCAGTCTCCCATTCATACTACTTTTATCTCAGCTGAATATCTTCTTCATGAACAATAATATTCTATTACCTGCTCTAAGAGTGCAGATCCCCAGCGGAAAACAGAGTATTATCAGCATTCTATCTAGAACCGCCTTGGAGACTATCTCTAGCCTTATCAATGAAAGAATCTGCCATATCCAACACTGACAATATCCGTTCTCCATCTCTCAGCTCTCTCTCTTACACCACACGCTTCAACTACCCAACACCGCTCTTGGCCCCATGCTCCACCATTGATAGAGCTTCATGCGTCTTACTAGCCAGCCAATCCAAATTCATTATTTACAATAAGATCACTTGAAGTATCACTAACAATTACAAATAGAGTAATAATATGATATCCTGATGATAATGTACGAGACAGAGAAAGAAGAATAGAGCGTAATTAAATGAAACTATCTGATTGTTTTAAACACGGAAAAGAAACGTTTATAGTCGAGAGGTGGAGAGTGGTGGAGCAGCAAAAGCGAGAGAAAGAAGAGTTTAAATGTTGATGAGTGCTAAGGAAAACTAGCTTGACGTAGTCGCGCGCTGACTCATACTAGCGTCACATTGCGAGACAAAATAGTGAAGTATCGGAAAGGATGGACCCAAATGGCGTAATCCCTTTATGAGTAGCTTGGAACATTATAAAATTATACACATAGTTTAAACATCTTCATCATCATAACATCAGCACACTAAGAAAGACACAGGTTGTCAATCAACAGAAACCGCCTCGTCTTGACTGATCGCTGAAGAAGCAACCGAACGCGGGCCCTTCTTAATACTCGACTTGTTGTTGTTGTTATTATTAATGCTTCCATTAAACACTTTAAATAAATCACCACGAGGCTTTTATCGCTTAGCATTCTTATTACCGCTTTCATTCACTGGCATGGCCACATAATTACCCGGTGCAGTCTAAGCTTCAGATTATGGATTAATCACTCCAGTCACAGTTTAGTATCGCGATACAACAGGTGATTTACTCACTGTGACACCTGCGCGCAACTCTATATCTCTTCCGCCATTTGCATTTAATTACATTCCATTGAGAATAATCTGATTATTAGTACTATAATTATTGTCATTCATGTCTTTATCAGTACCATTCACTTTATCATTCTCACTCAGTTATCGGCTGCCTGCGTCATGATTTCCGCCACTTTATTAGAATGGAGATTGAGAGTAAAAACGGGAGTACTCTGAGATCTTATCCACAGTATTGGAACTGTATCGCTTCCAATTGAGACTATTACTTTTACTTTTAACAGTACCAGAACTCATACTAGCATTAGGAGACTACTGATTCGATGCAGAAGCAGATGATGGGGAATTGTATTGAGGAGACTCCTTATAATTCGGTAAAGATGATGGCGACGTGGAATACGTTCCATGATTAAAAATGCCACTTGGCTTATTAGATGACATATTCAAGATACCGCCACTTCCCGTCTTTACATTAACATTGATACTAGAAGGAGTTGAATGATCCGCAGTACTACTACCATCAACTTCTTATTAGCTATCGACAGTCTACTACTATGATTATTCTGATTAATAATCACCGTCATCATAAGAAGTTGAAGGACTCTTACGTCGTCGCTAATAAAATAGAGATACTATAGTCACCACAAATCTGAATGATACCATACATAGAACCAAATTAAAAGCAATCAATCCATACACGACTTCAGTGATAATCTGACGACCAGCCCGTACTTTGGACTAAATTCCATCGCTGATATAATTAAAAGATGACGTGATCACATTAAAGACCTTGTAATTGTAATCAATAAACTTGGAAGCATAGGCAAACATGGTGGGAATGGTTCTAAATGCCAAGGTGTATGCCAAAGAGCCCATAAAGGACATGCAAAACACCACTACTGATATCCAAGTCAAAGCTGCGTACACTGCATATTCTTACACAATCTCGACCAATGTTCGTCTTTACACTCTAGCAGTAGCTTACATTTTAATTCTTATTATACAGGTCAATTGTTAACAGTGTTGGATGCTATTACAAAAAACTAGGGATTAGTACAATGTGCCACAACAAGCAGAGAGAAATAATTCAGGAAGATAATGAAGTGACGCTGAAAGAGAAAAGCTGAAAGAGAAAATGAGAACGGAGCGAATCAACGCTGTTACTATAGTTTCTTCAAAGAGAAAACTGAACAGAGAACTACAGTATTATTTAATTTGTGTTGTCAAAGTGGTAGTTATAACTTGAATATATATTGAATAAATGGAAGATGCAAAGAGGGCGGCTGCAGAAGCTGCATTTCGCGGATAGATTTTGCCGTTACTGAGTATTGAACATAAGGATTATAATTAAAGTGATTAGATGCAGAAGAGATAATTAGTTGTTGGAATTGGCTCTGGATCTACAGTGCCGTATTTGGTTCCGCTGTTGGATAGTCTGGCTGAATAGCAATCGTCAAAGTATCGCATAATATGTATTCCAACATCTTATCAATCTCAGCAACTGATTGCGTAATCTAAACACTTGCAACTCGGAACTCTGATGCAATACCCTCAAATTGATATCACTATTGATGGTGCTGATCAAGTGTTTATGGTTCCGCGTAATGGCGAATCTAATAATAATACGCCTAATCACCATTTAGTATCAGATATTGCATGTATCAAGGGTGGTGGTGGATGTCTGCTTTAGGAGAAGATTGTGGCATCTGCATCACGGCGATTTGTCCTGATTGCTGATGATAGAAAGCTATCTCGTGATGGACTATGCTCATCTACATCTTCATGGTAGAATGGTATTCCCATTGAAGTTGTACCTGCTGCTGCTTAGATTGTTCTTGATTAGCTGCTTAAATCTGATAGCGATAGAGGAAACAACAGTAATTATCAACGCGTCATTGGTAGAGGCTTTTAATCTGGAGAAGAGTCAGCGTATAGTACAAAGTCTCCGGTAGTGTTGAGGGATGCGGTACTTCGATCTGGATCTGGTAAAGCTGGACCGGTTGTCACAGATTCTGGTAACTTCATAATCGATATAAAGATTGCATCAGCATTGGATTCTATTGAACAAGTCAGGTAGTTGGAATTGTATTTGCTCAGTATAGTCGGCATTGTTGAAGTTGGCCTATTTGTTTGTATGGCAGACTCTGTTTACATTGCATCTACATCTTCACCATCTACACCATCCTCATCATCTGATTCTAAAGTTACTTTATATCGCAAATGATCGAGTTTCCTTACTGAATTTACCTGTATGCATTCAATTGATAGATATTCACCGTAAATGTAAAATAAATAAATTTAAATAAATCAAGATATATTTTCCCATTATGCATTTAACAACTCATTTATCAAATAAAGTGGTAACACTTCATAAGAGGCACCTTTTGGATAACTTTACGCGTGAGTAACAACTACTTGATCGCGTTGAACTGCGACTCGTCATGAACGTCATATTTATCTTGAAGCCACTTGTTCAACTATCGCTCACTAAACACCTTGTCTTGAGGTGTAAATGCACGACGATACAACTTCTTGCTGATATCAATCTTCAATGGCACTCCGATAGCTGCATTATTGGACTTTAGGATATACTTGCACCATTGATCAAACTGGAATTGGGTGAAATCGTACGATAACAGAGCATCTTTCCACAGTCTGTAGAGAGTAGTGTTATCGTTACAGATTGAAATATAGTTCTTACTGATCATGGCCGGCAGCAGGGAGTCACCACCATCAAGCGGATCATTTGCATCATCGATAGCCTTAATCAAACCATCAATGTCGCGTCCATGAGACAGCAGCGGCTTCACTTCAGCACCATCTTACGTAGCCTTGTTCAGTTACAAAGTACATGGAATCAAAATGAAGTACTTATTACTTAGGTAATTGGCAACATGTTGAGCCACTTCAACTGAGCATAGTTGATCATTTTGAGTAATATTAGAATTGGAATCTTACGATATATTAGTCGCGTCAGTCTGAGATGGCAAGCTGGAGACTGACAATAATTGCGGCAAATGAACACCCACCAGTCTTTAAATCAATTCTATCGCATCTGCTCCCGTGAATACATTAGGATGTTTAATACCAAACGCCATTACAGTCTTTGATTTAAAAGCAATTTCCTACCGAAAATCTTTAATCAGTGCTTACAGACTATTAAAATTGCCCTTGTGACGACCATCATTAGATTCAGGTGAAGATTGTCGCGTTTCAGATTGATCAATGCCGGTCAATACATCTTCCACCAGAGTCTCCGAGGCAGTATAGAATGAACAATTGGACACTTGATTCATTTTGCCAGAATCTTCAGAGAATACCTGCGTCTTTCTACTAAAGAATGTGCCAGATCGCTTCAATTTTAACGGTTACTACTGCATCTAAGGACTAGTGTTTCCATCTTCTTACATAACGGGGGACTCCATGATCAGATGAATCAAGCAACGGTCAAAAATAGGGAAATGGTATCCAAAAAATAGACGTGAATTATTGTCAATAGTAAGATTAATTAATCTACAACACAAAAGAAAGGTGACAATCACTTACAGCGATATCAGTGATGACTACAACAAAGGCGATGGTATAATGAGAGTTGCAACGCCCCTTGTTCACGCGACAAGATCAGAACGACTGCTGAAGCGGGGCGTGGCTATTAGATTTTCCATCGCGGTGACAGTTTTATCGCCTCACATTCACATTTACTCGTTCTATTTTAAATCTGGCGTCATCTTTTGAATTCTTTTTACTTCTCCTATTATTTCCTGGTATTTTTAGAGCAGATTTCTTGTTTCAACTTGAACACAATCATCGTTACTTAGTTCTATTATCACGAGTTTAGCAGATAAGATCTTTAAAAAAGAAGGGATGAATCTGAATAAAATATTAGAACGGCTAGTGGGAGAAGAGATTGTGAATAAGAGGGCCAAGAGTTACTTGGGCTATGAGCAGAAGATGGAGAGTAGAGAGAGTGATAACTATGGTGTATATGCTGCCAAGTTAAAAGATTTTGTCAGTGACTGGTTGAATGACTAAAGTAATGATTTACCATAGCCATTTGACAATGAGCTCTAACAAGATTAATTTTGGAAAGATCTTATACGGCGATATCTTGTACTTAACTCTAGATAGTTATCAACATCATCTGATTAGGACGCTGATGCTAGTTAAACTGAATCTGTTGATTAATAATCTTTTGATGACTTGTTCTTCTTTGTGGTTGATGATTATTCCAAGTCTACCGCAACTGATAATAGCAATAATAATGAATCTGGAGGATCTTAGTCCGTTAATGTTATAGTGCGCAGAAATGATGCGGACACTTCGCTTGAAGTTCATGTTGCACATATACTACCTAGTGCAGAGATTAGATGGAAGGACACGCTGCTCCTCAATCTAATTTGCCATTTACAGTACTAAATTGTAGTCTCAAAGTGCACAAAGAATCTGAATATTTATCGCAGTGAGCGATAATAGAAATTGAAGATTTCAAGTACCACTTTGATACCTCTAGAGTAATCAGTGAAGAATCTGTACGCGTCACCATATAAAATGACTGTAATGGATGCTGGTCGATCACACGATAAATCGTCGTCGTCACTGAGTAGCCATAAGTTGACTTATCCTATTTGCTACTTTACATTGAGCGATTATGATTCTGCAAGTTATAGTGAGGAATCTGAAGGCAGTAAAAGTGGAGATATAATTCTCAATGACAACCTGCATGAACGAGACTTGGAGTATTTGACAGTGGAATTGATCCTCAAGATTCCACAATTGACTTCCGGTGGTGATGATATATCAACAGATATGACTCTGTTCCAGGGTGCCGTGTCTTATTATGCGCTACGGGAAGCCTTTTAGACTAAGCGGAGATAATCTGTGTAATTCGACCCTCTTCAGAATTTGAAGAACGTTTTCAGCTCCATTAACAGATAATTTAAAGGCTAGCAGTCATCTGTTATATAAAACCAAGACGATGTTCTTCAAGAGCAGTAGTTCATATTGATGCGCGGACCTAATGGGAAAGGCTTTGCTCAAGTGGCTCTATCAGAGATTGTCTTTGAAGATTATCAGGTTGGCTCGTCACAGATGTAAAGTATCTAAAAGGGATTAAAATGCGACATGGTGTACATATCTCTGCCACAAAGCAGTATTATATCTGACATTTTGAATGCATTAATTTGATATTACATCACGGTATTTTACACTTTAATATATGCCATTTTCTTACTTCACAGAACGACTGACTTATTATGGTTCTAATCATTCCCAGTCAAGTTCTGTGATCAGGCTAGCCTTGTATTATTTTAATGATTCGATTAACCAAGGAAGTCGTGGTAAGCGAGACTTTTTGATAGCCTTAGGATGCCGAACTAATTAGGACTTGAGAATTACACCATACTCCATCTCCTATGGTATCGTATCATCAGTCTGTTTATCACCTGACGCGTTTTCTATTACATCAACTTCATTATCAGAGTGACTTTATTAGTCCAATTCCATAAGTGAAGTAGTCTTAAATCTAATGCTGCGAGTATGCTGCAGAGTGCCTTGATTAATTTAACCACTACTAAAGTTCAGTTCATCCTACTTTTACTCTCGCATCATGTGATGTATTACACGTTAATATGTAATCTCCAGTCGCGGTTCGCAAGTGTTATACGTATCAATGAGATTTCTATCCATAGTGTCAACTATCACCCTGAAATCATCCAAAGTGATGATAGATTAAATATGCTTCAACGTGGCAATAAAATAATGCTAATCCAAAACTCTACCTGTAATATCTTTGGTTTCTTTACCATGGCTGATTAACGTTAACAAGGCAGATATTAACTCGTTGTATGACTGTATGCGGGACTTGGGTGAAATGTACCTGATGATGAAGATGCAGGTTGCAACAACCACTGCCTAATTTTCTGATTAAAGTCCGAATACTACTAGGCACTTAACAACTGATGAGTTGAAGCTAATTTTCAAAAGCAGCTTGATCAAAATCGACTATGTAATCAACCTTATGCGGATTCTATCATGAATTAGAGTGGTCCGTATCAAGGACTTCATCAATATCCAGGAATGCTCATTATTTTACGGATTGAAGACATGTGGACACTTTATCAGCAGAGTGTAGATGAGCATACAGGAGGAGAACAGCATCGCAGTATCCAAAGGAGAATTGAGACATTAACAGAGTGGCAACCAGACAGAGTCCATAATCATCTATGCATCACGCAACTTATTTACTTTCAATAATCGCCTAACATGGTCAATTCCAAGATGTACATCTTCCTACTTTGATGACTCTAAATAGCCTTTAATTGTTTCAAGATCCATTGTGCATTACAAAAGAGCGTATCCAAGGTGAGTTGATACATTCTCTTTATCATCACTACTGATAACAACTGGGTCTTTTGCTTAACAGCTTTACTATACGCAAAGTTTAGTATATCAAATAACGCGTATACTGTAGATCAAGATTGTCTCTGTAGATTTTAGCCTATAAAACTTGAAACAATCATAGTAGAAACATATTGTAATGACAATTGCACGAAATACGAAAAGAAGACACTTTGTGGCATAAAATATTCATCTCTTGTAATCAATAGTATTATACGACATCATTCGTCATCATCATTCACAGCACTGTTGGCATCAGAAAGAGGTTCTGTGGCATCGAATTGTTTCAAAATCAGAGCCTCCTTTTTAGAATTGTTCTCTGTTGACAATCTGCGAGATTAGCGCCGTTTCACACGATCAGCCAGCGAGAAGTCCGCTCTATCGACTGGCATCTGAGCAACTACTATTGGTCTTTAAATCTGACCAATCAGCGCATCCACCTCTACGTAATTCTGGTCATCATTAATAAAATCCTTGTGCTTGATTGACGCGCAGTGTTCTACGAGGTCGGCAAATTTCTCCTAACAAACCTCACAAAATCCTGGTTTCTATTCAGCAGCATCAGCGTCAGATTTCTTTTTGCGCACAGACATGTTGGCGTCCCTCATCTACACCATTTTTAGATATTTCTACTTTGAAGCTTACTCCAACTCCTCCAGTCGGATAATACGCCCTTCTTCCGTGAGTTATTGGAGCAGTTTCGGTGGTTTCCAACTGAATAGACCGTACGGATCTTTCTGATTACCTGGTTTTTAATTCAGTCTCTTCAGCTTCATGGCCTCTTTCGATAACACTGGCCCCTATTCTTCATCCTCATCATCATCATACTCTGGCATGAGCAGATCGGAACTCTCAGGTGGATAAAACGGGCAATCACCAGGCACACTGTCAAAGTTGAGGTAAGGCAATGTGTACTCATTGGGAAGTAATTCTTGTCCCATTTTCAATTTCTTCTTACACTCGTGAGATGGCACAAATTCTTTAAACACTGGCCGGTAACAGTTGCCTCTGTCTAATACTAACATGTATGGGAATTTGAATTCATGAAACTGCGACTATTTAGGATCTTTATACCAGTATTCTTACAATAGACGTTTACTTTCCAATTGCTAGTAGTCAGGCGCTCCAAAGTACTTCTTCAAAGCAGTAAGGACCTGATCAACATGAATGACTCGTATACCAGATTCTCGAGCTTCTCGTATAACAGACTCACGGTCAACCTCGATGGATGCGGACGAGTTTACAGTTATCACAGACTGAGTGCCGGGGTGCTGAGAGTATATGGAAGCGGCAAGTTTCGGTGCAGCTGACAGCACTGATGCATTATCGACAAAATTACTATTATTGTGATGACGTCTCATCGGAGGATTAGGACCAGTTTGGGAAAAGTGCTTCTACTACTGAGCTTTACTTTCATTAGCAGACGGATGACAGGATACCAATATGGAGACCGAAGAGTCAAAAGTGGTAGAGTACTTGCATATTTCATTATCTTGCATAAAGGACTGTATAAAAGCCAGCTTGTGCCTATCCTTGACATCCAGCATGAACACATTCTCACGGAAGTACCTGACATAGTTTTTCTATTTCATGCTAAACTACTCTTCCTAAAGCTACTTTGCAGACTTCTACTCCTAGTCCCGCTTTAGCAGTTTAAAGCTCTGTTGTTATTTGGCCTCAATGTCCATTTCAAAGGTACGTTTACGCAAGGCACGGGCTGGCTCTTTATCAGCACTTTTACTTTTTACCTAATTAGTTGTCACAGCAGCTGCAGGTATATTCTCTTATTCAACAGACTTCTGAGCCACGTCAATCTTGGTGCTAACTCGCTAAATAGATTTAGTAAAACTATATGAGGCGCCTTGTTGTACTTTAGTGGTGACAGTGGTACGCTTTCTCTCCTTCTACTACATGGCAACTTTTTCTTACAGAGTCGTTACCTTCTTACTCTCAGTTCTTTCATGACCAGTGATAGCTTAAGTGGAATGAACATAATTACCAGTCACATTGACTTCATTGCGTTTAAGAAGACTAGCAGCATAGGATGACCGCAACTTGGGCAGATTAGAGGCAGCAGGCTAGTTCTCCATCAGCAGATACGATAATCAGAGTACTAAAGCAGTTAAATAGTAGATGATAACCAGATATAGGGCACTTAAAGAAGAAATAGACAATAGGTGAGAGAACAGTAGAACAATTAAGATAAATGAACAGGCGGCCGCAAAGGGCTGATGATACTGTACAGAGACAACACGGTGCAGAGAGAGAGAGACCGAGAAATGACCAAAGTTGAAACAGAAAGATGGCGCGCATTGAACCGCGAACTGAGAAGATCAATTGGCGACGAAACTATATTTCGCTCATGTTTCACTTCCATCTGTCTCGCTCGGTCTTGATTAATCAACGGCCATCTGATTCAGCTCTTCTCAAACAACTTGGCAATATTCGCCTCCAGGTTGGCGTCCTATTTAATTACATTGCTCACTTGCTTTACAAAGTCAGGAAATGTTGGATCCTTCAGAATTGCGTCGATTTTGGCATCAATTCCCTCTTCTTTACCACACAGTTAGTCCTAAGTACTGATCTAAGACGTAATAGAGTTTATGTGTTCATTAATCTTTTGTTAGGTTGCAGTCATTGCTTCGTCAACTTATTGATCTTCAATTGACTTTGTTGATTCAATCGTTGCAACGGGTATCGAATGTTAAGTAGTATCTACTTGGGCAACGACTGATGCATCTCCGACCGACAAAGTTGATAGATTAGATGCAGGTGGTATCTAATGCTAAGTTTATCCATTATCAGTAGCTTGTCCAACATTTTACGATGCTAATCTTGGGACGCTCAGCATTGGAGGACTAAACGTTTGAGACGGCGCACTGTTTCTGACAGGCGCGTTCCAGAATTGAGAAGCCGAGTTTTATGTGAAACTGTCACCATTCGACGCGTCTTTGATGTTCAGAGAGCCAGGCAAGCAGTTTTTCAATAAATTACAATCTTCAGTATTTTTGAACTTAAGTTACACCTTGATGGAAGCATTACCTTCAATATACTTTATGCCAAACGTATCGTTTTTCATTACAAGCTTAACGTTATATTTGCACAGATTTGCCGCGTTTAACCCAAGTTCAAACACAACGCTCTGACTGTCCCGGACTATGAGTTTTGAGTCAGCATAATCAACCTAGCAGTTATAACTTCTAGTGTCCCAAGCACTTGTCTTTGGATTGTAAAAGCTAATCTTTCTCAATTCAATATACATGACTCTCACAAGATGTACTACTTTAGAAAGCAGATAATCAATGTCAAAGAAACAAAAGTGAAACGAAACGAATAAATCTTTAATCAAATGCTACTATACTTGGTCAATATCTACAGTTACGGGTCGGTTTTAAGAGCAAAAGCAAATCAATTCAATGTGACTGCATGGACTTTCATGGAATTAAAATAAATGAATTTGCACTTATAAGACCGACTTCAGCCTTGGCAATTGCCAGATCGGTAGGCAGCATATCAATCCGAGCCAGTTCATTGAAGTGATAATTAGTTGTTGATAGCTTACCCACAAAATCATTCGATATGTTCACATCAGAAGAGGCAGATGATGCGGGTAAAGACGCGTCACCACCAGCACTTTAGCCATTACTAAGAAGGAAATAATCGATGCAAAAGCCAGTGGCAAAAGCGAGAAGAACAGAGACGGTAAATGCGTTACCATAAGGCAGAGCTGGTTTCAGTCTCTACTCAACACCATTCCAGGCGGCAGATATCATACTCCACAAATCTTCAGTCTCTCCTTCATCATTATCGTTATTACCATCAGTGATAGCATTCAACTGACGATTAGGAAAGAAGATGCCAGATAGTCCAAATCTTGAGCCTCCTGAAGGTAGAGGCGAGTCACTGAATCTTACATCTTGATCACCGATATGATGCGATCGCAGTTGGATGCCAGATGTAGAACCTGGCTTTCTCTTTCTCCTGACACGAGTAGACTCTTCGTTTGAACCAACCACCACGACACTTTTACCACCAATGCGACGCGACATCAATGATCCACCAGAATATCCAGCAGGGATGGTGACTTGCGATAGAGGAATCGCTTGAAATTCAAGACTGTCATGCGATGACTCAGCATCATCAGTGCTGTACATAAAGTCACATTCACTAGACGCCCTACTACTGCTAGCAGCACCAGCGCCGGACTCCTTCTTACCATAACGTTGCAATGCATTACTTATGGACTGAGGGTCGGAATGCTCACGCGCAATAGCAGATGAAGAGGATCTGCTCTTGATTGAACGCGGGCTCCTTGGCGTGTGAGTTCGACTCCCAGTAGTTACAGACCTGACGCCCAAATCAACATCGTCGCTCTCCAAGTCAGTGCTCAGCATCGAATAAGAGCTCATGCTACTCTTCATATCCTTTTACTCTTAAACAACTAGTAATTATTCCTCACTCATTCCAACTTGATTAATATCTTCCATTTTTATAATTGACATTCAAGGTTAAACTACACACACACATACAAGATACAAATACAATTAGTACAATTACTGTTTCAAACACGAATGAAACGCCCCTGCGGACGGAACAACAAATGAATCAACTGTCGGTTGTTCACGCCAGCAAGGACTCTTTTAAATAAATCTTACCTCTTCAAAGAATTGGATTAAATATATATTATTTAAATGAGTAGAATATATAAATTAATGAAATGTGTAAAAGATATAAAAGAATGTCCAAGACTTTTGCGGGTCAACTGACTGGCCAATTTTCCGATCAGTGTAACACGAGAATCCCAGTCATCTGATCAAATTCTGACAGGAATTAAAGCTGCCTGATTGGCCCTTGATTAATACGGATTTGATTCTGTATCATGATTCAAAAACTTCAGCGGTATAGACTTTTTGATATTTTATGCATGGCTTTAAAAATGACCTATTTATGATGCCATAATCTTATTGGCCTGTCTTAATCAGAAACTGCCGTGTTATTCATTTCTTTTCTCAAAAGCTGAAATCTCTCACCAATTTCCTTTCTTCAAAACCGCGTCATATCATCATAATAAATATTATTTTACTTTTTACATGTCGTATTAAAATTAATTTGGTGTCGGTGGTGAGAAGACTTAAGGAAGATAGAGATATGATGATTCTTTTTCTTCACATCACACCATGACTAGCCGCATTACGTAGTAGAGTCCTTTGATGGGAGGGGGAGGAGGAGGAAGTGATTAGTAGAGAAGGCAAGAGTCGATTGGTTCGCTGGTGACTGCTCTATTCTCTCATAAATGCGCATATAATGGTCAAGGATAAGGTGGTGCTCATACGCGATCACCATATATATAGAATTCACGTTAGCATTTGAGTAAGTATCGCTGTCATGATGGATATCAACTTGCGAATACTCAAGATTCCGACAGCGATGCCGATTTTGATGATTCTTCACCTTATTACACTTCTGCTAATGTTAATATCCCCATAAAACCACAGCAATTGTCATCATCATGCTTCACTCGTGCCTCTCAATTTAATGCTGATAGAATAAGGAAATTATAAAGGAAACGACGCAATAGGCTCATAGCGATCGTATGTCTGCTCGTTCTCCTGCTTCTGGGCACCGCGATGGCTGCTGTCGTGGTACCTAAACCTTCGCAGCATTCCAAAGATTTGTATAGAGGTGAAAAAGTGCTGTATGAGGCAGATGGCAAATGGATACATCAGCTGTCTGTGGAGGGCAGAAAAGTGCAGCGTGTTCTACTATTTCGTGAACAGCCACCCATGACTAGACGTGAGAAGTTTTCACATGAGATGGCTGTAGATTTGAGCCTGTCACAATTGTCTTATTATAGGATTGCTGCGTATGATGGCTCTTCACTCTCTTTAAAGTGGGGATTAAATATGATGCCGAATTCTATAGTTAATTTGTAGATTATTGAGGGCCAAGATGGATTTAATAGATTGCAAAAGGGCCAGTTACTGCTTGGTGATAGAGAAATGAAGATGAAGTTATTCGGTATAGAGCCATATGGCACAGTCAATTATACTTTTAGGAGTCATACTGGGAATACTAGGAAGAGAGCTGTATATTTTATTGTATTTTAGGTGAAGACTATTCCTCTCATTGTTCCATCCTCATCATCATAGACCACAATTAGAATTGGAGGGAGTGCCAAGTTGGATGTTGATCTTTTAACTTTTGATACTTCTAAACTGGAACCTGCTCAAAGTTGCGATGAAGCACCTTGTCAGTTTGTAATCGCACCCACTTAGCGGTTTCTGCTCATCGACGGTCCAGATAAAGATTATACTGGCGCACCTGGCTATTTCTATTATGAGGAACATGCTCGTTTGTGGCCTTACTTTGCGCTCTTTGGTACTCTTTGTCTTGCCTCGCTCCTGGTTGCCTTACTTGCATGCGCCGTTTATATTCGTAAGTCCTTCTCAATGTCTCCGCAGTCCGCTTAAAACAGTATTATAAATGGTAATAACAACGCTAATGGTATAAAATTCTGGTCATAATATTCTCTTCGTGGTAATCAAGGCGGTTAATTCAATCGCGATGTCGATCAATCGCGTTAATCAGTGTGCAATGTCAGAAATCCATCCAATGCTCAACTCGACTCTTAATAGCCACCTGCATACAATGAATAATAACAACAATGAAAAATGTGAATATTATCTGTGTATTAAATTATTATTCCCTTAAAGACTTATCATTATATATTCAAGCCTTGACAGTCCGCTGAGGACCACCAGCTGACTACTTTTAATGAGAGCCATGCTTGGACTTCCTA
The DNA here is from genome assembly GCA_023515745.1 of Amoeboaphelidium protococcarum. NCBI lineage: Eukaryota > Fungi > Aphelidiomycota > Aphelidea > Amoeboaphelidium > Amoeboaphelidium protococcarum. Next base: position 1,353,545 of record JALECJ010000258.1, read on the forward strand.
CGACGCTTCTTACTGCTCTTAGTCTAAACATCAGTTAGAGATTGAGGGGCATAAACTTCTTGTGGAGCGAGGACACTTTCATTCGATATATTGACCGGCAGAGCTTCTTCCATGTCAATTGCCGGAGTACTACTAGACAAAACTCTCAACTCCATCTCGGCGGGACGCGGTACAAAGTGATGCTGAGTCAGCGAATCTAAATTGTAACACAACTTCTACAATAGGGACTTGATCTCCAAATGTTCAGGTTTAGGATTAGATTAGCTCAACATATCCTCTTTTGCCAATCGAATTACATCGGACTGACCATTGAGCTCTGCTGCGGCTCTAGCCTCCTAATACTCGTTCTCATACATCTGCGACAGAGACTGCGCGTTCTGATTATCATCAATCTCGAGGCGCTCCCGCTTACGTCCGTGTCTGTCAGCGGCACCATTCTGCGCTGATGGTGGCAATTCATAGTTCCTCTCCACATCATCGAATACGGCATCTTTAATCCTCTGCTTGATCATACTCTCAATGGTTGACGTGAAATCATCAGTGATAATGGGCACTGGCTTTGAACCGTGATCAAATTCCAGCTGATGCTCAAGAAGACTATTCTCAGGACGGCTCTTACTAGTAGCTTCTCCCAGCATAGTCCATTCCTTCTTCTGAACATTTTGCTATTCCAGTTTCTCTATCGTCCTCTTCATCTTGAGTTGCTACTTCTAGAAAGGTGTCAGCTCTTCCTCATCTTCATTGCCATCATCTTACGTATCTCCTTCTAACAATAAATCTAACTTCTCAACTTCTGATAAATCTTGTTATTCTTCATCGGATAGGAGTTAATGACTATTATTTTCATTGCCTTACTCAACGTGTTCAAGATCAAAGCCATCATCATCCATATCCAAGCCATCGTTTAACTAATTACCTTCTTATTTACGCGAAGGAGGTGCAAAGAAGTCTGCATACATTAAATTTGACGCGTCTAAATCCTCTTCATCCTACTCTTCTTCATCTTCATCTTCATCAAATTATAATCCCTTTACTCTTTCTTAATCAGTAAAGTCCTCTTCATCTTCCTCCAGATTATCCTCGACTACTACTTCTTAATCAATATCACCATTCGGCGCGTCGGATATACTCAACTGATCCTGGTTATCATCTTCAATGTGATCAATCAACTCGGTATCACTCTCTTATGCATCGTCAACTTTTAATATCTAATCAGATGCATCGGAGTCAAATTAGACATCGACATCATCTGAAGCTTCCGATTAATGAGAAGATGAACCCTCTGCCTCAGAGTCGCCATCTGGCATATAAGCGAGAATCTTCTCCACATAGGCATTTCGCCCCATCTCAATCTGCTGCCATAGCTAATTCAAATCCATATCTTCCACCACGAACGATTAAAACGTGTCAAAGAGATCCAGATTATCGCTTTCATCATCAAGGCAATGGAGATCGGTGAACATTTTCTGCATAAACTGAAGCAAGTCAGTCTTTGATTTCTCCACAGACTATAGCTAGATGTCTTTATTATTAGATTTCTGTAACAAGTGTCTATAATACGCAGTATCAAAGTATTACGGTGACTATTGCATGCAAGCGATTACTCTATCCATCAGCGTTTTCACCATTTTTCACTCAATTTTCCAATTTTGATCAAAAAACGTTTTCGCTGTAAAAGGAGAAAAGCGTGATTCCTTTTGTACTGTATTTCTGGTCTAAAGCGGATATATATCCTACTTGAATATTGCGAACGCGTTTAAATTGTTTGTAATCAAAGTCTCATAACAAAATGTAATCAGTTGTGGCCAAGCGATTTATTAAGTATACCAAGGTGGGCGAAGTGGTGTCGAAGCCTGATAGTATCAAGTGGTAAAAGATGTATCATCCGATTCTGGGCGAGTATGACTCTGAAATCATCTAGCAGAAGAGCAGCGGATTTATAAAGTCTGACTCTAATAATAATAATAAGATAAATGACGCGTATCTCGATGCTTTATAAAGTCACCCGCGTCTCGCTGGTTAGTAGTCGTTCGGTTAATAGTAGTAGCAAATTTAGCTGATGAAGATGCTAAGGAATAATCCTCCTGGTGTTAGCGACCATTTAAAAGATTCAATTAGTAAGCTTCGCTTGGGCCAGGTGATATATCTTAGAAGAAGAACCTAGTTGGATGGCCCCGTTGAAGATCGCCAACTACTGTCTGTATTTGGTCTGATCATTCAGTTAAATTTGCCAGTAGAACTATTGAAGAGGGAACGCCCATCGCTGGACACTTCTTCCATCTATAGACGTGATAAACTGGAAGCTAACCCATTTGTACGCGTTCGTGGTGTGATATCGAATGTTGGCGTAGAGTACAAGATCCCGCTGTACAGTCCTCTATTACACGATATCCACATTTTGAAAGAGACTCCGTTAATCAATGATGATACCTCCTCCAATGACAATAAATTCCTACTTAGCGTGACTGGCGGCCTTAACCTGTTTGGTGTTCGCGGTGATGGTGTCACATACAAACGATCTCTTGTGGACGCTGAGCTGAGTGGAGAGAATGACCAGCAGACTCCGGACTGCGTGGAGAGGTTGCCAAAGTACATCAATATAAACGTTCTCAGTGACAAGGGAAGAATGGCAATGATCAGGTAGCTGAATGCGGCTATTAGAAATGGGGAATCATTGGATGCAATCAAGGCATAGATTTGAATTTGATAAGAATTAAAATATTACATTATACACTTTGAAGTCTCACTCTCATATTAACATTTCGTCATTCATTGTTGTTTGTTGGAGGAGGTGATGGATTTGAAGAGGCTCCTAATCTTCTGGCGCTGCAGCAGTGTGGATAAGCGATTGTTTTCTCCAGTAGGTTCAGTGTTATGATTTTGGACATCATTTACATTTACACCAACATTCCCTATCCAACCAATTTATCCCAGCATACCGTCAGACTTCTTCTTTGCATTGAGTACTAATTGCTGAGGAATACCAGCCATTAATGCAACGTCAAGTCCATGACTAGATGCACTTGCACCATCAATCAACTTGTACAGAAACACAATATCTCTTCTCTTCAACTCACCACCACATTCATCATCACCGTTATCATCAATTTATTAATCAGGCACCAGAGTCTACATGTGCATGCAACGTACATTCTAGTGACCCACATAATCTTTAGTCAACAAAGCATAGTGGGTGCTAAATAAGCCAAGACAACGTGAGGATTCAACCAAATAGGCTAGCACTGCAAAAGCAATAGAGTAACCATCCATCGTTCCCGTACCTCTACCAAGCTCATCCAGAATGACAAGCGAATTTGAGGTTGCATGTTTCAGAATTCTGCTTGTCTCTGCCAGCTCGACCATAAATGTAGACTGACCAGCTATGATGTTATCATTGGCACCAATACGAGTGAACACACGGTCAAATAGAGTCATTTCACACTTGGTGGCGGGGACATAACAACCAAGCTGGGCCATAATAACGAGGAGACAAGTCTGACGAAGCATTGTGCTCTTACCACCCATGTTTGCACCCGTTAAAAGAATCATATTCTATTTATCTCCGCCCAGCTACAAGTTATTAGTGATAAATGGCTTGTCACTAGTGGCAGCTACACATGGATGGCTCATATTTTGAACACGAATGAAAGCATCGCAATCAGTGAGGAACTCGGGACGACAGCAATTTCCTAATATTCCACCATCTATTTTGCTGACAAGAGCAAGCGACAGATGTGCATCGAGAACTGCGACAGCTCTCACAACCTATTTATACAAATCGTATTAATTATCAAACAGGCCAAGAGTATCTTTATACAAATCCGCCAGCAGTAGACTCTTTCTCTCAACTAATTCATTGTAATGGTCCACCAACTTGATCAATTCTGGAGTATAAAAACGGGAACATTGCTTTGTACCACTACGCTTGGACCACATCTCCGGCACTTTCCGCAATAAAGAACTAGGCACTTCAATTTAAAACAGTTCCTTACCAATATCTTTGAATCGCAGCTCAGAAGATCCAAGCAACTTTTACTACTATTTCAAATACTGATTCAAAAGAGTCAACTGATCATCCACTCTTTGCACTATAGAATCAAACTGCTCATTGATACCAGCAATTAGTAAAAACTCATCCTTTTAACGCGCGGCATTGATGTCAAAGCTCAAAGTCACCTGGTCCAAAGAGGTTTTCAAACTACTGAGTGGCACCTACTACACCAGAGTCTTCAAGCTGGACTACCAACTATCAGCAGCTTCTAACAATTGGCCGTTAAATAAATTATGGATGGCACAGAATCCGTCAATAACTTTCACAAAGTCTTTCAACTTTATACTTTTAGAGTGAACTCTGGTAATCAAACGTTCGAGATCCGGAAGTTTACCCAGCACCTTCTATACAGTACCAACACAATTTAATTGGGAAAGATCATCAATTGCATCAAGTCTGTCGTTGATCTTTCCAATATCAAACAACGGATGACACAGCCATTATTAGAACAATCGCTTACCAAAAGGCGTCGAGCATTTATTCAGTAGAGAGAACAATGAGCCAGCAGCTTATCCGTCAGTAGTCTAGAAAATCTCCAAATTCAACAAAGACTAGCCATCAATGATCAGAGATTATTAGAATTGGAGAGGATCATATTAAGTCACTGAGCACTGCGTCAAAACTTACTAATCCAGGTTCAATGATTGCAGATAATAAATGATAGCACCAAGGGATGATAGAACAAGTTCATTCTGAGAACATTTGGCCAAAGATTAAGAGTATTCATGCCTTGCGATTTCATCCACGGCTTTAACCGCATCATAAAACTATTCGTACATGATCAATGGAGTCATTTAAACATTGTTAGGGAGAGAGGACTTGATGAGCTTCACAACTTTTGGGCTAAGATTATTCTTACCGAACAGGATTTCCTTTGGTTTACACTGGGCCAACAGAGTCTCTAGTACACTCAAGTCATCCAAGTGACAGAAATGTAAGTCATTCGTACTAGCGTCCAACAGAACCAAGCCGTACTGCCCATTTTATTCTTTAATTGCCAGACAAAAGTTGCTAAGATCATCTTTAATCATTGAAGAGTCAACAAGTGTGCCCTGAATGAGAACACACGTCAACTCTCTTCTAACAATATCCTCCTTTTCTTGTACACCATCACGATCTTTAATCTACTTCCCCAGAGATGTCTCCATTTGATCGACTCGACTCACTTTGTATCCACTCTCAATAAACTTGGTGGCCCAATAATCGAAAGAATTCTGAGGCACACCAACCATTCTCATTACACCACGTTGCGTCAGCTTGAGATTAAATAATTGCGCGCCAATATCAGCATCATTTTCAAATAATTCATAAAACTTGCCCTTCTGAAAGAACAAAATAGTATCAAAGTGCTCACTCTTAATCTTCCAGTACTGACGCTCAAACGGAGTACAATTTCTGTAAAACTTCTCCGGCACATGGATAGTAGACGCATCATACAGCTCATCATCTGGGCGTCTTCCTTATGAATCCTTCTTATCATCCAGCCACTTGTACTTTTCATCTTCCTACCGCATCTTTTTGGCCGTAGAAGCAGACACGGCAGGGGATGAGGCAATGCAAGGAGTTGACTAAGGCTCATCAAATTTACGTTTCAATGCAGGCTGTTTAGGAGTACTAAATGAAGATTATTTACCAGTGGAAGATAAGTTGTCCATACGATATGTATTTTCTTCCTCTGAATTGAGCATGACCGTTCTAGGAGTTACAACAGACTTAACACTGGATGACATCGTTGGTACACTAGGTGTCTTAAAAGAGGATCCAGCATTGTTACTCTGAGCAGAACTCTTGGTCTTTGGAGTGAAGAAGGAATTTAACGTAGCCTACTTGGAATTCTTACTCATACTCAATATTGTACAATACTGGTTGAAGTATAGTCGAAACTAGAGAGAGCGAGACTCTGAATGAAAAGATACTCTGTTTCGCGCGTCAATGAAGAGAGCAGAGAATGAGAGAGAAAGAGAAAGAGGAAGAGGAAGAGGAAGAGGATGACGCGCGTGAAACACCAAAACTGGAGATCAAAACAAAATTTGGTTTCAAGATCTGTTGTTTCAGACTGGTGAAACCGTAACCATAGTCCGTCAACATAAAGCTCGTAGGCGACGCGTTACGAATAAGGCAGGTCGGAACCGTTTCAAGTAACGTTCATGACGCGACTATAAATTCCCTTTCAGACAATGTCCATTGTTCTCCTCAAACTTATCTATCAACTTGCACAGTTATCTATATTCTATCCTTCTATCTATCTATCTACTCGATACAGTACCAACTATATATATAGCCATGTCTGTTATCCGTTTCATAGTCGCTGCTTCTGCACTAAGTTCTGTAATTGTATCCAGGGTGGTGGTACCAACTCAGTTTTGCAACCTAATTCCATCTGGTAGCTACTGCAATCCAAGCAACTAGAGGGTGGTCATCAACTGTCCAGAGTCTATCTAGACTTGGTGCCCTCAAGACAGTGTCTGTGTGGAACGTCCATTGCGTAACGGAAGTGTCGCTACTTGGTAAGCTTGTCCATATTGTGCTCATCATTGAAATTATTTACGAAATTACAATGAAGTGTAGCTAAAAGAATTACAAGTCTCTCGCTATTGACTCCTGCGTTGGTATAAAAATAAAATCATCTAAGTGCCTTGATGAAACTACCATTGTCGAATGCCCAAAAGCCAACGTGTTCAAGTGTTCTGCCGGTCTCAAATGTGTTAAGCGTGGATTTCGCGCATATTGCCAAACACCAGGTAAGCTATCCGTCATAACATTACGTTAATTGCAACCAACCGTTCAATGTCTGTGTAGATCTTCCAGCTGGAGCTCAAGTTGATGTCTGCGCTGGTTATGACGGTAAGGATAAGCCAGAGAAGTAGGTGTGTGATGTGATTAATCTAAGGAAAATTGTCACTTGCCCATCTGGAAAGTCATCTCTATGCCGAACTGGATTCGTTTGCAGTCTGGTGAATGGAACTGCTGGATGCGTGCCATGGGCTTAGTCAATGAACTAGTTCTGCTCAAACAAGCCTTTGTTCAGCTCTTTCTGTATCCCAAGAGATAACGAGATTCCTCAAGAGTTTGTCGAGTGCGGATAAATCCCAAGAGTGGTTTCCTGTCCTGAACGCGCTCGTAATTGCGTGCAAAAGAATGGCATCACTTCTGAGTGCTTTTGATTATCCCTGTCCAATCCGTGATGGTGCATATAAGTAATTAAATGATGCATAGTGATGCTTTTATTGTTATTGTGAATGAATAATTATCATGTTTTCAAATTCAACTACTTTCAATTGTCCATCCAAGATTCTAGTTTGCCATAAATGGAACGACTTTGATGCTTTCACCTACCGTCTTTACGAACGAAGAGACTTGGCAGTCACCTTTGATTAAAACTAACTTTGATGGTTCAGGAATCGATTGTAAACCAAATTATAATTGATAATTCTTCTCCACCTGCTCTCTGTAGATACCAAGTCCCCTGCTGTAAGTAAACTCAGTCATAACGCGTTAGAGATCCGATGATGATACGTTCATGACATCGCTGAAAGTATAAGCCAGGTATTGAGCCAAGTATTTGCTGGTGAATATTCCCGCACATCCACCTTCCAACTTCTTATCCACGGGGTGTGGTGCAGAATCACTTCCTAAGAAGAATGCGGGATCATTTAGTGCAGCATCACGAAGTGCCATCACATCGAGCGGATACTTGGCCACAGGCTTACAATACTTGTGCACGTAAACAATATCATCAACGGTGAGGAGTAAATGATGAGCAGTGATAGTCGCTCCTACATTCAAGTTACCACTAGATCGAACTTCCTTGACAGCATCCACAGCTGCTTTGGTGGTGACATGCTCCAGAACGATCTTGAGCCGCGGATACTTCTTGGCCAGAGATTTGAACGTGGGCAAGAACTTCTCCTCAGCATTCATAATACAAGTGTTAGTGGCAAAACAGGACCCCACCTCACCATGCAGCATTAGTATTAGACCGTAATCTTGCATCGCTGAGAAGAATTCATCAAATGTATCCAATATCTGATCAGATATTACACCAGCAGAGGAGTTAGTAGTCACGCCCTGAGGATACATTTTCACTCCCACAACCCCATGGCGTGATGCCTTTTCAATCTCTGCGCGCGTCAATTTATCATTCAGATATAAAGTCATTAGGAAGAGTGTCTTATCATCCAATCGCTTCAACTTATCGCGATACTCAACAGCCATCTCAGTGGTGGTAATCGGAGGCACTAGATTTGGCATAACCGTACAAGTCTACACTCCACCCTATCTCACGCATGGCACTACCATCTCCATCATCTCCCCGTCTCTCAGATGAATATGAAAATCATTCATCATTGGAATTTCCAATCGCTCCATCTTATTATTGCCTTCTCACTACTACTAGGATACTTCACTTTAATTCAAGAATAAGAATGGGACAATACTATTTTAGTTGGAAGATTCTCTTTCAAAAAAGATTAAATCAAAATTTGTTTCTTCTCCTTGGTGAAAATTAAAGAAGTCACTGCATCGAGTGATAGAACTGAATTTGTATTATCAGTATAAGTATAAATATGAAAAGAAAGGGAGATGAGGTATAGTCACCTAGATAGGATAAGTAATTTAAATCACTGAAGAAGGATGAGGACTTTACTCAGTTGGTACGTCGCATCAAGTAGAGATCGTAGAAGAGAGTTGATAATAAGCGTCTTACTCAGTCCAATAATAAGCCTGATGGTCAGAAGTTGTCCTTTATGTATTATGGACCAAATATAAAGTCTAGTCTGATGGCTGTAAATTAGGTTGATCCCCAGGACTTGCCGCCCTTTATGAAGATTAAAGCTCAGTTGGCGCATTAGAAGACATTGGTATAGCCAGAGAACATGTAATAATAACCCTCTGCATCTGCTAGAGGTGATTAGAATAGAGTTCTTGATTAGTAGCTATCAGGCACTGCCTAGACTTTGTTGAAAATTATCAAAAAGACTTCCCCTCAGAGACTTTAATAAGAGAAGAATACTCCTCAACGTGCATAAGATTTGAGATCTGACAGTCGTGGTTCAATAGCTGCAAACTCTAGCTTTGTTGTATCTTCATCTCCAATTTAGTAGAAGCCTCCGCTTTAGAAATCTTATCTTAAATCTAAGCCCTCTTCTACAGAAGTATAGTAATAGTAGCGAGAGATCCCGGTGTGTAATAAGCCGTATTAGCCACCGGTAGCCGCTATTCGAGTTGAGGACTCGGAGCCCGAAGTTATTGATTTGACTTCAAGTCCAGAGTTGGAGAAGAAGTCTTAGCCTCCTCCGCCCGCGACTGATGGTGGAATTAAGATACTGGGCTCACTCAGTCACTTGGTTAGGAAGGATGTGTGGAATTGTGATGTATGTTGTGCAGAGAACAGGTTGTCTGATGCGATGTGTCTGTGTTGCGAGACACCAAAGCCTGGTAGCTACTAGTAATAGCAATAGTAGTAGTAGTAGCCTTTAGTACCAGCTGCTGTCAAACCACCAGTATCAGAACCTGCTGTAAAAACTATCGGATCCCTTAGCCATCTGGTGTAGAAAGATGTTTGGAATTGCGACGTTTGTTGTGCTGAAAATAAAAACTCCACTCTGATTTGTTTATGTTGCGAGGCTCCTAAGCCTGGATCTATGTCAAAACTTTCTGATTAATAGCCGGCGGGAAGTTAATAGTTGTCTGACACTGCTGCTCCACCTAAAGCACAAATCACGTCCGGTGGATTCAGATTTGGAGATGGTGGTTCTAAAACTTCCCAGTAGATTATTGCTTCACCTGCATTTACATTTGGATCATAGCTTCAATCTGATCAAAAAGTGAACATTTAACCTTTATCGTCTGCGCCAGTTACCTTTGAGTTTAAAGCTTTTGGAACTCCCTCTACTACTTCCTTTGCAATTACAGGTTAAGAGACATAGAACAAGTCGGTTGATTCTAAAGATGATTAGAAAACCGCTAAGGAGGCACCAGATTAGGCAAATACTTCCTCGTAGAACAAAGTGCCTTAAGTCTCAGCCAATGGCGATGTTAATGCGGATGAGATGAATGATGGACAAGATGAGTAGACTGCTGATCACTTCTAGAAGCCGAGTGAGTAGAAAATTTTGATTGATTCTCTTCCTTAGTTTAAATTCCAAGTTGACGCGTTAAATGTCGACTTTTAACCGCTGCCGTCCTCTGTGCTGAATGAGGCGTCGCTATTTTCGTTCGCTGTCTGATCAAGTCGCTCCTGAGGTTGTTGTTGTTGTTGCAACTATTACTAAATCATTGAACATTAATAAAATTAAATATGACCATCCCATCCGATTGCGCTTTCTCTTAAACTTAAATTAATTCTATTAGGTAGCAGGCTTAAGAAATTCAGTAGCAGTTATAAAGTTTAAATGTCGAGGACAAGAGCGACGAGATTGATGAAAGTTTAGAGTTTTGGTGTACATTGTCGCGATTAATCAATGCTCCTCAGGATTATTTTAAAATTGCAATATACGCTCTAGTACCACCGCTGGATGAATTCATTAAACATGAGATGGATGGAGAGTATTGCTCGCGGATTGGCATGCCTATACTTAACAAATAGACATTCATTCGCATCCAATTGTAACAGAAACTGTAGTATATTGATTATTCTGAAATTTAACGCGTTCTGAAGCGTGCTGATTAAGTATAGCTATAATTATAAATAGGTGATGGTCGCTCAAGGGAATATCCATATGAACTTGGTAAAACTGCCATCGCTGATATTGAAGTATCTTTAGAGGAACTTCCATTCAGTCTACAGCTATAGTTAAAGCTTAAATTCAGTTAATCGCCTCAAATACATTTAGATGCAGACGGTATTCTTAATCAATTTGATTATTGCTTCATGTGTTATGTTATGATTAGTCTAATACAATTGTAGAATGGTTTACTGCTGCGCTTGAAACAAGAAGATTTGACGTTTTAGACTTTGCTGTACCTGTACTATAACGGCAGTCTCCTTTGAATAAAGATGTTCAATACATAGCATGTTATGTTGATTACGACAACTAATAAGTTAAATAAAAAGACTTGATAAAGATGGAGAGGCAAATTCAGTTTGCGCTCGTAATTGTAAACAACATGGAAGATCTGAACTCTCTACTATAAGTTTTACTCGCTGGACCATCAATGTAAGTTATCACATGAAAGTTGTAATAATCAATCATAATATAAGTGTAGACATTATCTTGAAAGAATAATTGAAAGCCCTCTAAATGCTAAATTTATGATTCCTTCTCATGGTGATCGGATAGAAGTTCAGTTAAAGATCCACGAAACGCGTTAAAGTCAAAAATTTAGAGTTTCAATGTCAGTGTCTTCTCAAGGAACGCAATCATCTGTTGATCTAGTGCATGAAACATTATGTCAAAGACTGAGATACTTGCTACAGAATAACATCGGAATTGCGAAAGGTGTCAGAATAGGTGATATAGGTAACGATGATGATGATGGACTTATGAGAGATGATCGGGTCGATATTGTGGATCTGATTGATTGATTGATTGATTGATGAACAAAATTGCCGATGTTTACGCGACGGAAGTTCTCTAGATTTCAGCTATGCTTGTTTATCCCTCGTATTGGGAGGCGTTTAAGTAGTATGCATGTTTAATTTTTCATCTTACTCCATAGTCTCTAGTTCGAAATGAGATTATCGCAGTTGTTGAAACATCAAATCACTCAATGATGATGACGTAATGCCTTCCGCAATTTGATCTCGCCATCGTTGCAGCTCGGTGTCTCTCTTCCTAACAACCACCGATCCTCTGTCTCTCTCTCCGCAATAAAGTTAAATTCTATTTACTCTCATCTTAACTTTAATTATTGTTTAATCGTAAACTATTGCCTAGATATATTAAGCAGTTGTAATATTTGAATCTTGAAAATGTCTGAGTTTAATCAAAATAACATTGTGATTGACGTTAATGCGGACATTGTTTCAACTCCTGACAATCAGTCCATGGCGATGGATCCGGTGGGCCAGTCCAAATCTAGATCTACTGATCCCTCTGCAATCGATCATCATGAACCTATTACTCTGTCTTGGTCAAATGTTTCGTACTCGGTTGATGTTGGTGGATAGAAGAAGCGTACATTATTGCAGGATGTCAGCGGTATTGTAAAGCCCGGCGAAGTGGTAGCTATTATGGGTGCATCCGGAGCTGGAAAGTCAACACTCCTAAATGTTCTGGCTGGTAGGATTGGCGCCGGTGATTTGAGTGGCGAAATATTGGTGAATGGACGTCCAAGAAATCCTAGTAATTGGAGAAATGTTATGGCCTTTGTTGAGCAGGATGATCTGCTATTTGATAATCTTACCGTGAAAGAGACCATTTTATACTCTGCCAGATTGCGTCTTCCCAGTAGTGCAGCAGGTAATTAGAAGAAGGATTTTGAAGATAAGAAACGCCTCGTTGATGACATTATTCAAGAGTTATCACTAACCAAGTGTCAGGATACAAAGATTGGCGGTACTGAGAAGAGGGGTATCTCGGGAGGTGAGAGGAAGAGAGTTAGCATTGCCGTGGAACTGATCACCCAGCCAAAGCTTCTATTTCTGGATGAACCTACATCAGGTCTGGATGCTTTCACTGCCTCTAATATAGTTAGCACAGTGAAGAAGTTGGCAGTTGACAGTAATCGCGCTGTGATTATGACTATTCACTAGCCTCGTGAGTACATTTTAACTCTGTTCGATAAGCTGATTCTACTGAGTGAAGGTAAGACTGTGTACTTTGGACCGGTGTAGGGAGCTATTTAGCAATTTCAGAATTGTGGGTTCTCAATCCCTCCTAATACTAATCCGGCAGACTTCTTCTTGGATTTGATGACGATTGATATGCGGTCTGAGAAACTAAAGCAGGAGTCTATTGAGCGTAATCGTGTGCTGCAGGAAGCCTGGTAAGCTGAGCCACCGCAAGTTGTTAAATAATCTAGCCGTACGGACATTGATCGTACTAAAGATAAAGTGCAGGGTAATTCTTGGGCTAATTCATTTGTTCATGAGTATTTTATTCTGCTGGAACGTAACGTAAAGGATGTCATGAGGGACAAGATCACATTATTCGCCACGATCGCTCAAGGTGTCATCAACGCTATCATTATTGGATTTATATTTTTTCGGATGGACACCTCTTTTGCTGGAATTCAGAACAGAATTGGTTCTCTGTTTTTGATCATTATTAATCAGACATTTGGTAATGTCATGCCTGTCATCGCAGTGTTCACTTTATAAAAAGCTATCGTGAAGAAGGAGCGCGCCGCTGGTACATTCAGGGCAATCAGTGCCTATTTGGCAAAGATCTCTTCCTAAATACCGCTAGCTCTGTTCGGTACTCTGGTATTCTGTGTGCCCATCTATTGGATGCTCGGTCTGTAGGCAACTGCAGTTCGCTTCTTCACATTTGTGGCCATTCTGTGTTTACACACTGTTGTGGCGACACTGCTCGGTATTGCAATCTCTTCTGGTGCGCCATCAGTCAGAGTTGGTCAAAGCATTGCACCACTATCGATTATTGTGTTTATGATATTCGCCGGTCAACTGGTTAATGTTGACTCTGTGACAGTTGTCCTTCGCTGGATAAAGTACACTAGTTTTGTCAGGTACTCATACTCTGCCATAGCTGTGAATGAATTTAGCGGTCTTAACTTTGAATGCCCGACGCCTGTGCCTGGATGTGTTCAGACAGGTTAGAGTATTCTTGATTAGTTCTCTCTGGTGGCATTCCCGAGTTCATTATGGTATTGTCTACTTGTAAATGCTGGCATTGCATTCATCTTCTTGATTGGTGGTTATCTATTGTTTGAGCTAAAGTCTCGCCCATTAATGCGCTTAAAGTGATTATTATAGGCTGGTACTTTGTCACTATACGATTGCATTTTAGTGTGACAGAACGATTTAATAAAACTCTATCATCAAAATGATAAATACATCTTTAACCTTCAGGGCATCACGCAACATTTAGCAATATTATAAGTTTATTATAGCCTCATCAACAGCTGAATCAATCAATCAATCAATTATATCATCTTGGAGGTACCATCGGTCTATTCAACGCTTCATTGCTCTTCTTCACCGGTGGTAGAGGAGCGGGCCTTCGACCAGCCGGTGGACTAATTTTCATTTTACTTGTGCCACTTGTAAGGCAAAATTAATTCGCAATTGAGGTTCCTGTCGATGAGCCACTGTGATAAATCTTCACCGACTATACAAATGGTCTCGGTTGAGGTAAATCTCCCACCTCATGAAACTTCCATCTACCCTCGCTTTCAAAGGATCCACCATGTGCATTCTGTTATTACCGCGCCTGCGATGATGAACTAGTAGAAGATACCACTGAAATTTATGGTATAGCTGATGCTTATTAATTTCTGCTAGGAGTAGGCGGAGCAGGTGCTTTCCTCTCCATTGGAGGTGTCTTGACAGGTGTACGATTAGGAACGGGTGGAGGCACTTTCGGAGGTGCCACCGAGGCAAATGGCAATGATGGAGGACCGGACAGAGCAGGTGCGGCTGGCTGTACAGGCCTCGAAGGTGGTACAGGTGGCGGGGCTCGCTTGCCAGGTACACTACTCCTACGAGATATATCCTCATATGATCTATTGACAGATTCTGCTGAAGGCGATTTAAGCATCGTTAACGGTGGACCTGCGGGTTCATTCAACTTTTCTACAATAATCGCATAATCATTAACACAACTCAATTCAACAATTAATATATATCAAAGTATAGAAACATACCTTTAGACACTGCCGGCTTAGGCATAGTGGGAGGAGGTACAGCGGGTGGTTTTCTACCGCTTACAGGGGGAGGACCTGTAGGAGCAGCTGAGGTAGTAGCAGGAGCAGGCTTAACCATTCCAGGCACAGGGCCAGGTCGAGCAGGAAGTGCAAACGCTGGCTTACCTGGAGAACTAGCACTAGCTCCACTATTACCATTTGATAAATTACTACTTCCATTTGAATCCAATTTCTCATTTGATTTTTTAGTCGACTTCAACTTGGGCATACCACCAGCAAACAATCCGCCCAATTATGGAGCACCGCCACTGGCTGGCAATGCGGAAGATCCTCCTCCACCTGTACTTTAAGTCGCAGAACTATTCTTGGGTGCTACATTCAGTCATAAATCACATGTATAAAAACATACTTGTTATTGAGGTCATTAATATTAATATCCAACCTTCAATAACAGGTGCAGACTTATCAACAGTTTCCACATTTTTCAACTTGGCTCCCTTCTAAATCTACTTTAGCAATTAGTTTCTATCTTTACCAGCAGGTGGTGGAGCACTTGAAGCCTCAAATTTAGGTACTGGAGGAGCAGCAGGTGGCGGTGGAGGTCCTGGTGACATTTTTCTACTATTGATTTGATAAATTTAAGGCTTTAACGTTAAACAAAAAGAGAACAATCAATGACTTGGAGAGAATGAATGAAGAATGATCAGCGCTCAAAGTTTCTCTCTCAATCGGGGAATGAAAGAGAAAACACTCTTGTTGAATCGAAATTCGAATGATGACGAATTGTACAAGTAAACTTATTGGGAAAGATGTTCATCATTTTATGGTGCATATTCAAGTTAAAAATTGATTGCTTTAGTACCGTATATCATAATTAAAGTGCAATGTTACATCTGCATTTCGCGAAATAAGAAGTTTTTATGTTCAAAATCAATCTATTTATTCTATACTATTCAATCAAATATCATCAAGTTCAACGAGAGGCTTCTTAGGCTTTGAGCGCTTCATAGTGCCGCCCTTCTTCTCAGTAGGCTTTGCTTTAGTGCTTTGGGACATGGTGGATGCGCGTTTGCTGCGATCTTCAGCTCTAGTGTCCTTTCTCAGTGAGGATTAAGTTCTAGAGGCTTTCTTGAAATCTGAGACTGACATTCTCTTCACAATACGATCTGCATCTGAATCGGTAGTAGTGTCTGAACCAGTCACGGATTCATCATCATCATCAGAGTCAACATTACGCTTAGCCATCAGATCGCGCTTGGTCAAACTTTAGCGTCTCTCATTCTTAGTCTAGGTGGCGTTGGTTGGAGCCTTCTTGGCATCCTTTTCACTTTCCTTTGTAACAGTAGCAGCAGCAGGCTTCTGAGTCATTTTACTCTTTGCAGCAGGAGAAGCAGTAGTTGAAGCAGCGGCTGTCTTACCAGCTTTACTATATGGCGCGTATCCCTTGTTGTTACTTGGCACAGTGGCACCATCACCACCAGCATCTGGTCTCTTCTCACCGAACCAACCGGCGCGGTTACTACTTCTTGCCATAGCCTCCTCCTGAGCCTCGATATCTTGAGCATTAGATGGCACCTTCTTGATACGCATAAAGAAGAAATAACCCATGCCGACGACAACCAGAATGATACCAACCATCACAGGCCAGAATGTTGCTGGTGGATACGCACCAAGTGGACCCAGATTGACATAACCATCAGGTGCACCATCGGAAGTTGGCATGACAGTACCAGCAGTATCGAATCCCTTACACCAGGTAGCACTCTCACAAGTCTCACCATTGGCCTTCACAGTTACCTGCGGCATTCCGTTAGAGTTACCTGGAGTGAACAACGTGAATGTACCATTGAAGATGGATGACGCGCCATACGAACAAGTGAAATCAAATGCACTTGTACCAGATTTGCAAGATCTTGGAGACCCCTTGACCAGGTAAGATGCTGGAAATACAATAGATATATTTGAGTTTGTCTTTAGAGTTGAGACGATAGCCAGATTCAAGTCGAAGTTGCTAACAGACAAGAATTTAGGGGATGGAGTGTAACAACACGCGCCATACACCGAGGAGATCAATGCAGCAGCTGACACCACAAAGTGCTTCAACATTTTATTATTTAGAGTGATATATATATATATTGTTGACGATATTTATATAAAGAAAGAAGAAAGGGATAGAGATGATGAACAGCTTAAGAGCATTAGAGCAGGTATTGTATTTATAGTAACATCTCATTCTAAATGCGGAGCAACTGATGCTAAAACGAGAATATCTATCTACTTGCGTGTGATCTATATATAGACCAATTTCATTGATCTATGTTGAGTAAATTGAAATTAAATTGAGAGCCATCACCAAAAATTGAAATTTTGTTAAAAGTCATACGCTATAAAATCAAATAGAAAGTATACGCGAAATGTCTTGAAATAAAGAGTTGCTAAGTCTGACATACCTGAAGTATAAAGTAGAGCGTCTTTCTGAGATAAACGCGGATTTTACATAATAAATTGATAAAAGCACGTAATGCTTGATCAAATTCAGGCACTTGGAGAGCTGAAACAAATTGTAGAACACTGGCGACATTGGAGCGTTTCAATCATTGGCTTGTCCTCAAAAGGGGCGATTTCTGATCAATACGATCTGATAGAAACGGATAGAAACTTGGCGAAAGTGTTTCTGAATAAAGTCCGCAACCTTTTCTATTCATCTCGTTCACACCTAGTATTAACTAACGAAATGGAAATAGTGACAAATTAAGTTTACAAGAAAATAATTACAGAGGCTAAATCTGATAAAGCTCCTCAGCCAGGCGATGAAGTACGCGTGCTGTACGTTGGTAGATTAGAGGGTAGTGATGAGGTGTTTGATTCCAGCTAGAACCGCGATTCTCCATTCAAATTTACTCTGGGCACAAAGCAGGTCATACAAGGATGGGAGGAGGCAGTGGCCACAATGAAGGTGGGAGAGAAGAGCCAGTTTACTATTAAGCCCGAATATGGATATGGCGCAAATGGCGCACCGCCTAGCATCCCCGGTAATGCTACTTTGGTGTTTGATATCGAGCTACTCGGCTTTAGAGGTGCTAATGATCTTACTGATGATGGGCAAGTATAGCTGGTAATTACAGAGAAGTGTTAGGATGAATGGAGACATGCACGCGATGGTTGGGAGAGTAAACTACTGTTAGATGGAGGCGCGGAGAAGGTGGTCAAAGTCAATGACGAGTTGTCGCCTCTGGGTGAATAGAAAGAAGCTTATTTGTGGTCTCTTGTGGCAAAGAAATTGAAACGTGGTGAGAAAGCGCAGTTGATTATTGAAGCCGGATATATCAATGAGGGATAGGAAGCAATTGACATTTAGGTTGAATGCTTGCAGATTGTAGAAATTGATGATGTGCTAGAGTCAGAGTTTGATGGTCAGTATAAAAATCTAGTTTACCGAAAGATTCTGCAGGAAGGTGACAAGTATGACCGTCCAAAAGAAGGGCACAGTGCTACTCTCCAGTTGACTGCCTTTGCTGTAATGTCTGATGGCGGTGAACAGGTTGAGTTGTATCGCGACGATGCACCTCGTTCAGTGCAATTGGGTAGTGGCCAGTTACCAGAAGCTGTAGAGTTTGCGTTGTTGAAGATGAAGCGCGGTGAGTTGGCTGAAGTCACGTCTCCAATCTCTTTTGGGTGGGGCTTATCCTAATTGAAAGATTCCATTTAGATTCCTAGCGACGCGTCTAGTTTAAAGTTTATGGTGTAACTTGTTGATTTTGAAGAGGAGAAGAATTTGTGGAAGATGTAAGCCGCTGATAAAGTTGAGCATGCTACTTTACTGAAAAATTATGGTAATCATCAATTTAAAGATGGAAAGTTGCGTCTTGCTGTAAAGTATTACTCGAAAGTGCTTGACGTGTTGAAGGCGGATATGAAAAAGCTGGAGGAGGACTCTGCAGTGAAAGATAAAGTTTTGGCTTTGCAATAGTCTGTTTATTTGAATCTGGCTGCTTGCTATTTAAAATTTGAAGATTATCTACAGGTAATTGAACAATGTGAAAATGCCTTAAAGTTGAATTTAGATCCTACGCAACGCTGTAAAGCTCTATACAGACGCGCCCAGGCGTATTTTTTGCGGTAGGAGTATGATGAGGCTCGCCGTGACTGTATGACGATTTTGGAAGTGGATGCAGAGAACATTGACGGCAAGCGCTTGCTAAGCAATGTGAACTTGAAGATGAAAGCCCTGATAAGTAAGTAGAGAGCCGTGTATGGCAACTTATTTCAAAAGGTGAGTTTGACTAACGATACTGAAGTAAGTAAATCCGACAAGGAGAATGTTGGAGTTGTTGGATAATGAATACAGTTTTGGATTTGTATCCTCTTTATTTTTTACGTTTAAATCGCGGTTTGACTTTTAAATTGCTTTAGTTTTAAGTGTCTCTTTCACTTCTACGATCTCGCTTAGTGTATCTATATGATGACTTTAACAGCTACAGCATTAAAAAATCTGGCGGTTAAGCCCAATGTGGCGCGTGCTGCTTTTGTTGCAAAATCTACCAATATTATAGGCAATGTCAGTCTTGCTAAAGATTCAAGCGTCTACTACAACGCTGTAATTCGCGGTGACATTAATCATATTTCAATCGGCGAGCGATCTAATGTTTAAGACAATGTCTGTATTCACGTAAATAGAATATCTGTGTTATACAAGTTGTTATTTTCAATATCACCGTAGTGTAGGTGACTAGAAAGTATCCAACTGTAGTGGGTGAGGGGGTCTCAATTGGCCACTCTGCAGTACTTCATGGATGCCGAATCGGAAATGACTGCCTCATTGGAATGGGCGCAGTCGTGTTGGATGGCGCTTAAATAGGAAATTAAAGGTACAAAGTGTTTATAGTCATATTTATAATTGATAAATGTTTTAAGGAGCGTTAAACTTGTAGTTTAGTAGCAGCAAATTCAACGGTGACTATGAACAAGACGTTCCCAGCGAGGTCTTTGATCATGGGGAGTCCTGCAAAACTGATTCGACAACTCTATGATGAAGAGCTGGCTGATATTAAAGACAATGCTGCCCGATACGTTGAGTACTCTGCACATCATGCTTTATTGTAAAATAATGAATAGTCTTGATTTAGTTAAATTTTGGAAATTGGTGGTGCAATCATCATATTTGATGCAGTCTGATTCCCACCTTTTCCTTTTGTTTCAACTATCGCTCATAAACAGAATTAGTAGACTGCATTAAAGTTCCAAGACCCGTAACACCTGATTATTATGCCAACGGTCAATAATTCTGCATAAAAGTCTGGCAGTAGTAATACTGCATAGAATAAAGCAAAATAAGCTAAGGTAGATGATGATTGGGGAGATGAAGTCGATGCAACTTAGAGCCAAGGAAACTTGCCGAGTTACATAGGAGTGTTCATTGTGAAGAGCGATTATATTCCAACATCTAATAAGCATCTGACGTTATTCAGGGATGAGCTGGTATACGTTTATAAAAAGTCATCCGACATCGAACCTGGATTTTGGGAGGTAAGATCATTTACAGTGGTGACTCTTCAACAAACTTACTGAATGCTTATTTATACATCATGTCGTCTTATGTAGGGAGAGTGCAACAATCAATATGGCCCGTTCCCACCTGATCATGTTACTGAGCATAAAATTTGATAGTGTTGGTGACTCTTTTTTAAATGAGAGATGAATATTGACGAACTGAGAAGGGAAATATAGATGATGATTATAATTATAGTGATTACAGTTAAGGGCGACTTTCTGTTTCCATGTGTTGGCTTCCATTTCCATTGCGGGCCCCAATCTCCCGGGTGAAACTGTTTCAGAATACAAAAGGCTGAAACGATGACGCGTCCATAATTCATCAAAACAAATTTTAATAACAAAAGTTGTAACGTCACCCGCTCTGTTTTGTTTTACTCTTTGTTCAAGTAAGTTTCAATAATATCCATTTAACTTTGTACTTTGTAATTATAATAATAAGCATGCAAAAGTTATTGATTGCAAGCGCCGTGGTGTTTGGTCTTATATCCGCTCAGAATCCTGGGAACCAATCTGATGCTGAGCTGGTGGACAGATTCTGTGATGACAAGCCAGTTGGTCTCTACTGCTCCCCTGTATCCATCTTCTAGAAGATTGAGTGTCCTAGAAAGACCATCTTCACCTGTCCTAAAGCTCCATTTGAGTTCTGTCAAGAGCGTGGTATCAAGCGCACGTCTGGATATCGTGCTGGTATCGCTCGCTGTGTTCCCAATGTTGGTAATGCATCTATCGTCGCCTACTGTGCTAATAAACCACCTGGCTCGTACTGTTTCGGTGATAGATTGAACAATGTTCGTATCGAGTGTCCTCTGGGTCTGCTATACAAGTGCGAGAATAATCCTGTGCCTAACAGAGGTAAGAAGTGTGAGCAGTTGACGCCTACTGTCGCTGTATGCTCATTTAACAATAGTACTGGTGGTGGTGGGTCTGGTAGTGGAACTACTCTATGTCCACCTGTCTATATCACTGTGATTCGCTCCTCTACAACTTACTCGACCAGTTCTACTTCAATTAACACTGGAACGCTGTTCCCTATCACCACACCTGCTGCATCACCAACAACCACTTCGTCCTCGGCTACTGAAACTAGTTCGTCAACCTCTACCGGCGATTATAGTCTATCTACTATTGTCAGAACGACTGTGGCTACTGAGACTCAGACTGGTGTAACAACTCTGTATCCAAGTGACTCACTGTCCCTAATTACTTCAACTCTGGCCACTACTCTGGTAGATACCACTGTATTCTTCTCAACCATCACTACCGGAGTGGAAGAGACTGTCGTTGCAGGTGCAAATGATGATGGGGTGGTTTCCGTCACGTACGTGGTCCCAACTGATACTCCAAGCAACAGCATAACCACACAATGAGACCGTGACTACTGGTGAGTGATGGTGCTGTTGTCACCCATACTGTTTGATTTTGCATTTTTATCATGTCTAGGTGCTGGTCGTAAAATTTTGTCTTCATATGTGATATGTTTTTAAATGAATGAAGTGGATGAAGAATTAATATTTGTTTTCAACTACCTGTTATGATAATTTCTTATCTACCTATCTATTTAATTCAGACGATAAAGACATAAATAATGAATCTTAAATATCAATAACTTTATCAATCAATGACTATCATTGAATCGCGTGAAGGACCTACGCCAATCCACTTTACAGGCACACCAAGAAGTGTCTCAATTCTACGGACATAATCTTGAGCATTCTTTGGTAACTCTGAAAACTTGCGACACTTTGAAATATCGTACTTCCAGCCTGGTAAAGTCTCATACACCACTTCAATGTTATCGAGTACATGCAAATCGGAAGGAAATGATTATAATAGTTGACCATTATGCTTGTATGCAACGCCTATTTTCACCTCATCCAACTGATCGAGAACGTCCAGCTTTGTGAGATTAATACAAGTGTAATGATTGATCATGTGCGAATACTTGAGCACCACCATATCTAACCACCCGCATCTTCTCTTACGCCCGGTGGTCACGCCATACTCGGCGCCAACATTCTACAAGTGCTCACCCACAGCGTTCAACTGCTCTGTAGCAAATGGACCGCCTCCAACACGCGTAGTGTATGCCTTAACCACACCAATGACATCTCCAACCCAGTGAGGAGATATGCCCAAGCCTGTACACACACCACCGACACAAGCATTAGAGGAAGTCACAAATGGATACGTACCAAAGTCAAGATCTAACATCAGTGCATTAGCTCCTTCTATCAATAAGGTCTTATCAGTCTGACTAATCTACTAATTCATAAAGTACACGGTATCACACACAAATGGAAGCATCCGCTCAGCATACTCTTAATATCTCTGCAATTCCTAATCAATATCATATTCAAAATGACCATATCTTTTCCATCGATTCTTGACAATAGTGCTGAACTTGACACAGAATTCAGTCTACTTCCACGCTTCAATGCTTGTATCATTACCACTTCTCCACTGTTCATACGAGCGTACTAGATGATGAAGTCTCAAGCCACTTCTACTAGCCTTGGAACTATACGCCGGACCAATTCCCTTCTTGGTAGTGCCGATATTCTTGCCACCCAACTCAACCTCCTTCAACCCATCCACAATCTGATGAAAGTCAAACACCAGATGTGCACGCTCACTAACGTATAAACGACCTTGTACGCTGATTCCACCATCGATAAGCTTCTACAGCTCATCAAAGAAGGATGGAATATGCACAACGACTCCATTTCCGATAACATTAATTGCACTAGGAGACACTAGACCGGATGGGATAAGGTGAAAGTCGTACTTTTTCCCGCTCTCAGTAACAATAGTATGTCCGGCATTGTTACCGCCTTATGCCCTCGCAACTACATCTGCCTTCTAAGCCAAGATATCAACCAGCTTTCCCTACAATGTATGATAATCGCTTTAAATTAGAATCAAATCTCATTATAATACAACGAAGATATTACCTTTCCCTCATCGCCCCATTAAGAACCTAGAACTACAGTGACTTTAGACATCTCTGCCGATATACTAAAGATTGAAGTGTTCTGTACAGTTGATAGAGACTGAAATGAGTATTGAAAGTGCTTACAGCTCAGCTTCAAAGCAGAACAGCGCGTGTGTTTTCTATTCAACTTTCAACAACCAGTGGAATGCAAAGAGCGGACCTTGAAGGGAACGACGCGACTTGTAACTTCCAGTCGGTAGAGAAATGCTCACTGCGAAACGGAGGTCGCCCTCTACTGAAAACGCGTCAAATCTAAGCAATTATTCCATCTGTTTAACAATTTCAGGTGCAGCTAATAAAATAGAAATACTGAGAAGATATTTATAATGGGAAAAGACGATATTGAGGTCGAAATTAATATGGCCAATATGGTGCCAATTGCACATCCTTTCGCTGACTAGAAGCTCACAAAGAAGCTTTTTAAAGTGGTAAAGAAGGCTACAAAAGCTAAGCATGTCAAGAGAGGCGTGAAAGAAGTTGTCAAGGCAATCAGAAAGGGCGAGAAGGGTGTTGTGTGTATCGCTGGTGATGTCAGTCCTGTTGATGTGATCAGTCACTTGCCACTGCTCTGTGAAGATGCCGATATTCCATATTGCTATGTATACTCAAAATCCGCGCTCGGTGCTGCTGGACTGAGCAAGAAATCCACATCAGTCATCATGGTGGCGGAGAAGTCAAAAGCTGGCACTGATTACGAGGAGTATTATGATAGTTGCGTCAAGGCTATCAAAGCAATGCCTATACTGCCTTCTCACCTTGCTGCTGCATAGATTTGAATTTGCGATCATGATATGATACGGTAGAAATTTGCTAATAAATATTCTTTGATTAATATCTAGAGTACTATAAAGTGTAAATTTACGCGTATATTTCATTGCCTTATTGGCAACTATTACTTACTATCTTACTCCTCCTCCTTCATCTACTAAAATCAGCATAGCAACGGAGTCGACTTGATCTACAATTAGCTTCTCTGCCCACAATCATACACAACTTTTAATTCAACTTCTCTATCACAGAGAGATAGACTAAACAGGTGAAAATAATAACAATAGCTCTTATTTTCATATAATGTCATCTCTGAATAAGTCAATCAACAGAGGTATTAAACATGCCTTCAGTCTCACTGACATTATGAGCGAGTCCATGCAGTCCATCATGATTCAGCAGCAGTAGCAGTAGTAGTAGTCGTAATATCAAAACAACAATCCCCAGTCGGTAACAAAAGGAGGAGATGCTATGGACACTGCTGATGATGGGCTATAGGCGAATGGACACTTGGATGCTGGTTTGTCTCCGGGCAGAAGAGGAAGTACCACTTAGGCATCTCCATAGAGTAGCAGTGGTAATAATAATGGATCAAAGTCCTCTAACAATAACCATCATTAGAGTTAAAAGTGTGCTGTGTTTTGGGACTATGAGAACTGTCCTCCCCCTCAGGGAATGCCTGGGTACGTTGTAGTTGATAACTTGAGACAGGTTATCCATCATTTTGGACATATTGCTCAGTTCAAGGCTTACCTGGAGATCAATGACGTTAAATAATCTTCTGCTTAACAGTACTCTGAAAATTACAAGCGATTGCTTAGATCTGAACTCCAATCGTCTGGTGTCAGTCTGACTGATGTCCCTCACAATGGCCAGAAGGATGCTGTGGATAAAATGATGATGATTGACATGATGGCCTTTGCTCTAGATCATCCACAGTCCACTATTGTATTGATTTCAGGCGACAAAGACTTCGTGTACGCTCTATCAGTGCTCAGAAATAGAAAGTTCACTATTGTACTGATCGTACCTAATTAAGGAGCGCACATCATCTTGAAGAGTCAAGCAAATGCAGTGCTAGAGTGGAAGTATGACGTGTTGAATATGGATGTGTGGAATATATAGTAACAGCAAATCATCAACGAAAGTAATATATCGTACTAGAAAGTTGCATCCTTGAATTCAGAGAGTTCAAACTATGCCTCCATGCCAGCAAGTAATGTTGTGTCTCCGTAGAATAAATAGTAGGTGAATGCGATTAACAAGTAATCCGAGGCAGTTAAACCAGCTCTGACTAAATAGCCTGCAAGTTCTCCATCACTGAGAGTCCGTACAGAATCGTCTCCTGTTGCGCCGGATGTTAACTCTAAGGCTAAATCTAAAGTACATGCCCAGATTGAACAAGAATACGCCGGACCAGTATTTTCACCAATGGCACCTGGTTTCTTTGACTTGCTGATTGAGATTCTGGAAAAGGCTAGACTTGCGGGAGAGCCAAAGCCGCGTAGATCTCGTGTTGGCAGTGAATTGACGCGTAGAAATCCTCTGTTGTATCACCGTGTGGGCTGTTCTAATTTTAAAGAGTATATTGAACTTGCTGTAAATGAAGGTATAGTTACTGTGGGAGGGGAGAAAGGTTTAGCTTGGATTCAGCTTAATGAAGATCATAAAGACAAGCTATACGCGTAATGATAAAGATAATGATGATGAAGAAGAATGTTAATCTATTTTGATTACGATATAAGACTGTTTAATGATACATGCTCAGAGAAATTTTACACCAGTTTCCGTGACATCTCCATTACTAGATTTCAGGATTTACACTTTACTCTTCCGCTCTAATACTTATAGAACCATGATCATCAAATTGGAATCCATACCGTAAAATTCTACATAATTATTGATTATAGCAGAACGCATGATATTCAAAAGTTTTTATAATTAAATGCTAACCTTCCATGGTTGTCTCATCACCCTGTGTGAGCTCATAAATTGTAAGAAGTTATCCTTGCATGTGTCTATCAGACGCCTACAGACATTATGAAACTAATTATACCATTTAACTTATTGTAACTGAGAATACTGAGAGCTTACCCAGTTGAGAATATATTCTGCCCACTCATCGACAGACTTCCAGAGCACGAAGACTGAGCTAATCTTGTCGGAACGATCAATCTGAAACTTGCCCACGTCCAATAGATGTTTATACAGAGCATTGATCAAATCTGTGGATGCCTTTCGCTATATATTGGGATTAGCAAATATTTCTAGTCCACTATACTAATTTAGAGTCAACTTGAATCGCCTCTAATCTTTGAGATGGTTTATGAGCAAATTGGTCCATGCATCTCTCTACTTGATCCACGTCTATGGCGTAGGCTATTTACTACACAATTTACATTTAACGAATGTTATTACAGATAAAAACCGAGATGTATTACGTGAAGAATGGCGGGAAACTGTATATTGCCGGAAGTTCCATCTGGTGATAATGCGTTTATCAAAAAGTTGACCGAAATTCTAACAATACGAAATTTAAAACTTCAAAACGCGTTAGTTTAGATGTGCCGAGTTTGGCGTCTTTTATAAAAACTGTAGACTTTTAAATGCTAGCGATTTTACTTACTATAAAACTTGTGTTAAGTTATGCAAAACGAAATTATAAAACGCAATTGACAGAAACGTAATAAACAAAGATGTAAGATAATCACCAAATGAAGATCTTGAATGCTCGACATTACCTATAAAGAGACAGAATTTGTTGAAACTGATACAATCTCACTCAGTGACAACCGAGATCAGGGTCAATTAATAGGCGCGCGCGAGTCGTCGTTCATTTGCCGATTCAAAGTGACGAAACATCCGCAGAAAGCTGGAACGGAACAGAAAATAATAGTTAACCGAAATCGCGTGAAAAATTTCAATCGGCATCGGGAAACGGGAACGAGCGATGAACTAAACTGAATAGAAGAGAGCGAGCGAGCAAGCAGAGCAACGTCAAGAGAGATATTTGCGCTGACGACGACGGCGGCTGTTGATTTTCTTCGTTTGTCTTTGCACTTTGTTGGATCCGATCGATAAACTTTACTATCTTCTGTATTTGACGGACAGTGTCGACTTTATACTTTAAATAAACTAAAAGCACAATGGGTGAAGGAAAGAAAGTTGCTGATAAGGCCAAGAAGGGCGATGACAAGGGACCATACGGTTTCTTGGCTGACTTTTTACTGGGTGGTGTGTCTGCTGGTATCTCCAAGACTGCCGCTAGTCCAATCGGTATGATTTACTTGATTTCAGGTTGATTTAATGTCTGTTATTCATTCATTTTTGTTGTTGTTGTGTAGAGCGTGTTAAGCTTCTGATCTAGAACCAGGATGAGATGATCAAGCAGGGTCGTCTTGCTGAGCCTTACAAGGGCATTGGTGACTGCTTCCGTCGTACCATCAAGGATGAAGGTTTAATCTCCATGTGGCGTGGTAATTCTGCCAATGTCATCCGTTACTTCCCTACCCAGGCTTTGAACTTTGCATTCAAGGACTACTTCAAGAAGATGTTCAATGCCAAGAAAGAGAAGGGATACTGGACCTGGTTCGCTGCCAACTTGGCTAGTGGTGGTGCTGCTGGTGCAAGTTCTCTGGCTTTCGTCTACTCTCTGGATTATGCACGTACCCGTCTGGCCAATGATGCCAAGTCTGCAAAGAAGGGTGGTGAGCGTCAGTTTAACGGTCTGATCGATGTCTACCGTAAGACTTTGGCATCTGATGGTATTGCCGGCCTGTACCGTGGTTTCGTCATCTCCAGTGTTGGTATCATTGTGTACCGTGGTCTGTACTTTGGTATGTACGACTCGCTGAAGCCTGCTCTGCCTGCTCAGTACCGTGACAACTTCTTGGCCAACTTTGCTCTTGGTTGGGGTGTTACCACTGGTGCTGGTCTGGCCAGTTACCCAATTGACACTGTCCGTCGTCGTATGATGATGACCAGTGGTGCTGCTGTCAAGTACAGAAACTCTATGCACGCTTTCAGTGAGATTATCGCCAAGGAGGGTGTCAAGTCTCTCTTCAAGGGTGCTGGTGCTAACATCTTGCGTGCTATTGCCGGTGCTGGTGTACTGTCTGGTTATGACCAGTTGCAGCTCATCTTCTTCGGTAAGACTTACGGTGGTGGAAGTGCTTGAGCGTAGTATTCAATCACATGATATCTTAAGGGAAATAAAGTTGAAAATTATACTTTTAATTGGCTTTAAATCTTTTTAATCTTTTGTAGCTCTTTCAATGTCAGTTACCTTTTTTATATCTCTCAACTCAAAACCACACTACTAGTCATACTGAATATGCTCAGTCAGATTCGTCATCTTCATCTGCATTCTCCAACCACTCGACAAATGGCCTGGCAATCTTGCGGAATTCCTTATTCAAATCCTTGTCCACGTAACGCTTGGAAGACTTTTGACTCCAATTGATGATAACTTCTTCGTCCAGAAGATCAGCTTCATATGCTTCTTTAAGCACTAGAACAAACTTACTTTTCAATTGAGGATAGTTCACGCCCAACACACGTTCAACGCCTCCGATGAAAGCTTTCTAACACTTTTCATTGTCAACAAGTAATTTGAGGAAATACTAAGCCCTCTTTGGGACTTGCTGCACAATACCATCATCAAATAGAACTTGAACCATCACAGCGACTGCCTTGTCTGGGCGTATACCAAGCGAAGATATCTTGCCATGTAACTCTGCGGGCGTAAAACTTTTAGTGCTCTACATATAGTCGGCCAATTACTCGAGTGGATCATCTACACCATCTTCGCCGTCATCTTCTCCATCGTCGTTCAGGTTCATCTTCTTACTCACAACCTCAGATATTTACTCAAACTCAGCCTGGCGAGCAGCAACCGCCTCCTCGCTCACATCTGCACTCCAATCATCCAGAGAACTCTTGATCTGATCCACAGGTAGATCAGCAGTCTATTAGTTGATTTGACGCGTAATTTCATCGTGATTCTCTTCATCATCGTCAAGATCATCGTCATCAAGCAGCTCGTCGTCTCCGTCATTTTCTTGATCACCAGATGGATCATCAGCGGAACCTTTACTCTTTTTGCCCTTCTTTTTGCTATCACCATTGGCATCATAAATGCTAGAGCTGGTAGGCGGATTCTTCTGGATATAAGTCACCAGCTTGTGTCTCATATCAACTCTAGTTCTCTTGCCGCAAGCTTTACAATCGCGTAAAATCTCGTCTTTTCCCACCAGAAGCACAGTCTCTGGATTAAGACACTCACCACAGAGCACAAATCTCTGAATAAAGCCATCAAGAGCCACCTGTAGCTTTTCCGCATCATGCGCACCATTGACAATGTATCTATCGGCAGCCTCGTTGCATTTCACTTGTGCTCCCAACTCGCATCCGAAATACTTTGTGGTGTAAGTAGGTGGGCGCGCTAAAGCCTTGGCCACCTCACTCATATTGGGAATGGCAGTCTTGATTCCATTACCTTTACCTTCAATCTTGCTCTAGATACGCGGCATTTTATAGCGGTAAAAGGAGTCCTTAACATCTCTACGAATATTAACTAAGCCGGACATGATCTTGATTGCTCAACGTGGCGATTAACATAAACTGATTTAAATTTTGGATAGATTTTCGCTTTAAAAGATACACACCAGCAGAAAGGAAGAGAGAAGAGGAAAAGTCGGAAGAGATGACTGAACAATAAAGAGAAAGCTCAGAATTCGGTGCCCCTAGTCGATGACTGTTAGATGAGCTGACTGTTGCCAAGGTTATCAAGATAGACGCGTTTCACTGCTGTCAAGAATGATTGTCTATCGCTCTTCTCTTCTGATGATTATCCATCACCTGTATGAAATATGAATATTATGAGTAATAAAAATAGTAATGGAAACAGTCGTTTTCCTTATCTAGACTAGTCAGTCTATTGGAACAGTCGTTCCTAAAGTGTCCTCACTTCTCTGTAGAGTAGTGACCCACTACATAACAATGACATGACATTTAGAATTTTACTACTTTATATAACAATAAATAATTTAGGCCCGCTAACGATAGTTGTCGAGTAGCGCGAGCGTACTCGTCATCAATCGTGTGAGGGCCTGCCCCGAACTGGTATTATAGTTTATGATGATGGGTGTGGCGGGATGTCGGAATGAAAGCCAATGGTTGCACATTTAAAGGATTTAAAAGACACCAATTATCATTGTCTTACAACATTAAACGGACTAAAATTATATACATATCGCATTTGGCCAATCCATTATCGTGTTTATAAATATTACATTTATTTTTTGCGAATGCTGTATGGAGATTAAAGTGCATCTGTTGCACTGGAACGTTGCAATACAATTTGGTCTCCAAGAATTCCGTTGCCAAAAGCATTTATATAAACCATAAACCATTAACGCCGCATTCACATGCATGTTTTCATAGGCGATCCAGGAGTTGACTACAAACAATTTGAACCCCAACTTCTGGCGTAAAAGATCTGACCATCACTCGATGTCGTTTTAAGATGTCGATATGATTGCTAGACGCAGAGAAGGACGACTGAGAAGGTCCAATTGCGAACAAACGCGTACAACCAGCATTACTCAACGAAATCAATCATTAACTATCATGAATAGTTCGATAGAAAGCGTGTGATTGTGCCCTAAAATGACATTAGTAGTCCCGTAACACTTTGCGTAGAATTGTTATAACTTAGCAGTCTAGACGACTCATTCTTCCTACACTCAAGATTTAATATGTCGAGACACCTCAATTACACAATGACAACTTACAGTATAAGCGCTCAGTAAGTAATTGACGTTGATAAATACGTCAAATGCAGCAAGTACCGTAGTTTGTCTCTGAAACGCGAAGTCAAATTTGACATTGCAGCAGCTGATAAGTGGACAGCAACTCCAATGGTGTTATTGATAATCCTCTAACTGGAAGTTTGACCATTGAAAGGTTATACTACGCGGAGAAAGACTGTGATACGAACATTCTAGGGGATATTGTCGTGCACAAAATTGTTCAATGACTTTAAACTTACGCAGTAAAACGGCCTTCACCATGGCGGAGTGCCTACTTTAAACTGCGAATAATCGTATCTTGCTTATCATGAAAATAATAATGCAACCATGCTCGATAAAAGCATTAGCAGCCTGTTTTATTGCCAGTTGCTGTTCAATTGGGCAATTTATCCACATCGCGAGTAATACCAGCTTGCCGGACCATTTCTTTTGGTGGAGAGGTAATACAAAGAAGTTGACAACTATTTTATTTACGTTAATTAGCTTAAATCAATTTGGCAGCTTTTAAAAAGTCAATTTTATCGTCCTCAATATGACTTCTGTAATGATAATTACTTTCCGAGAATTTTTAATTCTGACATTGAATAAGCAGGTGTCAGCGCATCAGGTGAAACTCCAAATCAAAATTCGATATTAGGACCCATCGTGAAATGTCAAATATAATTCTGAAGCCAATTACTTTGGTGCTGATAGATTATCGCTTGAGACTGATCGTTTACGAATCCGCGAATACTTCGAATCAAAAAATGAGAATGGTGGTGCTAAGGAAGGTTAGTGTGCTATATGTTTCAAACTTTACTTAATTGATGAAGGCCGCAGCGCCTATTCTGTAGACTCTTTAAAAAGTGAGTTTTCTAATATGTTCCGCCAATAGTATCTGAAGTATAGCTCGAATCTATACATGTCTTGGTAACTGCCGTGATCTAACGGCTGTCAATAACAATAAAGTGTATAATAAACGCGCCATCAAATCATACTCGAATCCAATATGCTTACTTTTACGAGTCAAATGTCATTAAGAAAGTAAAGGCAGAATAATCTGCGCTCAAACAGTATTCGAGTTGTAAAGTTAACGATATTGCGCCCTGTTGAACACAGCTCCTAAAATGTTAATTACCTAAAGACGCATATATGAACATTTAGAGATGTCCAAACAACAAAAGAAAAATCATCCATAGCGACCCCGGTCGTTAGGCATTTACCCACACTATAAAACAGTGCAAGGCGAGCTCTATTTATAGTAACAAATTGGATTTTTCTTTTGTACAGCCCTTGCTGGTATTTCGCGTTGCCATGGAAATGAAACTTGAAGCGAAATCTGAAATACCAGTTCGGGAATACGTAAAATATATCACATAGTCCTTAGTCTCTTTTTCTCCTTCGCATACTGCTCTCTTCCTTTCTCTCTCTACTCGATCAAGTACCACTCCCCAGTATAAATTGTTTCCAAAGACGATTTGTTAATACATCTTAGACCAAAATGCCTTCACGCGAAAGCGATTGCATCAAACCTCCAAAGAATCTCTCTTATCTTAAGAATCAACGTCATCAGCAACATGTACTGTGGTTCACCAAGATTCTTGATCTACTTTTGCAAGGAGCACTAACGTTAGTACTCATTTATAATCTGTCCAGTATAAACTTAACATCATCATAATTTACAAAATCACATAAATTTCTTCCTTGATGAGTAGACCATATCTACAGTAGATGTAGACGCAGTTCTTGGTGGCTGAGACGCGATTAACAGCATTGATTGGTTTCAAACGGGGACCATTGACAAGACGTAAAGTTTCAGTATCGACTATTTGACATAGCAAGTGGAGACCATCGTTGAAAAATACCCGATCAATTTGAAAGTGTTGACAATAAATGTCGTATAAGTTTATAATGAAATGGATAACTAGATTTACCATAAGACAAAAATGATGTTTAGGAACTACGGCGAGCTCATTATGGATCCGCACCTTAGTGTACTGTAAATCAAGTCTGAATTCAAACTATAAGTTTTTT
Organism: Amoeboaphelidium protococcarum; assembly: GCA_023515745.1. Taxonomy (NCBI): domain Eukaryota; kingdom Fungi; phylum Aphelidiomycota; class Aphelidea; genus Amoeboaphelidium; species Amoeboaphelidium protococcarum. The sequence goes on from JALECJ010000258.1 coordinate 1,386,501, forward strand.
TGATCAAATTCAAGCTTATTCAAACCTTACTGTATTTTTCACGTTTTAAGCGAATCACAGTATATGTCAGGTGCGCCTTCCGGCGCGACGATTCCAGTCAGGGCGTCTTCTAGTCTCCGCAAAATACACCACTATCAGCAGCATATTTAAACTTGCGTTGACATCCCGATCCACAAAGTAAGGTTGGCCTAAGACCTAGCAATTTGAGCAAACGCTAAGCCTAGACTCCACCTACTTCTGTTGACGGTCAGGACAGTTGGACGAGACTTACAGAAAGGAGCCAGAAGCATCAAAGCAACAGAGGACAGGGTGGGACTTTTCAGGGACGCGCCTTCTCCTCTTCGTATGGTGACAGTCGTAAACACCAACCTTTTCTAACCGAAGCCCATGATGGCAACATGAGCAGAGCTTTGTAGTTTGGTATTCGGGAATGGAGACGACCAATCCACGACGACTGAGGTGGTACGCAAAGCCTCTAACGGGTACTGGCGGATTCTTCTTGACATGCATCACACCAGCATTGCCGTAAGCGATCACAGGAGGCTTCGTTGGAGCAGCAGGGTCAACCATTCTCTCATGCTTCTTCCTCTACTTCTTCTTTCGCCTTCTGGCACGCTTCCTACGCCGGTGATCATGCACTACAGCAGCTTAAGGCGTCTCCCTGCCGTGTAGCATGTGGTTCATCACGTTGTCGTATCCAGACTACGTTGCGCAGTACCGACGGAAACGCCAAGATCTGTGGAATGAGGAGGAGTAGAAATCCACAACCTGAGGGAAATTTGCCATTAGGACATTGAGGTATTAACGCTTAGAGGAGACTTACGCCAGATCGTTCTCATAAACGTTGATACTTACGGGCTTAATTCTTGATGCAGCGGCCTCATACTATTTCTCCAAGGTCAATTTACGCCAATGACCAGCAGTGATATGACCAGTCCGGCGATACTTTTACTAAGCAAGAGAGCGATTGGCAGCTAGGACAGGGTCGCGATCTTTGGTCCACACCATCGGATTCTTCTTGCCAGGATCCACGCCAAAAACTTGAGCACCTTCCATCCTTTCAGCGAGTTTCTTGGCGTCAGTGAGATAGACAGCACCAAACAGCTTCCCAGACACGTCAGACTATCTGTTACTTTCCAGGTCACTCTTCACATTAGCGTATTGCCAAGGCCTATCCTTGACTTTGACAGCAATGGAACATCCGTATCCATCAGAAAGCAGCGTGACTTCGTCCACATCAACTGCAATCTTCCGAAGTCTGGTCTTCTTCAGGTTGATAATGGACTTGACAGAACAGTCAGAGAGAGATTAGATGCCAGAGTAGTGCAAGACTCTCCTGTCCACTTACACATATCGTGGGACATCAGTGCCCATAGGAAAGATGCTGAAGGAGGGCACCTCAAGCCCTTTGGTCTCATCACGCAGATACCCCATATATTGCACAAGTGACTACTACCCCATCAGACTGTCGAAGGCAGGCCCAGCGCGAGACTTCATACTTAGTTGCTGACGACTTCGCGCTCTAACTTGTCGGTGGACACCAACTTTCTTTTCCAGATTTCGAGGACTCCTTCTCTGCATTACATATTCACGACGAGGCTCTGGAGGCTCATATGAGGAGGTGACAATATCTAAGAGAAAACTACGGTGAACTTTTGTAAACCAGACCAGATCTTCATCCCAATCCATCTGATCATAGATCTGCGATACCAATTCTGCATCAGCCACCTCCTAATGTTCCTGATCGTCAGCATCGTACTCCGCAGAAATTGAGACTTTAACCGAGCGGTCCAACAGAAGCAACTCTGGATGATCAAACTGAAATGCCTCACTTGGATTGTCAAATTTGAGAGCATTCAGTAGCGCAATATACAGAGTCAGCTTGCGCCCAGTGATTCCAAATGGCTCTAGCTAAGCCTGTAAGATGCGTTTCTGATACACAAATAGGGTAGTAGTCAGATGCCATCTTACAGCTTGCATAACGCGCCTAGCACCAAATTCATACAGGTTGGGATTGGGACCAGCCAAAGACGCGTGATGTAATTATTCCAGGACAGCAGGGCCTATCGCATCACCAAGTAACTGGGTGTGGAAACTTTGACGATCATGAGGAAACTATGGATTGCAGAGGAACTCAAGCATCGACGCTACGTATTGCTGGTGAGACAGGTCAGGTAATTAGGTGCCTTCTTCTTGCCAAACATTAAGACAGATGTACAGGAATCGTTAAGCCGAGGACAGAGAGGTGGAGCAGGTTTTGACGAAGGCGATCAACGCAGACTTATCGAAAGCATCAAGATTTAAAGCAGTATTGAGCTTGCATTTACGGGTAATTTCATAAACCATGGTAAAATAATTAAATAAAATAATTAGAAGAAGAAGAAGAAAGTGTCTGCTCAATATCGAAAGTCATTAAGTTCTCTGTTACATTCATATCTTGGCATTCTTCCTTAATAGGATAGAGCCTGTTGTGACCAGTACGCTGACTAGATCAGGCGTTACATCAACACTTTACATCGATCGCACAAATTTCTTTATCTATACCATACCAACGAAACTCCGATTTGAAGTCTACTGTATGTTCAAAGAATTCAAATTGTGTTTGTATGGCGCAGGCGGTGTCCAATTGTGTCCTTCACGCGCCATTTTAAAATGCTATTCTTTGAAACACCGATCGGTATGTGGCCAGCCAATAATTAGACCATGGCTCGCATAAAGATCATGAAACTCTTATTCAATTAAGTGGGTGGATATCAGAAGTCCATATAACCGAGTTTGAACCAGCGCAACGAGGTAGAATCGATATTAAATTCCCGCTTGTCTCGCCTCTTTTATTGATCTAGTGTATATCTCTCACCACTTTCTTCTGACGTGCTAAGTGATAAGTCATACGCAACTGAGTAGTGCAGATACAAATGGACTTTCTAGCCATAATATATAACGAATTGTACCAATATTATATAATTCCTCATCATATTTAAAACAGCTAAAAGTCCATAAGGGTGAAGAGAATTTTGATACTGACAGCGATGACTTTTGTTAATCTTTATGGCATTGGCAACAGTGAGCTCGTCTAGAGTTGATTCTGATTATCAGAATATGATACTTCTCAGATTTAAACCTGACGTTAAAGGAGCTTTGTAGACAAATGGTGCAGTGTCAACAAAGAACATCAATTAATGCCAAATAGCCGATATATTATTTACGAACAGTAGTCTCTACTTGATTCAGAAATACATTGACGTGGCTGAACAAAGATACTCCTCAAACCATTATTTGTAAGCGTAGAAAGGCGCGCTTATATATAATACACCGTACTAAAGTGTCCGTACGCACACTTTCATTTTTAAGTGGCCTCAGATTCATACATTACTCTGAAGCCATTTAAAACAACACGCTTAGGGACGCTAGTCCAGGATTTAATGATTGATTTCATTAAATGCTCAATTCTCTCTTTACTCGTCGCCGATGAATTAATGCTGAATGTATTCATGCTGGAACTGAACATTGTCCTCAAACGGGATTTAAATGAACGATTGACGGCTATGTCTAGAGGCTGCAATTCGCCAGTGAGGCCGCCCGGTATGACTGCTCTAATGATGTTTAATGACTTGCAAGTATCGGCAAAATCTTACGCCAGATGGCCTCTGAATGAATCAAGAATTAAGAGTCGTTGCTCTCTGGATTATCCAAAGATTAACTTCATGTATTTGCTCATTAAATCGCTGTTCATCATGGAAGACCTGGGATTCAGAAATAACATGACACCATTCACAAGTTTCAATCTAAATCGCTTCTGTGATGTCTTGACAACTACCAACGGCGGCAATTTGTACCCATCTTAACGTACTGCAAGTACGACGGTTGCCTTTTCACGCAAGTTGCTAACCATCGATTTGCAGTACACTTACTTTGCTCCACGATGATCGATAACCTTAGACGGAGGATGATCGAACCACACAGGTGTCTGATCCACATTGTAAATCTAAAGATCAGAAAACTAATGCTGATAGATCACATCTTTGATATATGTGCGGAATGCGGCCATCTTTTCTGCCTTATCATCGAAATTATCACGAATGGATGTAAACTTATGTGCATTTACGCGACACGTTATGGCACGTAGCGATAACCCAAATCTTTCAAGAAATCCATACACCCACCCAGTTGACGCCTTGAACTAATCATCTCCTACAATCAACCTCATTTATCGCCGTATATTGCTCAGAGTTAGAGGATCTCCACGATTTCTACAGCTAAATATTATTTAAACTAACATCCTCTCCGCCTATGGATGAGCAACAGTTCTTCCAGAGCCTATTTTTCTGCAATGCTAATCTTTGTGAGTAGTGAGTTTATCATTACGAAGCCACCTATATATCATAGAGTGATGCAGGTTGAACGTGATAGCTGCTTCTCTTACTGAACGGCTTGAGCAAAATTTAATAACACTCTTTTTATAAGCAATTGTGCACGATTTACGCGGTGAAGACATTCTGCGCAGCGTATAAACCATTTTCGCGGTTAAGGAGAGAAAAATGAAAAATAGAAAATTTGTGCTTATAAATCAAATTTACAGTAATTTCTTAATATTATCATTATAAAATGGCAAAAAAGTTTAGAGCGCCTAGTGGATTCGAACCAATGACCTTCGGATTATGAGACCGACGCCCTAGCCGCTGGGCGAAGGCGCTGCTGAAATCTAGAGCCTTGGCTCGATATAAACCAATTGAATACAAAAATTTGCCCTTTTGACACCAGTCATCTCTTCAATAGAGTGTCGAGTAGGCTTGTGTTTATGGAATTAAAAAAGTTTGATGGTTGCTCCAGCAGGGTCTTGGCGAAAGATTAGTACAGTACAAAGAATATAGAAAGATGGAGAAAATAATTACGGCTAATTGCTTGATGATAATTCTATTGAAAAAATGCAGTTAAGTTTGTAATATTATTTGCAGCAATCAGTAATATATAATCAATTCAAACAGATGTAGCATCCGTGCTACTATTATCACGACTCAAAATAACTTCTTCAATGTCAGCACGACAAGATGGGCATGTTCTGTTGGTCTGCAACCACTAATCTACACATTCAGCATGATAGTGGTGTCTGCAACCGGGCAAGCGTTTAATCAAATCACCATCTTCATACTCAGCCAAACAGATTAAACAGTGAGCATCATCCACCTCAATATCATCAATATCCACAATGTCTTTATTCTTGGCGCTATTAGAGCGAGTAAAGAAATTAAATCCTTTACCACTCTTCCTCTAAGGATTATTACTATTATTACCATTCTGACTGTCGCTAGCAATTGCATCATTCAACTATGATGAACTACCAGTAGTCCTCAGAGATTAATACGCATGATACTTCAACGTTGGAATCTTTTTCAAAACATCCACAGTGGTACCTTATACTCTGGAAGGATTATAATCTCCATTGAAGCCGGCAACTAAATTCACACCGGTCCATACATAAGTCAGTCTCAAAATGACAAGCACCACAGGTAAACAGAATATTATCGCCAGAATTAAGAGTACCGGGAACAAAATGACAATATATCCCACAATGACAAAGGATAGACTAGTATAAAATTAATATGGAGCAGTTACTGAACACGTTTTAACAGACGTGAACACCCACCAGTTACCGAGTAGGAACCAGAGCATACCAATAGTCTCAACAAAGCTCCTGATTCTCTACTATGGAGAATTGGTAACTCTCAGACTATTATTACTATCACGCACTTCATTCGCTGATTGCTCGCCGGTATTATTATTATTATTGTACCTATTCCTATCACTACTAGCACTTGTGGGAGATTACAGAGCAGATTCCGGTGAAATGGGAGTGGAGGATAATGATGATGTCATCGGTCGCAGATTTGATTGACGCTACGTGGCAGAGCTAGAAGAACCTTGTAAATCAGAATTATTATTATTATTATTATGACTTATAGAATTAGTGCGGCTATTATCGCGGGTACTAACATTGGATCGATGTGTGTCTCTTTATGATGGCATTATCCTGAGGTAAATCATCAGCGGCAATCGAATGAATATGAGCACGATAAATCCACCCAGATAAACATCCAAAGGATTCTCACACTATTCACCATTCTGAATCCCCAGTACCAGCATCGATATTCCCACCGCAACCTCAGCCAGCAAGAAGAATGAATGTATCAGCAATAAAATCTTATTAGCCCGGGATATTTACATAAACTGATTAAAGAAGTTTCTCCGCACCTAACCTCGCTCTCGAAGCCTGGTATTCTATCGCTGAGCCTGCGTCTGTGGACTGCCTTACTACTGCTGCGATTACTCCTAATCCTGATGACTATTTACAGCATTAAGTCGCATTTAATCTCCACTTATATTATTATTACCATCCATCACTTGGCTTTAAGTCAAAATATTGTTGTCACTATTGTTATTCATCCGACCGACAGTGTTGATTCGCTGAACGAAACAAAATTCGAAAACGAAAATCGGCACAAGTCAGAAGGAAAGTCTGTCTGCTGAGCAGCGCGTGACACAAAAATAACGCAATCACACAAGAGCCATCGATATAATGGAAAAGCATTATTATTATGAGAGAAAATAGGGTCAATTTTATTAAATCATCAAACTTCGAAAGCAGGAGGAGATAGGGAGCGCTGTATTTCCAATTCTACTTCATTGAGCATTTTCCAAGATTGATAATCGGCGCGCATGATCCGCCTGTCAAAATCCCAATTCTCCCAATCATCCTCAGACATTTCAGAGAGGCCGACCGCAGATCGATCATACTCCTTCTTATCATACGTGTAATAGACTTGTGCAAATCTTGATATCTTCACCTTGGCTCTCTTACTACTTGAAGCATTTTCAGAAGCTACCCGCATAGAGAGGTGCCCATTGGTAGATAATTAAGAGTCTTCACCGTCACTGGAATCGCATGAATAATCAGAGGACGCGTATGAATCTGACATTTTCACGACTTGGACTTGAAACTTGGTAGACGACGCCATATCCTCATCATTATCATCCATATTAACTCCAGCTTGAACACCGTCTTCTAAAAAACTATCTTCTTCTTCTTCATCTGATATCAGCTCTGTATCCATAGTCGATCGGCGATGAGTTACCACATCCTGATTGTCCAAATCATCGGCAATGCTCGATAACTAAGACATTGGCGAATTAGAGATAGCACCAGAGGTTGAGACACTGCATTCCAATGTGGACGCAGAGCTTGATATAGAATCATCGCGGACTCTTCCATCCGATCGAGGGAGATATGACGGATGATCAGCCTTGGTCGCGCTCTAAGCAGATTCAAAATATTACACAATTTAGTCTTCTTCTTAGATATTGTACTCCATACTGTATATTTTAAATGTATTATATATATAGCAGTATAACTCAATTTTAGAATAGTAGATTACAAGATAAGAAGATGGTCGATCAGTTGACCTCAATACTTCAACCTCGATCGCAATGTAACACCAATCGAGGCATCTTAGTGGTCAGTCACATTTTACACGCAACGTCGATCACGTTTCTTCATGTTCATCGTTCAAATTCCGGTCTAGCCACCAGACTAAGAGTAGAGGGAATCTAAAAGACATGCAAGACAATCACTTTTTAATAATTTTTGGCAGTTTGGCAGAAGATCTTTAAAGTTATTACACTATTTTCCGCCTCTTTAGTTCTTTATCAACAAACGCCTGACGCGACGTGATCCTTTATTATTATTGATCAGCAGCAGTAATACCAAGAGTCAATTAAGCTCTCTTTTTCTCTATTTACCTTAAGGCATCATCTTTGAACTGAATGCTATCATCAACCCGGACCGAGTTATCTTCTTGAATCTTCCGTCTTAAATGAAGTTTCAGACTCTAATTTATCTCAAAATGGTCTTGAGATCGCTGGCTCTAAGTCTACAATTTCTCAATAACTTTACTCTACGCAGCACCACGAATTCTATCAAAATGTAGCAACTCCAGTTTAATCATGACGTCGTCCAAATCAATCTACTCATCTTCATAAACTTTAATCAATCGATGATCATTAGTATCCAGAGCACCAACACTGGATGCTTCATACACTTTAGTCTTGGCCTTGACACCTTCAACGCAAATATACGCGGCATTATGAGGATCAGTTTGTATGACAATCTACTGCTAACACTCTAGACATTTCATAATAAACTGGAATACATTGGTACTCAAATACTTTCCACAAGTCTTTTTAATAGAGTTGAATCTAGTGCCTGCAGAAATCATTCTATCACATCCCAGACAGAACACGTCCATGGGCATTTCAAACCTCACTTTATTATCACTACTACTCTGCTATTTCCCTCGCGCCTACTTTTAGTATGAGTTGACATTTTTGTGTTTCCGTGGATCAAAGTCTGGTGGAAGGTATTTTTACTAAGCTTTTCTCTCAGCCATATATTATAATCTTAGCGTAAAACAATATATAATGTAGCAGTAGTAGTAGTAGTAGTAGTAGTAGCTTTATTTTTGTTTAGAGAGCTGCTCTGCCAAACTATCGCCCGGCGATACTTCGTCGTTGGTCAAGAAGAGACACGAAGAGAGCTTAGCAGCAGACACCGAGAGAGAGTTGGACCCAGCCGCTCTTTGTTTGACCATCCTTAACCGGGCAGTCGACTTTCTTGTGCCACGAAGTCGTCATTCATGTCGGCGTATATACTATTTTATTTAACAGTTTTCACAGTAGCTGATCCTCAGAGTTAGTATACCCGTGTAGCAACCTTCGTTTCTATACACAGCCTTGCGGATGACTATCTTGAACAGATGTCACGTAATTACTAACGGAGGCAGTACATGAGTACCACCCCAGGGCAGCTCTATATTGCGTCCTTCCTGATGATCAGCTGCTTTCCCTGTTCCACCTAATTCTTTTCTGAGAGTCACCTTTCTCCACATCGTCCATTACCCGTCTCTTGAAAACAATTTTAATACCAGTTAGCGTGTCCCTTGTAGTTAGCTTTGATGATGATGATGATGATGATGATGATGATGATGATGATGATGATGATGATGATGATGATGATGATGATGTTCTTATTTCCACCGTGACGTAGAAATGTTACTATTATTACGCCTATTATCCACTATCTAACCTACTTCGCTTCAGAGAGTCTTGTTGAGAGTCATCTTCCATTCTTCTCTTCCCCGGCCTACTATTTCTTCCACTTCCTTACTCTGCCCTCATTTTAGTGCGCTAAGTTCTCTTCCAATGTCCCACCTGTTTCAGCACTAGTTACCATTGGTTTGAGCTACATCTATGGTACCATATCCGATTCAATAAGACAAAGAACACGTCAATGGCTACCGCTTACGACGCTCTACCAAGTGACGTTGCTCTGAATCCAGCCAGCAATTTCTTTAGGGCCTCTGACACCTAAAAGTGTTATGACCATGCCTCATCACAGATGCTTACTATATATCCAGCAATATATTCAGGTTGAAGTCTTCCCTTATCCTTGTTTCTCGTTATCAATCCACAGATCGCTGTGCTCAGCTCTCTGATGTGATGATTTCGATCGGCAATGATTCCATTATGTCCGCAGTTAAACACATGAGTCTAATCCTCGGCACATTGACCGCATAGTACGCATTTTTTCGCCAAGAATTTATAATACTTGCTCATATTGACCATATGGTTTAGGTTATCGGACAGGACTTCCACCTTAAGCTTAGTGAGGTCCTTCGACAGCTTACACTCACTCAAAGCATTAATCCCTTTGTGCATCACCTGACAGACGTCCTAAGTATCTATCTTCATTGAGCTATTATGCCCTCTAAAATCTTCCTCCATTCTTGACTCCCATTTCTAATAAAACTTCTTTTTAAGATGAACTTTGAGCTATTGGCCTGACTCCATCCATCCTTCATCTTCCATTCCCTCCAATTAGATCTCCATCATAGAAGGGACCTCTTTAAAGCCACCTTCCACCCCCTATACCTCCTTAATACCGTCCTTGACTCTGAAGCTTTACTCAATACTTATACCTTTTCCATCCTAACCTTCATTCCTAATACAGTTCAGCAGGTCACTGTACCATCTCGGTACCTCGGCCATTTCTACCAACTTTCGTCTAAGTGCTCTTTTATGACAATTGAGCGCAAATTGAGAGAAACTTAACGTAAAGCGGGCATCGCTTGGCCGGAGCACATCCGCTATCTTCTAAATGCCAACTCTATTCCATTCTTCATAATGCCGAAGATAGACCGAGTCCGGTATGTCTCTATTTTGCAGATTATCGTTGAAGAGCGGCCTTAATCTCACTTTGCAGTCGAGATATTTCAGGGCACTGATGAATTAGTAGATTAAAGAAGTTCCAAATGTCGACTTTATATTATCTGCATCCAGATTGAAAGCACTTCGTTTGACTTATTTGATATCGCTTAGCTTCCTTGCTAGTCCTTACAAAACTTCTCTCTCAGAACTACCAACATCATTATACCAATTTAGCCATCTTGCTACAAAGAATCTTCTAGATTCCCAAGCGAATGATCTCAATCTCATTCCTCCAGCCTAAGAGTAGAGCCAGAAACTTTTCGTACTTGGCTTGAGACCTACAGCAGATTTCGCAAGGACTCTAAGCATACCATCTATCTTGTTAGCGAAGCTATCAGAAATTATAGTTACTTAGGTGAGATATAATAACTTTGGCATCAATACACAGTTTATGAGATACAATCCGATGCTTCCTGGAATATACTTAAACCTCAACTTATTAACTGTAATCTGGAGCCATTTGAGCACCTTCCGATGCACCTCTTGTGGTTTATTGGTAAGACTAAGCTATACACCCAGATATCGATTACATTCCTTAGCTTCCCGGAATATTGGCTCCTCATGTAGGCCTAACTCAGCTCCAGTAATCTTTTCAGCATTGGAATGAATGACTGTTTTAGCTATATTCATCTGCATAGCACTTGCCATCATAAAGGATTATACCAGATTGATCTATACTCTAGCGTCATTCACACCATTAGCGACAGTGGATAGATCGTCAGCAAACGACGGTGCTTTAATACCAATACTTCTAGAGATCTTAACACCTCTAGTTTCTTCTTAAATTCTGCAGAGTAGAGTATCGTAGAATGCCAGCCAAATGAAACAGGATAGTACATCTCCTTGAGGTAGTCCTCTCGTGGGGCAAAACCCGTCTGTAAGCCCATATGCTGTGCGAATTTGGATGATTCTGCATGTGAGTAACATACAAATAACGTCCAACGATCTTTGATCGAACTTCAGGCGTTCCAGAGATTGCCTTATTCTATCATATCTCGTCTTGTCATATGCTTTCATGACATCAAAGTTACACACTATAAGCAGTAACTTCTAAATATTAGCAGTATCAAAGGCAGCTCTCAGCATAAGGAGGCAATTAGCAGTAGACTTCTTCGACTAAAAAGCAAAGTTCATACCCTTGAAGAAATCCAGAGTTTCAATTGTAGCTTTAATCCGTCTATACGATAATAGCGAAAACAGCTTCCGCGACGGGGTAAGCAACGCAATTGGCCTTATTTTAGAAAGTCTCCCGTTCCAGTCCTCAGACTTAGGTAGCAAGTGTAGGTGACATTACTGATCGACCGCCGGGATATGCAACAGTCTAAGTTAGGCATTCATCAGAACAGCAATACTTTTAACAACAAGTTGGCTATCACGAAGGAACTTGAGATGTTCATTCGTAAGATCATTAGGGGACGCCTTCTTATTCGCCAGCGTGCCTAGACACTATTGAACTTCCTCTTAAGAGAACTCTTTACATAATCCCTGGCTCCACCCCTGCTGAATGTGAGTGAGTGGCGAGTAATACCTTTACCATTCCGTTTGGCAACGGAGCTGACTCTCACTATACACTTCTTCAGTCATAAGCTCCTAGTAGAATGATTTGGTTTTCTCCATCAGTTCTTCCTTTTCCGTGATCATACTGAAGTTATCCTCGTCTTGCACATAAGTCAGGCCGTCGAACTCTATTCCTGTCTCCATGATTTGCTTTATACTCAACTTCTGCCTCTCGAAAAACTAAATTTCCCTCATTCTCTTCGCTCTCTAGATGCTAGCCTTCTGAGACTCCTTCCTACTTTTGTTGATAGCCGACTTGATGCAACTTATGATTTACTTGACATCGATAGTTCTAGCCCGGTCCACTTCTATTTGATACCATCCAGCTATCTGCTTGAGCAATAAGGAGTGAGAGTCAGTCCATTCGGACATGTCCACTTTCTCCAGGAAGCATACTTACTACCACGCTTATAGCTTTTTCAAGAGCGTTTCGTTCTAGTAAGCGTACTCTTCTTGGCAGGCATCATGAGTTTCGGAAGTGTCTTTAACGCAGCCTTTACAATAATCTAATCCCATAACTGTTTAACTTGGTCAAGATCACTCTTCCCAACTATGTCATGGCTATTGAGGCCTAACTTATATGCTTAAGTCTCCACTTCAACTTAGTACGCTAGGATATGCTCTTCAGTTACTTTCCGTATATCGATTCGACTCCCTCCATATTTAACCTTTTCATACTCCTATCTACCGAACATGCGCACCTTAAGCTCAATGGCCAAGTGGTGCCACTTGTTGTCCAATAGCAAATCTACAATTCTGCTCTGCGGTCTTCTTTCAAGGCATTACTGGCTCACCAGAAAAAAATCTAGTCTGGCCTCTGAGATACCTTAGGCAGAGTTGACTGAGTGAGTGTACTAGGTGGCTTATGGGTGAAGAACTCTGTGGATGTCCAACAGGTTATGTCCAAACTTCCCGCTGCACAATCTTGCTACAAGCTTTGATTATTTCCTATGATCACCTTATGGATTCGCATCGAGGAAGGCATCGTTCACGCAATTCCAGTCCCCACCCAATACAACATAGCACTTTTTACCTTCATACTGTTTAGTGAATATATCTTTCAATTTCGCCTCTAGCTTGTTCGCCTCCTTTTTATGGCCTTCTTTTTCACTAGCCGGGGCATAAATAGTTCCTATAATCCAGACTTCCCTCTTTGACGTTAACACGATTACTGTGCCCCTACCATTCAGTCTGAAGACTTTCTGGCAGTACCTAGCCATCGATTTACTTACAAGCATCGCAGTTCCTTTACCAATACAGTCCTTCGACTCCATACATTCCTCCCAATCAGATAATATCACGTAATTTTCTCTTAAAAACTCATCATTCTACCTCCACTACTTAAGAGTCCTGAAACTGCTAATCCAAGTTTCATTCAACATCAGAATATCGATGGGGCTCTTCTACTAATACTCCTTCAGCATGTATTCCCCAAGCATCTTCAATCTATCAGAGCTCGACATCCTCACACTCTAAACATTCTGACAGATAATACGAATATCAGAAATATCAGTATCACATTCCGAAGGCAAAGGTTATTGATCAGGCATAGTTCTACCGCTCTCATATTCCAGGACAGTTGTTTCAGGTTGTATTGGGGGACTAATATCAACTTAGTCATTTTGCTGTAGGTGACTCTAGATATCCTCAAGAAAACTAGAAAAATCCATATCATATTATTCACTTTATTATTAAGAGTGCATATTCTGCGGCATATTAGATATACTAACTGCCTTGCAGGCCGCTCTCTTACACCACTTCTGTACTTTAATTTCCTTTTTTCGCGCTTTTAAATAGTTTTTGGCGTATATACTATTGTAGAGACTTCAATTTAAACTCATCTTTTCTTCAAACAATTTATAATGAGGATGATGAGATAGAAAAAAATTACATATTGATTTGACCAACGATGCCATGCTTAAATTCAGTATGTCATAACAATAAATATAAAATGCAATTAACATAATTTTCAAACATCACTGCAATAATCGCCTTAAATTTATCATCTACAAGCCGAAATAATCAATTCAATCCACTTAAGTCCAAGTGAAAGTATCATCAACCAGATCCAAAGTCACTTACACAGACTTTCCGTTCCAGTATTGATCCAGATCCACCAGGACACGACGAGTCAAGTCTGGCTTTTCATCTTTAGATAGCCATGGCACATCATCGTTGATCCACTTCATCAATCTCTCCTTCATATCACTTTTGGTTGAATAAAGTTGCGTCTTAAGAGTGATGCCCACGATAACATCCTACATCGGCAAAACCTCCGAATTACGAATAACCACCATCTTGCGCATAGGGAGCAAGCTAACAAAGCATTGCTTTAAAGATATAAAGTTAAGCAACATGTCAGGCATTTCAACCACCAATAGAGTGGAGTCTACCGGAATGGCACCGATCACAGATATTCCAATATCAATATTCGATAGAGCATCTGTTAACGACTAGACGGCCTAATCCGTGGTGGACTCTTTTACATGAAAAGCAACAACAACCACTCGCGATTTCACCAATTCTGGCAGTCTACTCAACTGGTTACCGGTATCAGGCTTCATAAACACAATTGGATATGGATTGGCATACTTTATGTCAATCAACTTGACGTACTGCGCCAAACGACCATCTTCATTCAGATTGACCTTTTCGACCACATCTTTAACCGAGAAACAGCGCCCAGATTAAATAAAATAATCGATCGCATTACACCAAGCTTAAGTGAATGTTTATCCATCTTAACGAGTGTTAGCTACACCATTAAAAGTTGTTGACGCGACAAACTCAATTCTGCCTGAGAGAGACGAGGTTTAGCGGCTTCCTGCCTCTGAGCAACAGCAATCGAGGACTATTAGGACATCAATTAAAGGGGATACTTCAGATAGTTGCAAAAATAGCTCTTTGACATCCGAAAACTTACGATATGATTAATGATCATTCTTATCGAAAAAACTTTTTGCTGTAAGAATTAGATTACTATCAGTGCTATTTTCCTTGCCATGTCCTGCGTAATAGAAGACAAAGATTGATCTTTTATTACGATCCAACTTCCCTATCGCACCCATGCAATATTATCGCCAATCAAAAAAACTTTCTACACTAGTTATAGAATGCACTGTGGCAACTTTACAGTCACTGACAAGTTTTGACATGGTTTCCTTGAACAATAAACAGTCTTCATCACTTCCGGTATCGTCATCAGCAAAACGACAGCAAAATATAGCAATTTCCTGATAAACATCACTCAAGTATCCATCACAATCCTGAACAGCCTGTCTAATGCTTTGCTCCAAGTCTTTGCTACCAACAACTTCGGGAATGGAAGTTATATGAGGAGGAATACTGATAGACATAATTTTTACAGTTACAATCGTTGAATCGTTGAAAATTTAACAGCTACAGTAGTAAATTCTTTAATATTGAGAGAAGGGGAAATGAAAAACCAGTCGGGAAAGAAGAGAGAACTTTCCCTCAAAGCATCTCAGTGTGAAAAACGCGTTGGAAACAGAGTTGGGAGACTTGGCTTCGCTTTGCACGGCATGAGACGTGTAAATGTTGAGCCCAAGCTTTAAAAGTTGGTTTGGCTCACTGGCTGACCAGATTCTCCATTCTGTTCCATAGTTGGCTTAAAATGGTTTTGAATTAAAAACTACAAGCCTTGGCTGGGAGGGGGATTTTTAATGCTCTGCCAGGTTAACTTGGTCCGCTTTCACCCATACTTGCCCAAAACTACAGTAGTCAGTTAAGCACTCTGTAAACTCTTTGTCGAGTTTTAACCTCAACAATCACAAAGTTTTGACGAGCGACTGTATTTTTGTGTCTATCTGTCCATTTCTGATCTAAACGTTTTCTTTAAAACACCCTTCTTATTGATTTTCCGCCTTGCATCAAGTCGTTGTATATAACACGGACCTGTTAGTTTTAAGCGCACAAAATGTCAGACTATGAGGATAATGATGATTTCATGATGGAAGAAGAAGAGGAGGAGGATGAAGATTATGGATTTGAATATGAAGATGAGGATGAAGACAATGACTAGGCTATGCTTGATTCTGATGATACTCTGGTCCAGGTAGAGAATACTTATTATCATGCCAAGTCTGTTAAGGAGGAGAATCTAGAGTCTGCCGTCTAGTTATTTGCAGAGATTATGGACAAGAATGGTGGAGAAGGAGATCAGTAAGTTTCTGGTCCATTAGCCTAGTGGAGATTCAAGGCTATTAAGCAGATTGTCAAGTGCTTTGCTAGAATGAACACGCCAGGTGCCAGCGATAAACTTTTATAGTATTATACTAAACTATTGGATAAGACCAAGACAGTTTTATAGACTTACGCGGAGAAGAGTATTGGTAACACGTTTGATTATGTCTGTAGTAATGTTGTGCAAAAGGAGTAGAACTAAACGTCGGAGAATGATGGCGACTTTAACAGTGGGCAGTTTATCGCAAGGCTGGTGGAGACAACTTAATGCTCTCAATACTTTGTGCATTTATCGCAGGAGGCCAAGAGTAAGTTGTCGACGAAATTGCTTCTCAAGTTGGCCCAACATTAGCTTCATTCCATGCAGTTTGCAGATTTGAATTCTACTCTTACTCTATTGAAAGTACTTGTATTCCCATCTGCAGAATCGTTAAAGGCTTAGTAGAAGCTGCGTATGGACAATGATGTGCTGATGGATCCTTCAGTGTTCACACCAGCCACCTCATCGTTTGAGTAGTAGAGAGTGGCTAATAGCTAGCTGGACGTTCTGATAATCGAACTGTAGATGCACTCTATGAAAAGGGATCAGCTGTAAACGCGGCGGGTGTATTCGGAGTGTTAGAAGTTGTTGAAGAGTACCATTGCACACCCAAAGCTACTGGCTGTCATTCGTGAATGTGGTGGTAAGATGCGGATGATATCTAAAGAGTGGTAGGAGGCGCGTGTTGAATTCTTTGAGTCGTTCAAGTCTTATGATGAGTCTGGTGATCATCAGGGTCGATTGCGGTGTATAAAGTATTTGATTGTCGGTGCGATGCTTAGTGGCACGGAGGTGGATTTATTCTAAAGTCAAGAGATGAAGCCGTGGAAAGATGCATAGGATGGTGGAATTGACGTGTTGATTAAATTGCTAAGAGCATTCTAATCTAAAGATATACATTAGTTCTAATAACTGCTCTAATCTGGTCGCAGTTTAATTCTGGATGATGAATTTGTCAAGCCTTACATCGATTAGATTCTGGATTACATGAGCAAGGATGTCATTATCTCTATGGTGGAATCTTTGTCATTTTAACAGCAGTAGATTGTGCCTATGCATGAAATACAGAAGCGTATTGGAGGTGATATCTCGATTGATAAAGTTCTGACACTCTGTCTATCCCTCATAGCTGATCAGTAGTAATCGATGGGGCATTTGAAAGTTGATCAATACGAGATGGCCCTGGTTCCGTGGTAGAATGACGATGATCCTCTCACCGCGTCTGTGAACAACTTGAAGTCTGCCATATCTGGCCTTATTGAAGCCACTGCTCAGAGGGTCAGTTGATTGGATGAGATCATAAAATTGTATGCAAATTGAACATTACTATTATTGTAAACTTGGGGATTAACTCATTCTTTAATTCATTCATTACACCCACTCGTAGGTATTATCAATAAATTACGATTAGAAATCATCATCATTTACAAGCGATTAATTATTGCCTAGCAGATATCCAACACCACGTCTGATCCATTCAGTCCAAGAGTATCCTGCGTCAATCCAGCCATCTTGAACTAAATCGTCATACGATAACGCTGTCCATGAAGGATACTTTGTCATTATGCCAATTTAGTTCACGTACTCTTCCAACTTTCTAATTATGCTCGACACCGTGATCAGCTCCAATACAACATACAGCATAGAGAATAGAACAATCCACAGAACGAATTTAATCCATGAGGCAATCTGAGGTATATTCACCTGCTATTCAATAACAATGTCATCATTCTTGGCAATGAACTTTAGAGGAATACTCTCCTACAGGATTAAAAGTTCTTCCTACAGCGTATAAACAGTCTTTTGAAGCTAAACTTCTCTCTTTTGAGACTCTTAAAGCATCTGTTTCAACTGCTCCATTTATGATCCATCGCCAGTGGATTACTGATTAGAATGAGATTAAAACAACTACCTCAATGACTCCCTGCTAATACTGCTAAGAAGACTCAGCTTTCGCTCATGATGATTACTGTGATGTCCAGCTAGCAGACTCTCTTCATCCATGTGCTCTTCAATCAACGAAGAGGTGACCACCTTCTCCTAAGCCAACGCGTCCTTAGATCCGAATCCCTCATCTTCAACCATCACCATTCCACGATCATATTCAGCACTCAAATCCGCATCTAAATCTTTATCTTTATCATCATAAGACAAACTTTACAAGCCACGCAGTTCGGAGGTGCCACATTCCGAACCAGATAGAGATACATCAGCAGCAGGTGACACTGAATCTTTGATGCAGTTCATGTTAGACGCTCTTACAGGACTAACATTAAAGTTTAAACTTTGTTACAACTGCCTGCTATCTTGATCAAAAGATATTCCATTATCATTACCATCATCATCAATTTCAATCAAATTGGCCCTTTCCACAGCAGATTGCTTTGTACAGTTCAAAAGTGTCTCTTTGCTGGACATTCTCTCTAAAACTTTAGGTGATGTCTCGTGATTTAAATTAGAATTACCAGCTATGGACTGACTTCTGAACAGGGAACTATTAGATATTTTCCTAGCCAGAGAACTAACTGCAGATAATTAATGATCATTGGAAGGATGCGCAGACGAAGATAGACCCAGACCAAAACTTAAACAAGTTCTTTTACCGGTCCCAGTATTAGTGTTGATGCTATGATGAGAATACAACAAGGAGGATGCAATAGGTAACTTACTGCCGCGCCTGGAAGAAGATTAAGACGGTTTAGAATCTAGATTATTAAAATCCTGGTCAATATGTCTTCCAATCTGATGTGAAGACGACGACTACGATGATTGCAAAAGAGTTACATTATTAGCAAAGTTCTCAGCGCCAACACTGCTCAGACTTCCACTCTAGCTTCTCAGAGACGGTGCATGACGAGGGGAGATTTTCTGAGCCAGTTTCAGCAAATCAAGTCTCATAGAATGGTAGTTCTGATCATCATCATCAGCAGCAGCAGAGAACTAATAAGTATCAGCCTTTCTATTTGATTATTTCTTAAAAGATGAATCTTGTACATTGGCACTTTAAGATTTATAAATTTGATTAACAATTTAAACTTCTTGTCCAAAAGGCTCATTGTTAGCAGTGCTTCCACTCCTGTTAGTAGCAGAAGTTGCAAAAGAGATTGAGGACATTTCAGGTGCAATAGAGTAGGAAGGCTAATCTTCGGCAGGGCCAAAAGTCAATGAATGATCCTCCATAGAATCCATTATAAAGAAATAGAATATCAACTAAATATCAATGAATAATTGCAGGTGGGAAGTGCAAGTGTTGTAACAACTAAACAACTTCAATATAATACACGTTTGAAGGGAAAAGAGAACGCGGGAGAATTCGCGTCGGGTGAAACAGAAAATAAAAATTGAAACTGAAACTGACCGATCCAGTCAGATAAAGTCTCCTCAGTTGTTATTATTATAGGCGATAGTACATCAAGTTATACATCAGAGTGATCATGGATATATCACCGTCAGAAGTATTGCACTTTGATAGGCATTATAGGCATTTGGCAGAGACAAAGAGGTAAACTTTGCAGAGGTATAACAATTATAGCTATAGTATTTTATATAATACTTCTTCATTGATCTAATATCGCAATATAAAGTATATCTCATTGCTTCTGCATGAATGCTTATGGAGGAATTCTACCTAGAGCCTTGGCTTGTTCAAAGGCTTATAACGCGCGTTGAGGATCCCAGCTTTGTTCATTCAGACACAGCACACTAAACTCGAGATTCAGATTGGTGTGCTGACTAAACTATTGTGCCAATTGCATCTACTCTGGAGACAGCTGCGGTGCGGTATTTTCATTAACCGTGGGCTGTGGCTACGCACTAGAAGAAGGAGAAGAAGCGGCAATCACAGGTGGACATTTGGCAACTTCACGCACAATGGATAAGTCATCAACCATCTTCAGAGAACTTCTACTGGACGCGGATGGTCTCTAATACCGTCCACCTCTACCCCTACTCCCATGTGTGACTGCTTGTCTTTAAAATCTCTCCTAAATCTTGACAATTATATCATCATCCAGAGCGGGCCTGATGCAAAGCATGTCATTAACAATCTATACAGGCCAGCTCTGAGTCTGGAAAGCCTTTGATTCAACTGGTGCTGGAATCAAGACAAAGCATCGATCATAGTGTCTTTTCAATTTGGATTAAACTACATCGCAATGGACAGCAGATTAAAGTATAATGTACAAGTAGTTTAGTTAATAGATAATTCAGGAACGGAAAGCTTACCTTCTGTATATATACCAGAGAATCTAATGTGTAATCTAGCAAGACCGGATGCAGTCTACGCAGGGGTCTACCAACAATCTGAGACGAGAACAGAGAAATCGTGCGCAGTCTGAGGCAGCAGTCCCAATGCATGAACTATATTCAAAGGGCCAATTTACAGAGTATCGACAGTGGAGCCAGACGATATAAACTTCAGATTATGATTGTTCGCTATCCATTCATTAGCCTTCTGCCTATTACTAGACCGAGTGATCAGAGACGATTCGGATTCTGTTTTTATAGTATCTTCCACTTTTGCAGTCACCTGGTCAATAATAGACAGCGAGAATTGACTAACATCGGCGGCATAAACATCCAACAGCTACATTCTATCAGTGTCAAACAGATGCAAATACTTTTACAAAAATTAACCAGCCGTCTACTGTGTCAATTCAGTATCAAAGAAACTGCCCAACTACTGCAGAGGAAGTTGAACAGATTACTATGCAGACTGCCTCTGAGCTTTATTCTGTTACAGCTGAGAACCGTCATGAACATTCAGCGGCTACGGTTACCTCTCAATAGGCACAGTATCCAGAATATGCAGTTGCGAGAGAGCCTGACCAATCTGCAAACGATATCGTAAATTCTACACCTGATCATTATCATGAGCAATAGGATTACCACTCAGCAACAATTCCCTCAATTACTTGAGACCACCATGTCCATTCTTACCACCAAGCACATCCTCAATACTTTTTATGCTGATGATATCATTCTAAGCCAGTGACAGATTCGGCAGATTAGGAAGATATGCAGAGATTCCAGCTATTGGTGAAAGAGACTTTAACTGATTATGAGCCAAGATAAGAGTCTATAAATCCGGCGAATTATCTGCTAAAATCTTGAACAGTGCATTGAAGGCACCTGCATCCAAAGTCTATAACTTTTACATTAAAAGCGGCACACTTGCAAGATTAGATAAATCACACAACTTCAACTCGGCATTATATCGAGATTAAACAAAATCTCTCAATAGCGCAATAGAATCTGGCGTAGTCAAATGCTGTGCAATCTACTTGATATCACCACCGCTCTCACTATTCTCCTTAATCACAACTTGCAACTTTTATGGACCATACGAGTATCCATTGATTCTCATTATCCCGGCAACTTACTACTTATTACCGAGCACAGTGATCATACCATTCGGACGCTGCAATGTCTTGACAATTCTAACACCACCCCTGCACTTGTTCTCCAGCCAGGACGTAAAATGCTATCTGTCCACTGATCTCCACTAAAAAGCTGGACTGACAGATATGTAAACACTGGATTCCACATCGTAATCAACAACTACAGATTCAGTGCTACCTCTTGACGAGCCTTGAGCGGATTTTCTACCCATATAATATTGCGAATTATTAATTAATATCAAAATAAGAATATTCCAAATTAAGGTTCAAATTTACGGTCTTCTATTGCTGGGCGGACTACCTCTTGCACCACCACCACCGCTGCTATTAGGCTAATCTCTAGGATGGACCTAACCACCGGTTCTACTTCCATTAGCAGTGCCAAAATCTAATCTAGATGCTATAGATGGCTACTAACTTGAAGATCTAGATGAATAATTTCGTCCGCCAGGCATTACACTATGAGCGATGGAGTATTTAGCAATGATGATATTATAATCCAGATAAAGATGAGTGACTGATCTGTTGAAAGACTGAATTTAACGACAAAGAGGAAAAATGAAAACGATCTCACGTACAGAGAAACAAGCGAAATCAAATTTATGAACCGAGTATATTTACAACAAGCAGCAAGAGCTAAGAAAATTATGGTTTATCCTTCAATCTAATGTGTTAATTTAGTATTTGATTTCTCACTTGACTATACCAATTCTGAAGCAAATCAGAACGCTACTTTTGGGCTTTCCCACGATCAACTATGGACTTTTACTTATCCAATTGGTATCGATCCTCCAGCAATTAGATTTACATCGCAACACCACCACGTCAAACCACATCACGATCTGTCATGGATGAGTATAAGAGGCAATCCAAAGTTGCTTTCAAGAAGGCGAAACGCTCCAAGAATTATCAGTTGCTAATAATAAACTTATTCAAAGAGGACTTGATATTGTTTCTTACTCAACACCATATGAAATTAGCTGCGTCTGAAACAGAATATATTTCATCCAATAAGGCTAATGAAACTGCGCTGCGTTACACATGCAAACTGAAAATATCAATAATCAACCGGCACGTCAGCCATGAAACAAATCAAAGAAATCAATGTACAGTATAATCAGGAATTTCAATAATAAAATATCCAATTATATATTCAAACACGCTCAACGTAATTAGCTGGGAAAAGACCAACTCTTCCAGCCACATCGCCAGACCACCAATCCTCAGTCACTACTTGAACACTCTGAATTAAGTCGCCTTCCTTGAATGAGATCTCATTTCCTTCTGTCGCGTCATAGTCGTACAGTGCACGGACAGTCATTCCGGCAGAAGTAGCTGCAGCAGCAGCATCGTGAGGAACTGCTTACTCTACTGGCGCTACTACCGGATGGCTAGCAGCTGGTGCTGCATCTGACTTGACATACTCAACATAATTAGCAGGGAATATACCGCTACGTTCTACTGTCACACCATCAGCTGCCATTATTTCACCGAACCACCAACCGACATCCAATTCCTAAACATTGTGTACAATCTAACCTTCTTTCAGGGATAGCTCATTAAACTCGGCAGCATCGTAATCATACAGAGCTACAACCGTGTTTGCAGCAGCGGAGGCCTGGTGAGTATTAGTTGCAGCAGCTTGCTACTCTTGTTCTTGCCTCAATTTCTCAGCCGCTTCTCTCTCCTACTACTCTATTCTCTTTTACTCTTCCAGTTGTTGACGACGTTGTTGCTCTGCAGCTTCTTGCTGCTCTCTTGCAACACGTTCCTAATCAAGTCTCTACTATTCCTACTCTTGCTGTTACCTTTTCAACACTTCACCTGAAGAAGAAGAATCATCATTCCAGTCCTCTTAATTCTGGGCCTACTGACTAGTGCTATCAATAGATTTCTGACGCAAAGGAACCTGAGGTGCAGCAGACTATAAAGATGTAGGAGCACCGAATCTTTTAGCAACTGGTGGAGCATTACTTGGAACACTTTACTGCTATTAGGAAGGTGTATTTACAGACATGGATTCAAACTTTTTCGCAATAGATCCTGGTGCTGCAGACGCAGACTATGAAGAATAATCTTGTGACTAATTCACCAAATTATCTCTGCTGGAAGCCACAGCTCCACTACCCCACTTCTTGACAGGAGTTCCAGACAAATTAGATTTACTGCCGGATCTTGATCTTGATTCCAGCTCCTGCTGTTTGGTCTCCTTTTCTCTTTGAGCCCACATATTCTTCACACTACGAGCCTACTTGGAGACATCGTCAGGTACTACAGCTGCCGTACTTGATGAACTCACAGCATCAGGTCTCTACTGCTGCTACTTCTGTTCAGATTCCCTTTACTAATGAGCCTGGCGTTCAGCTTCTTCACGTTACTTTTACTCCATCTCCCGCTACTTCTACATTCCCTTTTAAGCAGCGTCTTACTCCTGACGCTACTTCTGCATCTACCAATCTCGCTCCTTCTGTGCCAACTTCTCCCTCTCCATCAACTCCTTCTCTCTGGCATCACGTTCAGCTCTAATCTTAGCAGCAGAGTTCATTGCAGCATCGTTGGCAATAATGGATCCACTATTGTTCTCAGATGAGGAGTCAATTTTATTAGATGCTTTTATAATCTCCGGTCTCTAGTAATTAGATCCAGCATTAGCCTTCGGGCCTTCATCGACAATGTCTTTGCGCACATGCTTCAAATCCTACTACTAATGGCTGTACTTGGCACCCGAGGAATCTCTAACTTTCTTCATGATTGCCCGAGGATTAACGTCGTCATCAGTTCTAGCCTAGATTTCAACATGGTAGCCTTTAAGCAGTGTTCTGACAGCAGCCAAATGAGAGGCAATGAGAGCCTTCTTCTACACAGGTACACCTTCTCCCACCCAGCTGATGAACACAAACTTCTCCATTCCAGAGCCTCCTCCACTTGTCTTGCCCGTTCCATCAGCTCCATCATCAATGACTCTAACAAAGGCGTACATAATCTTGCTCGACTCAAAACTATCCTCCAAATCCAATAGACCACCACTTCCAGAGCTATGAAGATTCAGTGCATTGGACTGAGCACCACTTCCATACGTGAACAGCACCCAATTAGTAATAGCATCGCTATACAACACTGATTGATAAGCCTTCTTCAACGTTACTGAATTAGTAGAAAGATCAACTTGCTCCATATTATTTATTTTACAATACAATTCAACAGAGCTAATGATTTCAGTGACAAAAATAAATAAATAAATCAAGGTAGTCCCGAAAAGTTCAGACTGAAAGACAATACAGTGAGAACAATTGAAATTTCCTGACAACAAGCGGAATAATGAAGAGAGAGAAAGAAACGGAGAGAGAGAGCTCGTGACGGTGAGCGAAACGATCAGGCGCCTCATTTGATTCAAACACAGTCGAGGCCGTTGTCTCCTACATGAGTGTTACATTTATGCTGAGACCATAGTATAATTGTTTACTGATCTTAGTAGTATTTTTTATTTTATCATGTTTCATACAAGAGTGCTGTTAACGATGATTACAATGATAAGAACGAGCATTGAAATGGACATGACACCGACTACACCGCGAGAACTTGGGAACAGACCCTTGACCATCAGTGCCTGTGCATAGTAGTACCGAATGGTTCCGAGGATGAGAAATACCAAGCCAAGAGCCATGAATATAGTACCAAGAATCACGCCACTCTACGTGTTTGCCGCCGTAGATGCACGAAACAGCTGTACAATAGCGACACCCAGAGTAAGCATGCCCAGCGATGTTCTCAGATAGGCTAGAAATGTTCGTTCATTAGCCAGATGGTCACGAGCGGTCGCGCCTTTGTTCTACAGCAGATACGACGGACTGTACTTGGCGAGTAGTCGAATGAACCAGGATGGAGCAGTTGACTTTCTAGTTGATCGTGTCCTTCGTCGACTTGCCTACTCTCGCTATATTATAGCACCCTCTTAATCTTGCTGTGGGTATTCTTGCGACAGAATCTAATCTTTTGACGCTGGAATCTGTTCAGTTTCCATTTTAATTTTAAAAAAGTGTTTTTACCGTTAAATCTATGAGAAAAATTCGTTTTATTGTTTGACTTGAGAACGAACGAATCAGTCCAAATATACAGAAGGCGTTTACGACCATTGGATCACTGAAATACCACTGAAGAAAATAATTTATTAAAGGCAAATGAAAATGTAATGAATTGTAACTTTAAGGGATTGCAAAAGTCTTGTTCGTGATCACGGCAGAGAGGAATAAGCAACGTGGTGGGATCCGCATTCCGCGTCTTGTAACTTTGCTCATGAAGGATATCAAAAAGATTATCCATATTAAATAAATTGATTTTATACCAAATGTTAATGAGTTGAGTACATCATCAACTAAAAACTTGAAACGGAAAGAATGACGAATGTTGAAGCATGGACGGTTCCCTTTTGAATTTCATGCGCTCGCCTCCACTAATGTTCCCCTTACGATTTTAGTCGATAATTAAAACGATCATTTCGTGAGGTGTAATTCTAATTATACATTCAGAACGGTACAATTAGTCGACAGTGTTCGAAAGAAATATTCATTCTTGGGATATGAATTAGCAGCGGGATGTTAATTTCTATTCCAACAATGATAATGATGATGGTGACGACAAGGTGGAATCGTACAGATCAAAGTTGCGAAAGTCGAGCGAGAGTGCAGAGACAACGTGGAGATTACACAGCAAAACTGCTAGTCTGTTTGGAACCGAGTCTCTAAGATTGGAGAATATGGCTTGGCGAATAATGTTTAAGTAGAAAAAGGGTGAAAGTATTGATAACAGTGCAGTCGCTGATACCGCTTCGATGACTTAATATGCTCAGAAGCGCTCCGCAGTTACTGGCTCTGTTCAAACTCAGCCACACAGAGCGGGCGATGATAAAGATGGAGGAGAGTAGACGACGATTTTATCATCGAAAAAATCAATTGATGCTGAAGATCAAACTGTGGACACGACGCGATCAAGATTATCCCGAAACAGAAAGTCTAAAAGTCCAGACCGTGGCCGTTTGTAACAAGAGTTGTCATAGCAACGCGGTGATGTTGAACACTCTGCTTCCCCCGCACAGAGTCAGCAGACAAGCGGACGGCATCAAGAGCTTTGCTAAGCGACGACTGAGTTTAGTCATGACAACCCTGCGACGTATGCCATGCTGAGCAATTAAACTGCTCTCCACTGTTTGACACCCCAGATATCTAATTCTGCAGTTGCACAAGTTTCTATTCAGTAGTCTCAACTTTAAAAGATGCTCAAGGGATCTGATACTAAAGTTTTAGATAGTATCTTGTAGACTATAGGCATTGATGATCAGGATTTTGCTCTGCTGGATCAGGTTGAGAATTAGATGCATCATTCCCTGTACTCTACAGTCACTGGAAGTTCCGCATAGCTGTAGACATCACTACCATTGCCTTAATAGATTCCATAATAATCTTAATAGTCCCTGATTGATTAGTAGTTGAGAAATTTATGGCAGATGCAGAATTAATAGTAGCAGTAAAGATTGTAATCTTAGCAATTGAATGCTCTCTATTAAATGCAGCTTGAACGTTAAATCTCTCTGGCGAATATTGGTGCTGGTACTGAGAAGATGACTTAATCATTGCCACAATCTTTATCTATTGTTGATCCATTGCAAAGTAGCGGTTAACAATCGTTGCAGGGTGATTCGCTATTATAATCTTAGTTTATAAAAACGCGACCATTGTCACTGATGTGCTATAGCTGTAAAGTGATCTCATCCTGTCTTTGGCATAAGTCATTCACTACTCCAGTTATCATCCTCTGTAATGACTGCGTCTAGATGTTCTCCAGATAGAATGCTTCTCCACAGCAAAGCTCTGCGGTGCTTCCGAATCCATAAAGAAAAGTTGAATCAAGAAATACGTAATAGTCGCCTAAGACATCTGTCAAGCCAAGCTTTGCCAAACTGAGCACATACACATAGTTTGATTAATTGCAGCTTCGGAACAGCTCTCAGTCTGACAATAAGAAAAGTAAAACCATTAAGAAGGAATTTGAGAGTGACTTTGGCCAGGCAGAAGAAGATTAAGGTGAGTAGACAGTAGCGGATATTGATGATGATGATGTCTCAAGCAGAGTTAGTTCTGATGAAGAAGAAGAGGAAGAACAGGCGCCTGCAGCTCTGTCATATAATGATCAAGACTACACTGTCATACATCAGAGTGTGAACCCAAATCATCTGGTGTCCAGAGTGAAGAATTAGAGCTCTCGCGTGAGAAGTCTGTCAGCCATGACTAAAATGTCTTATGCGACAGAGCGACCCCAGATTAGTACTTCCAGTCGTGGTAGTAGCAGTGGTAGTAGCAATGTCATCAATAACAGTAGTAACAATGATATGTGTCACAATTGTCAGACTCAAGTGACACCGTTGTGGAGAAAAGGTCCACAAGGTGAGAATTGGTGCAATGCGTGTGGCCTGTACTATAAACTGCATAATGTCATTAGGCCCATCAGTATGAAGTCGTCAGTAATAAAGAAACGCGTCCGTAGTAGCTCGAGTACTTCTGCGCAAATGTCTGCTCAGCAACAAAAGGATGTCTCTGCGTCTGGTCTCCATAGGCAGCACTCTGCGCACAATTAGTAGCAATACCCGTAATAAGACAGCTCTGCTTCTATACCGAGTGGAGTTGATAATAATAACAGTAATATTAATAACAACAATTAAAAGTATAAAAAGAAGCGCGAGAAAACAGTTGGATTTATGCCAATCTTGGATGAATGATTTAAATATTGATATTTCGGCAGTGAGTGGCACGGTACTATAGAATTATAATTTGCATTTTTAATTTGCATTTTCTAAAGCGATTTGTGCCACTTTGCTTTCATCAAAATTAGATCATGTATTCAGTCTAGCGACATGGTATAACAATCAAACGATAATATATATATTAGGGAACATGAACATGATGAAGATGGGATATCACTACCCGGAGAGTGTAGTCACAAGCCAATCAAGACCTTCAGTTAGACCATCACCTTTGGTAGCACTACATCTATGAATTGACCACGTTCTGCTCTTCAACATTCCCAGTCCGAGAGCATCGCTGACTTCGCTCGCTGTCATTGCACCAGGAAGATCTTGCTTATTGGCGAACACGCACAGCACCGCATCCTTCAGCTCGTCCTCATTCAGCATATCCACCAACTCTTCTTTACAAATACTCATTCGCTCTCTGTCTGCGCTGTCCACAACGTATATAATAGCATTGGTGTTTGAGTAATAGCATCTCCAGTACGGCCGTATACTAGACTATCCACCAAGATCCCAGACTTGGAATTTCAAGTTCTTATACTGCACCGTCTCAACGTTGAATCCAATCGCTACAATAATAATTATGATCATCGATTTATTAAATGACTATTATAAAGCTTAAGACACGATACAATCTTACTAGGAATGGTAGATACAACTTCGCCCAATTACATTCGGTATAAGATAGTGGTCTTGCCGGCACCATCTAATCCCAATATGAGAATCCTCATCTCCTTCTCTCCCCATAGCCTAGCGAATAACGAGGAAAATAACGCTCCTACAATAGCATATATAGTTTATTTTTATACATTTAAAATCTTTAGATATACTAGAAAATACATACCCATACTGATTAACTCAAAACTACTTAATAAGGAATTTAAAGTATCGCTAACGTTACAGTTCAAGAGAAAAGGAAGGACGCGGGAGATGAAGCAAAGGCTTCTCTTAAATACGCTTAACTATAAAGTTGTTCATGAAAACTTTCCTCAAAAAAAAGATATTTAAATGCATTAATAACTCAACTTTAGTTTAATCATGATGACACTATCTGCAGATGAAATAGGAAAGCATCAGCATCAGCGAGCAACTCTACAATAAGACCCGCATTCATCAAAGTAGATCCGTGACGAGTTCCCAATTGCACAGCCTTAAAGGATGGCACGCTGACGGAAGCAAATTAACGCTGATACATTACAACTTTGTAATTCAGTTTTGCATCTAAACCTTGCAGTTTAATACGATGGGATCTACTGATGAGTTCATGCCACGATACCAAAATTGAATATACCACAGCCTGTGTCTTATCAGGAAGCACAACCATCCACGAGGACAATTACGGCACTTGATTTACGCGCGCTTACGGGAAGGGGCTGCTCAGACGGTACAAATCTCCATTAAGAACGACAGGCTCCACAACGGACTTGTAAAGCTGGATGTACTTTTTGATAGCCTCCTACTCTCTTTCATCCAATGCCGCCAGATCCAACTCATATCCCAGCATTCCGGACATGGCCACAAAATGACGACTACTCAGCGGTGTGCTTCTCTGTAACTGGTGATTAGGCACAGCAGATACATGCGCAGACATCACATTGAACGGATACGCAAGACTGCTGCCCCATTGTATCTAGGTACGAGCGATTGCGTCAGTATTATCACTAGTCCATATCTGACTGGAGTAATACATCATTGCCAAATCATACCGATTCCCACCACCGGAACAAGTCTCAAACAAGACATGCGGGAATGCAGAAGTCAGCCTATGGAACACCTTATACAAGCCAAGTGTCCACATATGAAGTACTCTACCCTGATTATCGGGACCCAACACATCGCTGCCAATCTCTGTAAGGTCACGATTAAAGTCCCACTTGAGATAGTCGGCGCTGCTCTCCCTCAGCACACGGCTCACAGATTAGACAATATAATCTTGCACTTCAACGCGACTTAGATCCAAGACAAGCTGATTACGCGATTCAGTTCTATTACGGCCGTTAACATGAAGACACCAATCTGGATGCTCCATATAAAGTCGACTCTACACACTAACCATTTCAGGTTCCATCCAAATGCCAAACAATAGTCCTTTATCATGAATCTTCTTACTCAAACCATCCAGACCATTAGGAAACTTGTCCTTGTCCACGAACCAGTCGCCCAGTGAATGTTTATCATCGTTTCTGTTCACGAACCAGCCATCGTCAAGCACCACCATGTCAATACCAATTTTAGTCGCAGGTTCCACTAGCCGCTCCATAATAGCCTCCTCACTGCAAAAGAAATACATCGCCTCCCATGAATTGACTAGTACAGGGCGTGGCTTCTCCGGCGACCAGATACTCTAATTAGTGGATGGTAGTATGGCCCGTCTAATCAATCTATGCATATCTCGAGACAATGGGCCCATACCATTCTATGAATATCCAAGCAAAGACTATGGAGTCTGGAATTAATCGCCAGGCTTCAGAGTCCATTCAAAAGTCTCTGGATGAATTCCCATTTGCACTCTAAGTGTCTAGTACTAATTAATCTCTACCTGGGCCTTGAACGACGAGGCATAAACAAGAGCGAATGCGTAATGCTCACCAGAGTTCTCGTTCAACTCTCCTCTGGACACCACCATGAATGGATTATGTTGACTGCTACTTGCACCGCGTCTACTATCAATACCCATTATACCGAGGTCCAACTTATGACTTACCATCTACCGTTCTCTACCCCAACTTCCACTCAGATGAGTGAAATGATACGGGGCATCATACTAAGCAGGTGGAAGATCAGCGGTAAAGCTATTAACTTCATGCAGCGTCACATCATGATGACCATTATTAATTATTTCAACGTGTCTTGCAATCAGATTCAGATCCAAAAATGCTTAATACACAAGTTTAACTGTCAGACCCTTCAATTAATCTTACATCCAGATGGTCAACACTTATTATTAACGTTAATGAATAGTATTGCCAGAGTCGCTTCCATTCACATTAGATCTAAAGTGTGGAATATAGTCTGGAATATCCACATGGTCCCCGATGGAGTGATTAAGATAGCGAATGGATGATACGAATGATCCATCGTCAGCGTACTTCAATCTGAAAGAGGGTATTCTGTAATCACCTGTACCATAGTCGCTATACTCCGAGAGACGAGCATTCTTATTACCAGCATCAAATGATTTAGCCTCATAATCTTTATTCAAGTATTAAATATCATCCGCAGCTTCCACTGGACCTCCCCAATGCAGGTTCTCAAGCTAGCCATCCTCAGTCACTCTAATCACATAACTGCTTTATTACATCCCAATATGGAATATCTTAGTACTTTCATTATAACTAACACCTAAGCGATTCTAGTCTGACATGGCTGCTTTCATTTGACGATCGCTGTCAATAATAAACTAATCGCTAAGAGAAGAGGCAGCTTGGTGAATAGAATGCGGGTTCTATTAGGCAAAGGTGAACTGCTTCCCATTGACGCGTCCACTCTACAGCACAGCAACGATTAAAATAGCAGCGACGAGTAGATACATTAGCAACTTCTAATACACAATCATATTAGACTTTGGCCGTATAATAATGATTTCTCTCTGGTATTCTCTTGACCAATAATGAAAGAACTACCAAGAGCGACAACGTTATCTTATCGCAAATTCATGAGAACTTCAGGGGATCGTCACTCACAGGCGCTTATGAAACTCCATGAGATAATTGTTTACAGACGGTGTAGTAAAGTGTTTATCTGAATAAAGTTATATTTCTATGGGTGGTTGGTAGTAGAACTATGCAAAAAGTCCATGCAAGATGATCGGAACTCAGATACAGTATATAAGAAATTATATTGATCATTCACAAGACACCCATCACCATCATTATCATTCGGATAATTTACGCAGGACAGATTGAGGATACCCTTCGTTAATATTAACAACTTCGTATACAGCCACCTCTTCAGTTTTGCCTTTAAATAGCTTCTTGTCGACAAAGCGCGCGTCAACGTATTTGCTCACCTCATTGTAGGTGTTTTGTGAGATGAGCACCTGATTAGATGAAGCCATAGAACATATTCTGGACGCCGTATTCACAGTATCTCCTATTGATGTATACTCCAATCTCTGCGATGATCCAATGTAACCGGCGATCAGACCACCAGTGTTCAAGCCAACACCAATAGAGATAGGTTCCTTGCCGTTATTGACGCGATCCATATTCATTTCACTGATGGCAACTTTGAATTCCATGGCGGCACATACAGCATTCCTGACATCTCTCTCATCAGGCTCTTCATTAAGGGTACCAAATGCAGCCATCAAACAGTCCCCGATATACTTATCAAGGACACCATCATACTTGAAAACAATCTTCACCAGGCGTTCAAAGAAATCATTCAACAGGTCCACAATCTCCTGAGGGGATCTGTCCTCACTCAATCTTGTAAATCCACGTATATCAGCAAAGAGGATAGTGCCTTTAGTGTGGCGACCACCCTTCTTAACAGGCTCTTCACCAGTGGATATGACTTTATCGATAACGTGAGGTGGTAGGAAACGGCCTAGGTTCTCGCGAATAGTCACCTCCTTCTCGATATCCTTGATCAGCTTGCAATTCTCAAGAGCAATGGCGGCCTGATTAGCAATAGACTTTACCAGTTGAAGGTCCTTTTCGGCGAAAGCATTAATTTTATTCTGAGAGTCCAAGTGCAGTATACCGTGAACTTGATCATGCGCAATAAGAGGGACGCAAATCACTGAGCGGATCATACCACGAGCAATCGATTCAGCCTGGCCAAGCAAGGGATCTTAGAAAGCATCGCTAGTAATCACGCAAGTTTTAGTGTTAACCACCTTCTTCAACACTGTATTACTCAACAGGATCTCCTTCTTATCGATACCTTTAATGTTACGCAACTTCACCTTGTCAATGGTCAGGATGGACGTTTTACGATCGACTAACATCACTACACCGCGATCAACTGGCAGCACAGAGAACATGATATCGAGCGTGCGCTCAAGAATCTCATTGATATCAAGATCATTAAGACTGAGTTTAGATAGCTCATAAGCCAGACGCAGCTTTTCATAATCATTCTTCAGCGTATCAATATCAGTAATTTCATCAGCTTTACGAAAATCCTAACCAGATGGATCACTTGTCAACTCTGTGCGCACTGTCAGCGTCTCTTCATATTTGCGCTCAGACGGTAAAATGGTGACCAGATTGATATTCTTTATATCGCTGAGAGGACGCTCTTTAGCGCTACCACCAGCACTTGATCTGCTTTGAACACTGATCTTCGAGAGGCGATCAGCGTAGTCTGATAGAACATTGCCTGCAGATTACGTTGGTGAATTGATCGGAAGAGCATGAGGATCAAGCAGGTTATCTCCATCAGTGTCTTACTCTTCCTCATCCTCACTTACCTAGCCGACAAACGCTGGATGAGATTGTATAGATTTTCTCCAATTACGCGGATTCACATCAACCTGAGCATGGAAAGTCAACCTGACCGAGCCAAGTAGAATCTCATCATCTTATCTGAGAATGGTAGGCTCATTGATTCTGGCATCATTAATATACACGTGATTAGCAGAGTTGTTATCAGTAATGAGCCAGCCATCCTGAGTCTTGTCTAAAGTGCAATGAAACTTACTAATCTACTGACACTACAACACAATATCGCGATCATCGCGGCGTCCAACAGTGTACGACTCGCGCGTTAGGTCGAAACGCTACTCGGCGCCATTCTCAGTAGAGTACAGCAGATAAGCAGGAAGCACACCATCAGCCATACTTTTACGCACAATGGACGCTCTTCTTGGCGTGGTGTGGATGTACACCTGATTAGGCTATTTCTGATTACCCGCGCCATACTTGGACAGTCGTGAGCGAGGTGTCGCAGGTGTAGTTTGATCCTTCCCAGAGTCTGTTAACTTGGCAGCATTTTGCAAATCTTTGCTTCTTTTACGACTGAGCACCTCTTGCGCCAAAGACTGAGTGCCTGCAGAAGATGAATGCTAATTTTCTTTAGACAGCGATGATGATCTCGAAGATATTGCGCGGCTTGAGCTATTTCGCTGGAGGAATCTCTTGTTAGCCAACAGCGTTGATGTCTTGCTAGGAAACCTGCTACTGTCACCTTCCATTATTGATGATAGTTATAGAGATATAATACAGTAAATATAACAGTGATTATCAGGTAAAGGAATGGACATGAATGAATACCCATCCAGGCGCCAAGATTAATCCGGCAATCAGGTTATATTTCATTTCGACACCACCCAATCACAATTGTCTTGAACGTCTCAGATTGGTTGATAAGAGTCAACGCATTTGTCGCAACATCGTCATAAAGTTGCTATTACAGTAGTAGAAACGACATTCAGAAAAGAAAACTAATTTATTCAATCCCCCTCCTCATCATCATCATCACTATCATATACAAATTCGGTGCTTTTAAACTCAGATTGACTGCGAAACTTCTTGACGCGACGCGAGGAGGACAGAGCCTTGGCGCGAGTCCTGTAGAGAGAGGAGGACGTTGAAGATCCAGTTTGTCCGGAGAGAAATTCATTGATTTTGTTCAGCGTTGATTCCAGCAGCAAGTCTTTACGTTTAACTAAATTGCAAGCCTTCAACAACTTTTTAAATCTTTTAATGATGTCACGCTGGCTGACACTGGCGAACTGAGGATAATCTTGGATGCGAGCCCATATTACATCACCCAGGAAGACTGCAGTAGGAAACTTTTCACGAATACTACACAATATAATAATCACAGTAAATCAGTACAAATTATAAACTCTGCCTGCAAGCATATCAGGATCGTCTCAGTATGACACGTAGTAATACGTGAATAATACAAAAATGTCGAAAAGATACGGCAGTCCAATGCATCATTGATAGGATGACACTAAACTTTGAATCCTTCATCTTGATGTGGCATCTTTCTTTACATTGAAATGGTGATGGTCCATTTCAATGCCTTATTAAGATGCATATCTCGACGACAACTGACCGAAATTACAGGGCAGATTTAGTGATGCTTACCTTTATATCAAAAGTTTATCCATCTCGATAGTCCAATTTTGCATCCTCATCCAATCGTGAAACTAGTCTAATAGACTTTAGAGGGTGACAACTTCATCCTAGTCCACCTGGCGCTCTGAGTAAATATTCATAAAGACAGGTTGCATGTAATGCTTCCACTTGCTTCTCAAATTCTCTGAAATTCTCGCATCAACAGGATTACGATTAGCATACAACTTCTCCAACAGCGACCATTCACGAACCTTCTTCTTAACTAAACGAACAAAGTCGTGCACTTTGATTGAATCCCCGCCATTCAGGAGGTTGACCTGATAATTCTCAGCTAGATGCTTAAGAATGACTTCAAGCAGTAGAAGTTCATCATCAGATGACCAAGAGACGCGACCCATAGACTGCTATGTACCCAATCCTTTCTCCCTGATTGCCTTGTATCTGGAGCGACAATTTTCAGGCATTCTGTTCATCAGCTCACCAATCTTCTACCACTCTGTACCGTGCTGAGTCACAAGATCCACCAACTGCTTCAAATCCTCTTTGGACCAACCGCGAGTCTTTACAGCACGTAGAGCTTCAGCATCAATATTGTTATCAGAAGCAGAAGCGGCAGCAATAATTTACTCAGGATCAATTACTTGATTCAGAGGATGATACAGACGTTTCACACGATGAAACACAGATTGGAGAGGACGCGTCGGAAAAGGAGCGGCAATAATCTTCCAGAAACGATCGCGTTCTTGCTTCGACTGACGCGCCTTACCATTACCACCAGCTCTGCCACCAATCATATCATAAAAGTCATCAATGCTCAAGCCATTCTCAGCCACAAATCTATCAACTTACGCCTTCAGTAGGATATCTTCAGTCACAGTGAATTGGCCTCTTCTTACTTTGATACCATGAGAAGCCTCCAGAGCCTCAAACTCTGCCTTCTTTGTGTACCATCTTTCATGCATTGGAGCATCAGATGGCTGCAGGTATTATTCCTGCTGTTATGAAGAGGAGCTTTGAGCCATTTTTAGAGAGACTGATAGACTGCAATATAATGAAGATGTCACGGCACAGCAATTAAACAAGATATTTTCTGAGCAGTAACAGCCACAGACAGAGAGAGACAGAGAGAGAAATCAGCCACCAGAAACAGAGAAAGAGAGATCAATGCTGCAATCTGATTGGCTGCTCTGCTTAGAGGAGGAACAAGAAAATCAATCAAAGCCCAACTCTAACCGAAGCGACGCGTTTCAGTGAAGAGAGATAGATCATAAATTGCTGGAAGAGATTTCGCTAAGGTTGAAAAAAGTTTTGAGTGAAGTTGTTGCCTACTATCGCCTTTTCCCAGTAATTGCTCAGCGTCTGTAAAATCCTAATTTACATCTCGGCAATTAGCTTTAATATACATATAGAAACTAACTAAAAATATATCATCAATATGAATCCTGAAAAGAACGAGAAGCAAGGTTACGAGGAGGAAGTCAAGTCTCACAAGATTAGAATTACTCTGACCTCGCGTAATGTCAAGGCTCTGGAGAAGGTCTCTTCTGATCTGATCAACCGTGCCAAGGATAAGGAGCTGGCGGTCAAGGGTCCTGTGCGTATGCCTACCAAGACTCTGCGTGTCACCACCAGAAAGTCTCCTTGTGGTGAGGGTACCAACACCTGGGATCGCTATGAGATGAGAATCCACAAGCGTCTGATTGACTTGAACAGTCCATCTGAGATTGTCAAGCAGATCACCTCCATCGCAATTGAGCCTGGTGTGGAGGTTGAAGTCACCATCTAGAACTGATTGCTTTGATTAGATATATTACTGGTGCGAGTTTAATTAATTTAGTTGAACTTTGCTAGTCAATACATTCATAGTGATATTTTTATAGTATCTTTCATTTTTTATTTATTCAGATCTACTTAATGTTCATTCATCTCCATCTTGGCTATCGTCAGTCTGAGACAGGGATGATGCTTATCTTTTACGCATTGATCTTGTCACCATGCGCATAGAAGGAGGAGTTTCCACTGGACGACTAGACTTGGGTGTTTAGTCGACTAAGTTCTCTACTGACGCGCCACGACCCCTTCTAGGATGAGGAGTGCTGTGAACTCTCTATCTCTTTGGACTTTCAGTCTTGCTTCTACCTTCACCTTTACCCTTCTTTTAATACGTCTGTTCCTTCTACTACTCGGGAGTACCGGAGGCATCTTCATTCTTCTACTCAGCATTCAAACTGGCTCTTATAGGCAATCTTTTACGCTAAGGTAGAGGCTTATCCGGAGAGTTAGTGTACGGTCTGACATCCGGAGCTTTTGGACTGGAATTGTAACCTCCCAGCTTTGTCTTTCTAGGTGGAGATCTGGAGGGACTTTTACGGCCAGGAGAAGCTGAGGATCCAGCTGACGGCTAAGACGAATCTTAATATTATTACGGACTAGACTTTTGCTACAACTCGGAGATTTTCTTCACCGCCGGAGACTTAAACTTGGCACTGAGATGCAGAATAGTGTCTCCATCAGATTACTGTAAATCAGACTTGACCTCAGTTTCCACCATATCACGTTCGGAATTAACATCATCATGCGACAGCTTAGCAGGAGATTGACTGCGAGTGACCCGTCTAGTAGAAGATTGCTACTACTACATAGCTGGCGACGAGGTACCCAACAGCAAAGAGTTTCCAATCTTTCGGGGAGATTTGGAGCCGCGACTAGGAGACTTTCTAACAGACTTGGTCGAACTTGGTTATTCAATATCGCCTACAGACTTTTGATTTTCCACCAGCAAAGAATCATCATCATCGCCCTCAACGACAGTCAACTCATTCAAGCCATCCAATATCTAACTATTTTCCTGAGTCTAAAGTTCCGAGGAATCATCTACTTCAGGAATAGACTGTTACTGCATTTTAGCATTAGTATTGACCATTCTAAGCTTCTTACGTCCAGACTTACTGAATATCTCATCACTCTTATTGATTCTAGATGGCTATGATGACGACGACTTCCAAAAGGAGGGAATTATAGAAGATAGTGAATGGAATGGACTCTTCCATGATGAAGAATCAACTGGTGGAGCTCTACTGTAATCATAACTCTTAGCCTCTTCCACAACTTTCAATTACTCCTATTTCTTTGTATCAATGGCTGACGGAGTGTTGAAATCACTGACAACTTCCTCCTCCTCATCATTGTATAAGTCGTTTTCCAAATCGGAAGGCAGATTACGCTTAGCCTGTTAACGGCGTTATTTAGGCGTGCTGCCTCTTTCAGCAAGATGAGAAGAACTCTTTAACGCACTTGAGATACCAATATCTGACTAAAGTTGCACTTTAATATCATGGGCAGATTGATTGTTGACACTGCGGGTATCAACCACTTTTCGTGATAATCCCAGAGAATTAACAGTTAGATCCGATGATTGGACATCTTTGCCACGAAGCCATAGCAAAACTTACTCATAATCCTTGCTCTTAACATCCACGTTAATCATCGACTTATACTTGCAATCCCAATCCATACCATTAGTCTCTGCAACTATACCAGCATTCTGCATCAGAAACCGAAGCGTACCAGTCACGTTAAGTGCTCCATCCACAAGCTTAGTGTAATCATTCCGGAAGATACCTATGGCTTCCTCGATAAAGTCACAGAGCAAACATAGTTCAATCAAGTACTTAAGAAGTCTTTAATCTTTCAACATACTCGCTCTCAAAGCAGCAATGTGTTACTATGTCAATGCGCCTTACGACTTTGTCAATAATCTGATCCTATTATCCAAGAATATGGCAGCAATTTACTTTTAATAATCCTCCATATTCATTAAATGATAAATGGTCCAATTACGGAATCACAAATTGTAATTAGAAGTGATAACTTTAAATATTAGTACTAGGGTAAAGTGTAGATAGTGAATAGCGTCCGACCAGGAAGAGATACATTCAATTGGCGGGAACGAACTAAAGCTGTAAACGGCAAAGAGATCGCGCTCGTGAAAGCTTTAAAAACGATTCAAGGAGAGATCCGAGACAGTCAGGCGCTTGGTTAACGACTTCATCGAGAGTGAAACAGCCATAAAAGGCAATGAAACGCGATAGATAGTAATGCACAATTTTACAGTACTTTACATAAATTACTATGGCGCAATACAATCATTGGGTGCGATCATCACAGAATTTAACCACCATACAGGAGATGTTATCTGTGCAATCGTTGGCTAGTGCGTGTTTCATTAATGCTTCTGCACAGAGCTGAACGTCTTATCGCTAATCCTCTGCTGTTTCTACGGATGTCTTGTAATCCGCAAAGAATTTTTATACAAACTCCACCACTTCTTAATCGGTCATTACATCCCACAGACCATCACACGCCAGGACCATGAAAACATCGGTACTACACAATGCAACCTGCGCAGTATACGGTGCAGAAGTGACCAAATCTTTCATCGATGCATCACCCAATGCTCTAGTAACAGCCAGACATCCTACAATTTGAGTTAACTATCTTATAATCAGAATCTTGTTCATAATAATAACTACAACCATACCGTTGACTCGATTGTTCATTATAAATCCACCAACGTCAATGATTCGCTTCATTTCTTGAGGATCACTGCCTTTGTGATCATAAGTTAACCTCAACGCTTTGCCATTGCGACCCAACACACATCTTGCATCTCCAACATTGGCCACGTACAATACTCTCTACAGTATTCGCAACTATCATCATTACAATCAACTCATAAAAAGATATCAAGCAAGAACATTTACCTTTTCGGAGCCAGCAACATTCTTTTCTGTCCGAAGATATGATACCACCGCAGTACATCCAGAGTCCAACGATCCTTGACGGCTCTCACCGCGAAAGTGATCGTCCGTGCTGACAAAAGTTCGAAACAAAACCTCTTGCACTGGAGCATCCTGGAGCACATCAAGATTGCCTTTCAGGTGGTCATGTAGATTATTGCCGCACCACTCAGCGGCGGCGGCTCCAGCATGTCCATCAAATATGGCAAAGTAACCGTCACCCTCCACCCCGCCAAAATCATATACGAAGCTATGACTGTCTTCCATTGTTCGTCTACAACGGCGATTCATATCTTCAGCGACGCCGACTCTAAAATCTTTTGCAGCACTCAGCATGTTCTATTATTATCCCAGATTAGGCGGATTGAAATTCTTAGTGAGTAAAGTTCAAACTAATTTTATAGCGTGATACAAGTACAGTGCGTAAATTCCCTGAGGAAAAACAAGGTAACAAAAACAACACAAATGATTACTGTACTCGACTATTGTTTCGGGCGCAAGTGGACAAAAGATGAATGAACAACAAAGGAGAAACAGATGAATGATTAACACTATGAGATTGACAGCACGAAAGCTGAGTCATCATCAAGTCTCATTGTTTTATTCTGGAAAACAACCTAAACAAAATTAGAGCTGATAAATTCAAATTATCACTATTCTTCGGAATCTTGAGAGTGCTAGTGGCTGTACATCTTGTAGAATTCGCCGCGTTTACTGAGTAATTCTTCAAAAGATCCAGACTCTAAAATAACACCACCCTTGCCCATCACTATGATTCGATCTGCTTTCCGAAGTGTGCTCAGTCTATGGGCGACAATCAGTACAGTCTTACCATTCATCACGCGATCCAACGCCTTCTATACAATCTGTTCACTTGTTGAATCAAGAGCTGACGTGGCCTCATCAAGGATTAAAACTCTCGGCTGTTTGATCAAGGCTCTCGCTATGGCAATGCGTTACTTCTACACTATAACAAATGGTATATAAACAAATTATCAAGTGATACACTCAGAAGCAACTTACCTGACCGCCTGATAAAGCAACTCCGCGCTCACCAACGATAGTCTCATATTCATCAGGGAATGACATTATAAAGTCATGCGCATTGGCCTACTTGCAAGCATCTTTGACATCATCTATGGAGGCATTTTAATCTCCATACCTGACATTGTCCAGAATAGTTCCGCTGAATAGCGAAGGCTCTTGATTAATATATCCCATAGACTGACGCAAAGATAGAGGGTCAATGTCTTGAATACTCTGTCCATCAATCAGCACCTGACCATCGGTGGCATCATAGAACCGTTCAACTAGTGCAGAGATGGTAGACTTCCCTATGCCACTCTGGCCACAGATTCCAACAATTTCACCTGGCCTCACGGATAGATTAAAGTCTCTGAGAACTTGTGAGTCTGGTCGGCTAGGATAGTGGAAGGATACGTATTAGAACTCTATTGAACCTTTGAAATCCTACAACACTTTACCGCCCCTGATCGGTATAGTTGGCTGATTCTGAATAGTCTCGA
Organism: Amoeboaphelidium protococcarum; assembly: GCA_023515745.1. Lineage (NCBI taxonomy): Eukaryota > Fungi > Aphelidiomycota > Aphelidea > Amoeboaphelidium > Amoeboaphelidium protococcarum. The sequence continues at coordinate 1,428,178 of JALECJ010000258.1, forward strand.
CGATGGACTGGAAGCAACCGGACGCCTTCATACTTTAAGCCAAAAGCAGACTGAGAGAATTAAGAGTCTTTTACGCGTCTTGAATGGACAGCAGATAAGACATTAGATCACCGGCCGTCATTTCATCTGCAACTACAGCAACTCCGCCATTGTGCAATACGGAAAGCACAACAAATCCAATACCAAAGTGGATAATGCCTTGAAACACGCCAATATTGAGGCCAAGCAGTTCATTATATAATTATACAGAATTCAAAGAGTCGGCGTACTTTTGCATCTCAAACTCTTCATTAGCGAACGAACGCACAGTTCTAATATTGGATAAAGCTTCATTGGCCACGGTGACACTGCGAGCCTCTTCATCTTTACATTTCCTACCTAATCGTCTTAGGTACGAACCATAAAAAGACAAAACAAGCCAGCCAGAACCAAGAAGAGCAAATACTTGAGTACTGAGGGAATAAGATATGGTCCACAGCTTCACTATATTAGCTGTCAACTAAATGCTATTCTTTAATCCTTGGCTAATTAACAGTTTGAACGCATGCTTAAAGTCTTGAACGTCCTGTTACAGAATTTAGATAAATCGCTAGACAGGCACCGAGTCAAAAGTCGATATATCCATAGATATGAGAGATTGATACAGAGATGCCTTTAATCTTGATGCCAACCTCTCTCCAAGCATAGAGACTAAAGCAATGTATCCAAACGTCAAAACTCCTTACGCAGCGAATAGACTGAACAACTTGAGAACTGGATATCTAACATCAATTATAAATTATTTCCATAACACGGCTGCCACTTGTCCCTGCCGCAGAAATTATTAAATCAAGGATACTATACCACCAATTTAGACGGGAATCCAAACGTTCACAGTAGCAGTCACGATCGCTGTCAACACGACCCCACCAACTAATAACCATTCGCTCCGCAATAGTTTCCAAAACTCTGTCCAATTACTATCTCTAGTTATTGTTGTTGATACTTTCTCTACTATTGAAGGAATTATAAGACCATTTTTGCTGTCATCTTTAAAGTCACCAGAGATTGAAGAGGTGATTTTCGCCTAAAGAGCTTAAGGGCGATCACCAATTTAGAACGCTTCAATGCGAGTCATATCCAAATTGCATAATGATGGAAGACAATTTGCACCATAACCACGAGTACTCAGACTTTATATCTACTTTAATCTAAGACATCTAAATGGTGTCCTTTTGGTCGAAATCACTGACCTGGTGGTTAAGCTTGAAAATCGCCCAAATTAAATCATCTCTTTAATATTTGATGATCACAAATGAAGAGAAAATAGTCATAGAATTTAAACACTTGAAATGATAGACATATATTACAAAAAGGATTCATCATGGATACTATTTACAAAAAATGAGAGGTTCAATAATTGGGCAGTTCATAACGCGACAATGGCAGTGAGTCTCTACGATCATAGCTCACTGGCTTTCTAGCAGTTGATGTCTAGCCTCGTTGGCTCACCATTGTGGACGTCTTTTGCTCTAGTTCATTGTCGTAATTTACAAAGCTGCCATCATCAGTGAGGAACAAATCATTCATTTGGACGAATGAAGCCCTCGATTGCTATTTACTTCTGGATGGCGGTGGCAGGGTGTGAGACTTGGGAACTGATCGCTGAGCCACGTACGTCTGAGGACCAAACAGATAAGCCTGCTGCTTGTTGTTAGAGTAAAACAATGCATCTTCGCGGATCTCTTGGTCAGTTGGCTTCTTCTTGCCGCCCATAGATGAAAAGAGCCCCACTGCAGCAAGAATGTATCCCACTGTCGCCAGATTGATGATTCCCAGGCCATATATCAGCAAGATCAAGTACAGATTCTGCAATGGACTCGTATGCCGCTGTTGGACAATAAAAGATTTTTGACCCGGCTGACGCGTAACTGCTATAGTGGTGTTGGGATAATCTTCGTAGTAGACAGAGTTTGCATTTTATGGTGTTGCATAAACAGTCCAATTGCCTAGTGACTTGCCTGCTCCCATGTATTGTGAGACAACATCCCAACATCCTCTGATATTGACCAAGTTGCCGTCCTTACCTGTGACATTAACATTGCTCCATCCAGGTGTAGACGTGGTTGGACAGTGAGCAGAGTCAGTGGCTCTATCGCCTCGCCAAAAGAAGCCACAACATTTGAGCTCATCCTAGATACGACTTATTTAGATGCTTGATACAGAGTCCCATAGCGAGTTTGATATGGTTCTCACGTTGTTCGGTGGCAGATAGGTACCATCCCATCTACTGACCATTACCGATTGATGCATCAGAATAGAGGCGCCAGTAAAATAAGTGACTGCCAGAGAGAAACATAGCACGTTCATGGTGTATAGAGTCATTAATGCAGTGTTCTTCTTTGACCAGTTGACTGTCATTTGTTTGAAGTAGTTTTCGCTCACGATAGAGTCGAGAGCTGAGGATGACATGAAACCACACAGAGCAGCAAGCATCTGAATAGGAAATAAGATTAGAATCACTACAAACCGTGATTATTAATCGATATGGATCAGAGAATAAGAGTTTAAACTTACCAACTATGACAGAATCTATGCGAAGAAAGTAGCTATCATATGAGTTTGGCATTCCTTGAGTGTAGTAGATCTGAGGAACTCGCCCGGTCCATGTCATGAGCACGATGGCCAGCGTGATGAGAGCCAATGCTATAATTGCATGCAGTGCAGCGAAGATACTTACGAGACCCATATCGCTCGCTCGCTATAAACTCTTGATAACTTGAAATTGTGATATTAATTGACAATGAAAAGAGCCGTTTGTGTGTGAGAAGGACAAGGGGATGCGAACACTGACAATACACCAAATTCTCAATTGTTTTGAAACAATCACGATCATTGTTTTAAATCGGTTGACGCGACGCTCCTCGCCTTTGTTTCAGATTTGGGTTCATTTCACTATTTTATCAACGTGTCCTTCATTGCATTGTGCCGTTTCACATTTATATTTCTTTCTCTTACACACTTACACTCTCTTTACTTTACATAACCAAGTGATAATTGTGGACGTCGAGTTTGTATTCTGTTCAAGTGGTAAAGACATTTTATAATAATAATAAAGATGACTGTTAAATAGAATCTGGAAATCAAGAGTTAGAGCACATACTCGAAGTCTGATACGGTCAGTTTTGCCTCTTCGTAACAAGTTTCAACCTCTGTGGACAGTGCGCAGGTGTCTGAAGATTAAGAGATTTCATTGCAGACTACCGAGAGTGTGGACATTGAGGATGTGGAAGAGTCACTCGCTGCAGAAGATGACTAAGAAGAAGAATAATAATATGAAGACTGCGAGAAGTAGCATCAAGAGTAAAGTGACACTAATAGTAGTCTGTCCCCGGCAACAAAGGCTTAAATTAAAAAGTTTGTCAGTAGCATATACTATTCCGAGAGATATCGAGACTCTGAGTTTGAGTATCGCCATGTAATCTTGCCAAAAGAGTATTATAATCACTACATTGACGATCACTTTAAAGACCGTCTATTATCAGAAGAAGAGTGGAGAAGCCTGGGTATACAGTAAAGTCTTGGATGGATTCACTACGAACTGCACAAGCCTGAACCTCACATTCTGCTGTTCAAAAGGGACATTTGAACTTTACGTGAATCGTTATAAAATGAAGAATTTAAAATTGAAAAATAATGATTATGCGCCATTTATATATCTGGTAATTACACCAAAGATTTAGAATCACTTCTCAGCGACCCATGCGCTAACATTCTCCAACCAGGAGTAATATTCATTATCGTTCTTCCAGAAGGCCAAGTCTAATACAATCTCTGCCAACTCTTTGTCGAATCCCAAATCACTCAGGTGCAGTGCAAACTTGTCCTGAACATCAAAATCTAGTTCATTATAATCTGGGCCCAAATAAGTCTTCTCCTCCTCCGCAGTATTGTCGGCAATTTTCTTGTCAGCATAAAACTTGATATCATTCAAAAAGTAATCTTGAGAGTCGTTCAAAGTAACTTCGAAGCGCATCAGGCCATTGGTGTTCTTCTTGGTCAAATCAATCGTCATCTGAACCTCGGAATAGTCTTCACTTTCGAATTCTTCATCCTGATCCTCATCAACAGCACTAACGTCTTCCTCCTCGTCAGCATTGTAGGACACGTAGCAATTGACCTTCACCTTGATGTCCTGATTGTCCACAGTCTTGGACAAGTACACGAACGGGGAACCAACGTCATTCTACAACTTCCAGTCATTCTTCTTCAGATATTACTAAATCTCTTTGGTCAACTTGGTATGATCACCCTCATAACTCTCGGTCAGGTCCTATTTCTCATGAGCCAACTCGTCCTTCAACACCTCTGACAATGAGCGGGAGTCCTCCACAGCATCAGTATCATCTTGAGGAAATGCACGTCTAGCGGATATGCTCAGACGCGCCATTTGTGTAGCTGATGATAGTCTCACGTGAGATGGATTAACAATACGTCTGGTAACCATTCTCTACGAAATTCTCGCCAACATAATAATTAGTTGATTGTTGATTATGAAGATAACCGAGTAAATTTAGGACAGGTAACTACTGGGTAGACGGACTTAATACGGGGAATGCAAATGAGTCAAAATGTGTAAACGCGTTAAGTCCCTTATTGTGGTGACGGAAATTGGACGCGACGCGTTAAAGAGCGAACCTTAACGCTCATCTTTCTTTTCTCATCACAACTAAAAATGTCTGCATGAAGAGATATACTAAGTCGAGTGGTCGCCTGCATTCTAATCGTGCGGATAGAATGATGTGTGCGCACTACAATGACATTAAGTGGGCCGACAACACACACACACCATGAAGGTTCACTTAAGCCATCTGATAGACATTTTCTATTTTACTTATTCTAATTTATTTCTTGATATTTTTCACAATATTAAGCGGATCAGGAACTGCAACGGATTTTCACCGCCGATCAGACTGTTGCGCTGGGAGCCTGGACTGATCATTATTGAGGGCGAGGAGGATCCTATCGAAATGGAACCGGCCTTTCACCACCGGCACAATTCGTAGCCAGAAAGATGTTGCGAATATTAGGCGCAACATTCACATCACGGCGCCAGATAGATAAGCAATAGTTATTTGGACAATGCTTCATTCTCCATACGCGTAATTGGCCTAGCTCATTCTCGCAATTACTACATCTTTGACAGTTCGATACTCAGGGACCAAGCGGACTCTGCAGCGTTTCTTCAGCTCATAAAACAGCCGCTTGTTAGGAGTCGCAGGATATCCAGGAGACGCAGTGTCAAAGTTGCCAGCGCCGTATGCAATGATGGCGTTGTGGTCACATTAACGATCTTGGCGGAGAGTCAGCACACGCGCCTAAATTGTCATATAGTCCCTTTAACTAACGACTACATAAAACACTAAGATCATTACACGAGCTAGGCAAACCAAAATAAGAGGGCTACAAGTAAGTGCTTTTAGATACAACAGCCTCGAGAATGACTGTGGGAACGACCTCTTTCCCTTTATATGGTCCCGTGTACGCCTTTGGACAATTTTTCCACTGCCAATGCATGCTATTAATAGACCCAATCATACCAAGAAAGCCTCTTGCTTCATTCTCCTTCATAAGTACTTTCCTCCTCTTATTTGTTAGGGAATCTGAGATACTCTTCACCGTACAGATCGATGATCGCATTGCAAAATTTGAGTTAAGACTCGGATGCTATAGATTCAGATATGGACAACAGCTCATCCATCTGGTCATAAAAAGTGCCATAGCAAAGATTACGTAACGCGGCAGTAATCTTCAGGTGAGGGGAGATTTCCATCTTTTTAATGGCGTCCATTTTCTGCCTAAAGTAATCGTCATATTCCACAACAACTTTTATGATCTTGTTCACGAGTTCTTTATCCAATCGTTAACGTCTTTTAAATAAGGCAAAAGGATAAATGCCATTAGGATCGAAATACTTTGTCCTAAGTTGCTAATGTGCCAATACATAGTTTCTTGTCAAGTTCGCGAGAGAGTTTTTACTATCCGGTTAATTTTAGAACAACTATTTTTTCAGTAAGCCTTGCTTAGTACGTACTGTAGAATGAAATTTTTCGAAATCAGAACGCGTTATAGCCCCACTTCTGTGTCAATTCGACGGGAGAGACGACGCAGGTTGGCTCTGCTATAATCAGGAAAAAATAGAAAAGCTCTTCGTGCTGCATACTGCGAGTGAATCGAAAAATGACAACATACATTGGTATATCGCGGAGGACAGGTTCTCTATGCCAATTGTGAACGTAGAGAGTTAAATTCCGCTGTTGATCTAGTCCTCCTTAAGCGTTAGATATTCATGAGTATCGAATACCTAACGACTCGAGGAGGACAGGTTTTGATTAATGAGGAAAAGAAGATAGCGAATGATTTTGAGCGTTTTTATTGTTCGGATTAGCAACGATCAACCTTAGCTGGTTTCACGCGCCGTGTTCCGAGACAATAGATTTCCTGATTATCTTTCATGGTATTATCCATTTCAATGTACAACACAATGTTAGAAATTAAAGATTGATACATAATGAATAATTACTAATTCCTATTCTTTAGATAGGCTTTTTTCCTATCCGTAGTGAACTCCGCACTATGTCATATCACGTTTATTGATAAAGAGTGCTTTCCACGACATGATGTTTAGGGGCCTTTAGTTTTCAGTTACATCAACCATTTCAACACAACATTGTAGCATCTTTTGTATTTCTATTACTAAATTTTACTAAATAATATCAGATCAATAATCCTCTACATCAATAGCTTTATTTAAGATGGGAAGAGTCGTTGCCAACGTGGATTCTTCTTATGGCAATCAAAATAGAGATCAAAAGAAAATGTCATTGAGTAAACATCATTAGTTGAAAGGCACTGGGATGAATTCATCCACATATCAGCTGGATGATTCCAAGGCTAAAGTCATCTATTTTGTGCGGCATGCTCAGGCCATGCACAATGTGGCACCGTTTGATTTCTCTATACCTGATCCTAGATTAACGGAGAAGGGAGTCTCTTAATCTCTAAATTCCATCAAGTAGTCCTTTTCAGTGGATGAACTCGCCAATGTTCAGCTGATTGTCTCGTCTCCTCTACGAAGATGCCTGTAGACTGTGCAGAATGCTTTTGGTCGTATGATATCGTGGTCAGCTTGCAAGTTTGAATTGTGGGCTGATTTGCAAGAGACTGGGAATGTGCCCTGTGATACTGGAAGTGCATCTGAGGATTTGCGCGGCGAATTTCCGTCTATGGAGGATTAAATCAACGCTCTTCCATTGAATTGGTACATGAAACAGAGTGTTGATGCTGAAGTTCCATAGCTGTAGCTGAGAGCTCAGAAAGTCTTATAAATGCTGTTTGATCGACCTGAGCGAGTGATCACAGTGTGCACTCATAATGGATTTTTGAGGTACCTCGTCGGACATGACTTGTGGACTAAGCGTGGTAGGTAGTTGAATGGTTTTCTCAATGGAGAGGTGAGACGGTTAGTTCTGACGCGTGATGATATATCCGGAAAGGTTGTCGTCGTTGATGGTGCTGAGTAGGTGACTCAGTTTTCATAATCTACAGAAAATCTTCGCATTGGCCGCATTGAAAGCAACTCGATTATGGAAGAAGTAGCACAAGTTGGGTACTTGGATTGAATATGATTAGACTTAACATTTAGCTCATTTTGCTTTCCTTTTCATGGTAAAGATCTTCGCCCTCTTCCAACTTTTGATCAAATACGAAAAGCGAAAAGTGCGCACAATGATGATAAAGTCTAGTGGTAATATAAACAGAATTTTTCGCGTTCAAAAGCGGTTCTAGTCGACGAATGGTCCTTAGTCTGTGCTCAATGATATTGCGTCTTCACTCCAAAACACTATTACAACTATGCAGGCATCCGTCAGTGCAGATATGTAATCGTCATATGGAGCAGTCGCGTAAAGCCTCGCTGAGATGGGACCACTGTTGAATTCTTCATCACTTTTAATTGGTGGAGCCGGACTGTGTATCGCCTCTCTGCCTGTATTACTGGGAGCTAGAAAGTATCATGGAGCTATCAATAGATATCACGACTACGATTCTTGGTATAAAATGTCTTAGTATGCGTAATCGGGTGAGAAGATCAAGTTGACCATTCCCGATCGCGTACTGAAATTTTCTCAATGGATAGCTGATCCCAAGAGAAAGCATGTGCTTAAGAATAGCGGTATGGAAACTGATTATAATAAAGTTATAATGCCGTATACTATTGTACAATGGGCTACTCCTTTTGTTGCGAGCATGGCGATAAGCGCTGGGTGTAGGTGGATGTCAGACGCGAACGCTGCCGACTTGGTGTCGTTTACATCAGTCGGAGGATCGCCTGTTTACTTCGCGGCATCGGCCTTGATAATGTGGAATAATATACAATTATTGAATAGAATCAAGATGCAAGAGGAAGCACTCCCTGTTATGAAAACGTTTTACGGGGCCTTTGGCTTGGTGAGTGTTTTGATGGCTTAGAGTTATTATGCGAACGCGTTATTTATGGCTACCTACGCGCTCACTGAGAGTATGTGGCATCGTGCACTTTATAAAAGTCCTAGAATGGCTAGAGTTGTGGGAAGGTCTTTGAATGTGCCTCTACTTAAAGATTTCCAGGCGGAAAAGGTACCAATAGTGCCTCTCAAATCGAGTTTGCAATTACTTAAGGAAGCATTTCAGTATAACAAATCTGCTCAAGTGATCGAATATTGAAATATTAATTGAATTACATTTTTTATTTTTGTATTATATGCGCATTTTTGTCAATTAGCAATGCCTTCTTGCTTCTTTTAATATTTCACATTGTTCACAAATAGTACCACAAAACTTATAATGATCAGCACAGTCACAATGACAGTAGTCTTTCGCCTTCTATACAGTGCCTAGAATTAGAGCATGACAATTATGAAATATCTGCCAATAGGATTAGACTCCAACGATACAGAGTTGTGTCGCTTCCTGTATTTTACCTTACTATCATCCACATCCATCTGCTATTGACTCCCAGATAAAAGACCAGCGCTAAGAGATGGTGAAGATGAAGACTTTGGCATCTAGATTGAAGTCTCTACAACTCGCGACTACGTACCATTTGAAGAGCTGAAGACAGGCTGAGGAGGACTATCCTTTATAAACTACCGCGACCATTCAGCACCAGGACTGTGGTACAAGATCCATTTCACTTGATTCGCTAGTGGTCCAGCAGCATTTTGAGATGGCACCGCAACGGCTTGACAGCAAGGACATTTGAAATGCTCAACATTGTCGGAAGATTGAATTTTACTAAACTCCTGATTCAAACAGTCTAGATGAAGAACATCCAAGCAGGTGAGCCGAATAACAGAATAACCATCTGCAAATGGCTTATTACATATCCTGCATCCATCTGCAGCATCGCTATCCTACAACCATTCGAGATAGCTTTTCACCACACAATACTGATGAGTTGCATCCTCCACCAGGCAAAGTTCGCACACATTCTTTTTATGTTTAAAACAGAATAAATTGGTGACTTTTCTATGCTTGCAGAGTCCCATAATATTGACTTTTCAGAGGTTTGAATATATTGTCCAAACGCTAAAGATTACCGGTAAAGTTCTGCAGTTGAGAAGTAGTAATGAATTCTGCTGAGGAAAAATCAAAGCTAAGCGGGCTGAAAGTTGAAAACGACACGACGCGCTTTGAAGTAAGAATAGCCGGCGTGTAAGTTGACATTGATAATGATGCGTGTGTGAATTATATAAGGCGTTTTGATAAAATGTGATATATGTCTGAGTAATTAAGAAATTGCGCTATCTGGTGAAGGGGCTTGTAATACAGTAGTTCATCTTAAACGCTTTTTACATTGCCGTATCCCAACATTCTATTTGTAACTGATACATGAAGTTTTGATGCAAAGCAACAAACAGTTTGAAATGTACCATATAACCTATATGGAATACAAGTTTTTTAATGGAAAACTTTCATCGAAAAACGACTCCAATAGCTCAGTTGGAAGAGCGCTCGACTGTAATAGTATCCAGAAATCGATAGGTCGCCTGTTCGATCCAGGCTTGGAGGATTCCTTTTTGCATCATTGGGGAATAATATTCTAGTGGCGCGTTCTATACCCCGTCTATTATATTCGTTTGGTTGTGGTAGAGTGCTGACTTTACGCTCTCATCTTCTCTATTGTTCCGTCTTCGTGAATTCCTTCTAATTTTAGTCTACCCGTTAAAAAAGGTTCCCATTTATATTATGACTGTGTATTCGATATTTATATTCAATAGACATTGCGCCTGTATATACTAACATATATTTGCAACTGGATCTGGTAATAGTAGTTAGAGAGAGAACAGTAGTGACATGACATGGCAAGAGTCGAGCAAGCTCATATATGGTGTCATCTTCACACTGAACAATATTACTTCAAAACTCGCTCTAAACAATATTGGATCTAATACGCTGGTCTTCAAGACGGTCACCTATAAACTGCATGCGCTCGCCACTGCCACTAACCTCCGACTGGTGTTGTTCACATCTCCAGACGTGTAGAGTCAAGATGGTCTGGACTTGCTTACCAGATTTCACTAGCAGGTATATTGTCCCTACGTTATTAGCAATCCATTGATTCGCGGAGAGCTCTCAAGTCTAGATAAATAGTAAGGCTGTTATGAAGATTATGGAATACTCGACTTTGTGCCATATGCTGATGCTGTACCTCAGTCGACTCATATCAAAGAGAGCAGTGCTGATAAGAAGAAACGATTACTCAAGCGGTATGAAGTTATCGGTCTCAACGGTAATGAAGTGTTCAAGACTAAAGTTGACTAGTTCCTCAAGTCTGGTTCTGTATTGTGAAATTTATACAATTTTAATTCATGAAATCATTTTAGTATGAGTCTTATATTAAACAATCTTATTTTCAATAGCGCGTCCAAGCCCAGGCAATGGTTCGGAAATCGTCAAAGTCATAACGCGCGCATTTCTTGTCACTGTCAGTGGCAGCTGCAACTTGTTTCTTCATGGAGAACGTTGAATGCAATTTTATACTCATCAACGCTCCCAATCTACCGAATGATGAGTCTTTGGTGATGACGAAATAGTCTGCGAATGAGAATAGCCAAGCCTCAGACACTGCGAGTCTAAATCCCATTACATCTTTCTTCTTGTCAATGTGAGACACTTGTATAGACTTTGCGCTGTGAGGAGATCGGGAGGGAATGTACGTGATCAGCCGATTGCCTAGCCGCTTCTTTAAATACTTGCGCGCCTCTTCACAATCCGTCACGAGATAAAACCGAGATTAACCATCATCAGCTACTTCCGAGTATTTGTCAATGTCACTAGCTAGACTCTCCGCGCATTAAATATACTACCTGAACCATTGATCTTTTATCTTACTTCGACAATACGAGGTGTCGTTGCTACTAAATAGCTAATCGCCAAATCGAATCTACAGACCAATTACAGGCGGACGATACACAGAGTTCCTCCGTCTGCCCAAAGCATAAATATCTTATAGCTTCGTGTATCCAGTAACTTATTTCCACTGCTAGCGAATCACGTCAATCGTCTCTTGTCTCGGAGTAAAAAGGAAATTCATAACACACCCAAAAGCATTATCAATATTCAACCCCATTTGATGCAGCCGCTAACGTACTTTGGGATTCTCAAATAGCATGTAGAGTTACCCTTAGTTGCCTTGGTAAATGACAGTTCGAGGTTGATGATCGCCCGTCTCGGATTAGTTGTATGTGCGTAATATAGACTGCATGCTGAGATCCGAGTGACTAAAGATTTCATTCACCAGTTGATCATCATATTGTACAAATCCCTCCACAGTCAGAGCAAGATCCACAACGCGTCCATAGGATGCATTGTAATCGCTAGGTGACACGGTCCAGTTGATGTAGTTGTACTATAACGCAGACTCGAGTGGCGCGCCAGCCCATTTTACCTTAAACATGTAGCCATTTAGAAGCGCGACCATGAAAGCAGACACCAATGTTGTCATCCTATCACCCAAGCCATGATTATACGCGTCCATAATTAAGATTTTTTGCTCTTCAACTGGCTGATGAAGCATCTATTGATGAAGTTGAGCATATTCCGCCATCCAGCCACCATGACACTGTGGATGTTTAAACTGAGGAAACTGGATCTATTGCTCCAATTCTTATGTACTTTCATTAATAGATTATACCAAATGTCTCACTCGATTACCAACACGAAGTTGTTAGATTAACTCAGTCGACATCAAGAGGCCAGTGATTATCAGCAGAGCTATTAAAACTATAGCGACTCTTTTATGCGCGGGACTTATATTCGTTGAAATAATTTTTAAAGAGGGCATTTTAATAATATAATCAAGATATATAGTATATATTGCGATAAAATAATTTCGGGATTGAATATCGTAATTTAAGTCAAACCAGTTGATGCTCAGGGGTATCATAAATCCACAGCTCTTGGTCTAATTGATCAGCGCGTTCACTATAAGCATAAGACATTTGGCTTTATATCTCAGCTATTGCATGTGTGTAGACTAGACCATGGATCTCTAATTTTTAAACAGTGTCTAAAAAGACATATATTTGGCTATCTATCTTCAGTTGCTATATAAAATGCTCAGCAATCATTAATTGTTTCGTCTGTTGGTTAATACCTGTTACGCGGAGAATCTATAATGAGAAGTTTATATTAAGACTGCGATGAAAGTCGCCAAGAACGTTGAACAAGTTACTACCGCCTAATTACAGCTCTTCCAACCAAGTGAATTACTTCATTCGCGCTTCTCTTTTATCAAGTCTCGCCCGTACGATAATATGAAACGTTTATAAGTAATTACGCAGAGACGATTTATCAATGTGAGACCCATCAGCGAGATTCCCAGTGCAAGCAAATGGAAGTTCTAATGGTCCAGTGATGATGTCTTACTGCCTTTGACGACGCGTGATTTCAGTAATATTTTGCTGGTGAAGAAGGCGGGCGATGATAAAGCGACTGCTGCTGTTGCTGAATCCATAAGTTATATCCACAAGACATTTACCGATCGATATAATTTTATTGCTGACGAGGACACTGCTATATAAGTGAGTAAGCGATTAGATCATGTGTCTTCAAATATCTATGTAGCCAAAAGTAACGCCGACTACTAAAAGTATACCGACTTTGCTATTACGTTTGGTGGCGATGGGACAATGTTGCGGTATGCTGGGAGATTTTCTGATTGCGCATCCGTTCCACCTGTCATGTCGTTCTCGATGGGAACGCTGGGCTTCCTACTACCTTTCAAGATTGAAGATATGACTAGTGTGATTGATCGTGTTTTGTAGTAGAAAGAATACGATAGGAAGTAGTCAGTGCCAGTCTTGATGCGTTCTCGTGTCATGGCTGATATTTCGTACTGGAGTGGCAGGCGATCCACAGTATATGCCCTTAACGAAGTGTCTGTGAATGCGGAGTAAGGAGAACGGCAACATGTATTATAGTTAGATTTGTCAGCCTAGAATAAACCGTTCACATCCACCAGATGCGATGGTGTGATGGCTTGTACACCCACTGGTTCAACTGCATATGCACTCTCTGCGGGTGGTCCTATTGTACATCCTCAGATTGGTAATCAGTCGCTATGCTTGGTTCCGTTTGCACCTCATTCACTCAGTTTCAGGCCACTGGTACTGCCGAACAAAATGAAGATTGGTATCAATGTGGCCCTGAAGAGTGCCGTTGATTGCAACGTGTGCTGTGATGGCCTTAGAATTGGCTAAATGGCGCGTTAATCAAATACTCATGAAAAAGAGGACTCTATCAAATCTATCAGTATTTAAATGGCTGATTAGCTCTGTTCTGTTCCCTGCATATGGAATGCTGATCAGAATTGGTTATTTGATGTTCAAAGACTCCTCGGTTGGAACAATGGATCATTGAATGAATGAATTCAGTAGATGATAAATGTGTAAACTTTTAATAAGGCATTGATAAACTTCACAGTATCAGCGTAGAACTATAAACTTTTAATTTAGTGTAATCACAATTCTAAGTATTGGGATATCCAAAAGTGCACATCTATATTTTCCAGTGATCCTTGTAATTTCTTGTCGATATTACCAACAGATGCAGGTCGACCAGGCCAGACCTTGACAGAGGAGTTTGCAGATTATCGCCACCAGTCAAACTTATATAACTGAATATCAGATGTATTAATCCTCTGATGAAAAGACGTATTAAGCAGCGGAAATGAGTACCGATGACTGGCATTCATGTTCGATGACTGTGATGATAGAGGATCGAAAGACCAATCTCTCTTTTCGATAATTTCGGTATTGTTCTAGTCTGACACTAAACTGTTATCATCCTCTTCTACACCTTATATAGGGATATCCAAGTCACCCTCATTGTCAGGTGTCATGGGAAAGTAACTGCTGCTAACATTCTTGGATCCAACCTGATCATCCAGCAATGAATCAATTTCCTGCTTTAAAAACAAATCTTCATGCCCATAAGCATACAGATTAACATCTGCTCCGGTATGGCCTTTTGTCGTCCATCCAACTTCGGCATTCTTACTCAGTAGATCGCCCAAATGATATTAAATAGGCAGTAAAGCAGGATCATCCAGCGTTGGATTAAATACTAATTGTTCATCAACTTATCTCTGTTAGCTTCCTGCTTATTGACTGAAAATTCGCTCCAGCTCAGATTGTGTGGGCATCAACTTTATTGTCTTCTTGACATCATCAGCAGTGAAAAAGTATGGCGGTGGTTTGGTGCCATTCCAAAATCGCGGGTTATTCCACTTTGGATCTTAGCTAAAGTCTACCCAGGCACCAGACTTGCTGGACAAGCTCAAATCTGAAAACCAAGGCACGGGAGTAAGACGCAGAGATTCAACAAAGAACTTATAAACATAATTCCCAAGTGCACTCGCTTAATCAGCAGAAGATGAAGCCTACTTAAGTAATTGTAGGTAGCCATCGCATAATCTCAGAGTCAATAACTCTGTAGAGTACTTAACGTTCAGTAAATTGTCCGGCCTGAACTCGTAAAGAGGATACTCGCCCAGTTATGCGTCGACACTAAGGCCACCTGTTTCGTGATCACTAACACTAATTAACACGGTGCCAGGATGGGTGTCAACATACTATTAGACTACTTGTACAGCCTCCTGATACGCAATAGTGTCTCGCACATGGCCTACAGGATCATTGGCATGAGCTGCCATGTCAATTCGAGACCCCTCCACCTTTAAAAAGAATCCATTCCCGCTAAACTGGGATGAGGATCTAGAATTGCTATATCGCGAAAGTAGATCTGCATCCAGCAGAGTTAGAGCTTTCAACGTCATCTCTGCTAAAGAAGGTTCCCGACTTGAATTCCGATCAGTATCAAAAGACATGTGGCTTGGAGTAAAAAGATTCAGGATAGGAAATTATGACATGGCAGATAGACTATCAAAAAACTTTCTATCAAGTCCAACTTGCCAACCTTTATCTTTAGCTATCTGAAGCAGATCAGTGGCATCTGCGCGACAACTATTAGCAGAAGAGTTGGGATAAAAATGACAATATCCACCACCAAATGCCAGATCCACTGCAGATGATACATGAGTCTAGTTATATCCATCTAAACCTTATATCAATTAACGGGCAATTTCACTTTCCATATCTCTATGCCGGACATGGCTATAAAATGCGGCGGGTGTGGCATGTGTGATGCGAGAAGTCGCCACCAATCCTGTTCTGTACCCGTTCGAATGAGCCAATTCCATCAATGACATACACGGCATCAAGCCGGCGTTCATACCAATGACATGATTATTTGTGCGAATACCACAACTATATGCAGTAGCAGCCGCGGCACTATCAGTCACATACGTATCTTCAGAATGAGTGCGCACCTGGCCCACAAGTATTTTATCTAGCGGGAGAGAGGCGGCATCAAACGGACCAAACTTTCCACCTTGTTATTACTGCTGTTATTGTAATGGAAGAAGAGTAGAGTTTATAGACTAGAGATATTCTTTATAGTACACCCGGGCAAATGTCTCTGATGATGGGCCGAAACCGTCCGATATCATCAAAATCACAGATCTAATAGGAACTTTCTGAGATTACATCCGCTCAAGCAACTGACCAACATCCTTATTAAATAGAGCTATCAAAGACAATACTATGATCATAGCTACAGCGAGCCAAGTGGCACCACAACAGCAAAGTTCTCTATCGCATTACTTATGGCGATGTTTACTCTTTAAATTTGCGCTAGTCTTGATCCCATTGTGTTAGTCATCTTATCTACTAGATGGTAAGAGTTCATGGGACATATCAGCATACTCTTCATTATCATTTCTTAAATCTGCATCCTCTTCTATTTAAACAATGTGATTATTGAGATTCCCAGCACCGGAAGATGTAAACCTGGATTCGCTACCTGATGTTGAGGCTATAGCAAATTTATTATCATTCATACCAGACGTCTGACGCAATTAATTCTCATTATAGCGTTAAGGAGTCAGCCCCAGATTGTCCAGCTCAACATCGGATCGCTCCACCATTTAAATCACTTCAATTCTTATTTAGCTTTTAATTCAACGAGGAGTTCTCCTTCCAGCGGAAGTTTTTTGATGACGATGAAAAGAGAAACTGTGTTTATTCTTCATCGAAGTGAGATCTGAAATATATTCGCCGCCTTTATCATTTCATATACTCTAAGTTAAAAAACATTATACCATTCATCAGCACAAGAGATAGCTTTTCCACTAAAATAATTAATTTATCCAACTCTGGTTATTATATGGCGAATATTGGTGGCGACTTGGCTCATCAATATAGTTCTGACTATCCTGAGGAATCGGCTGCATACGATCTGATCTCAAATTAATTTGCCAACTCAGATGCAATCTAGTAGATATCACAGAATCGGTAAATTGTTAATACGCCTTACTAGAACGGATCACTGGGGATTAATAAGAACTGGCAGACTCCGTGGACCATAATCTATTTAGGCAATCGTGAAGATTTGAAACGATCTGCTCAGAAACGGTTTCTCCTCGTTCAAAGCCACATCAGATGCCATCAAGTCTCTTCTCCTCCTCTTCTATCCCATTAAACGTGAACGAGTGCATTTGATTATTTAATTTAATAAAGTTTCTGCTTGATGTCAAGTCTACTGTTGTATGTCTGTTGCTTATGCTTTGATATATATATTTCGTTGTTATGCCTCGTCTTTCTTTGCGTTCTCTAAAGCTTCTTGACTCACACTCATCATTGACGATTATAATACAAGAATTGAACATATTCTTGCCCTTTATTACTTATCAGTATTATCAGTGATTTAATTACTTACTCTGTCGTCATTATTGTTAAACTTCAGTTGGAAATTGCGGTGATAATAGAATAATGGAACATCACGGTGATGATAGACAGAGACGGAGATCAGTGTCGAAGCCACCTCATGCATATCACAATCACATGAAGATGCGAAAATGATAATCTCTGGTCAGATACTCATGTAAATACATCATCTGGTCCATAGTAAAAGACGAAATAAGCTGAATTTTATACCAGAGAATGCTCAGATTCTAGATCAAGATCTAATAGGGAAACTTTTTCAAATCGTTAAGGTGATAGTGATGAATGTCCATCTGTGGTTGAAGCTCACTTTAGAATGCATTCTAGAAATGATTAGTTCGCTGAGGAGTATTTTGCTGCGGCAGCTGGTATGCCAACTGCTGGATTTCTATCAAGTGTGGTAAATACTGATGATAGTAATAATAACTCGAATCGTGCGTAGCCTTCTAGTATTAATCGGCATAGGAGGAGACACTCTGAAGATTCATCTATATATTCTCGGCCGGGTAGTGCTACCAATAATATATCTGCTGATTTGAAGAGATTCTCTAATGCAGTCTTTGATAATGTCAAAATGGGTCTTCGGCAACTGATGATCGATCCCTTCTCTTTAAATCAAAGTCAGAAGAGTAAAAGTAGTCTATCACTTATCACCTCGTCGGATGGATCTAGTCTACGAAAGGCATCATATAAGCCACATTTTAGGCATTCTATGCAACCAGAGTTATTTCTTATTAATAATAATAATAATAATAATGAGAGATAGAGAGATACTGCGCGGGTGGTTGGTGTCAAGTAGAGAAAGTCTGATTAGTATTTGCAAGTTGTTCGCGGTAATAGGGAAGATTGTAATAAAGTCGATAAAGGGCCTAGTAGTAATGGCAATAAAGCTAGTCAGTGGAGTTCAGACAGGCCGTTTTCTGACATAAAATTGTTCAACTTTGGACCTGCTGATACTCTATCTCCTGTACGATAAAGGTCGCTATCTCCCACTAACACAAAATAGAGTTAAAATACTGCTTTATCATCTGATGATGATTTTTTATAACATAATAGTGAAGAGGATACCAAATCAAAGGATATTCTTAATGAGTAAAGAAATACTCGGGATTTGTAATATCCTGTGCATGATCAAGATGTAGCAATATTCGACAAGTTTCTGGTATCGTCACTCAGTTTAAAAGATAAAGAGTCTAGCATTTTGATCCCTAGAATTATTTACGCCTCCTGTGATAGTAATGACGCGCAACTGGCCATTATCCCCTTGTTTTGTTTTCCAGAGTGGAGTAATGCGACTAAAGATGGGCAATTGACGGTGGAGACTTTTGTGAATGACGAATTCGGTCTCACTGAAGGTGTGGCCAGCAAGTCTCAGGAGACTTTTAGCTTTGTGTTGACTGACATTCAGTAGAATAAGCAATTCGGATACTGTAGGCGAATATACACCTCGGAGTATGTGGAGAGTGAGATGCAGGTGAAGATTCCGTCTACCAAGTAGTCGAAAGCTCACTCTAAATAGTCTAAAAGTCTAGATGGTGCGAGTTATCAAAACGAGATATCCTCTACGATTATAAAGAGGCGTAAGAAATTGCCCATTGTGTTTTGTATAATCAGTTCAGTCGGTAGCTTTTAGTTTTATAAAGATTTGCTTGATCATGTACAGCTATTATACAATGATAGTCAACTAGACACTGGTGGACTGGATACTTTGCTTGCTGGGTTGAGTGCCGCAAATATACCGAAGCCTGGTAGATTTCTGAGGATTTAATTTAAAGGAAGTTAATTAGAAATTCAGAGGCCTGTTGATGTTGCTACAGAGCATGTCTCTCTCCAATCTCTATTCGAAGCTTTGCGACTTAAATCTGCTTAGTCATTTGCTACTGCTGCACCTAATACGCCATTTGCTGTCTTAATAACTCTAATCACGGCATTACTGTTGGAACGGCGCATTATATTTGTTAGTTAATCTCTGTAGAAGCTGAGCGATTGTTGCAATGCAGCCATTTCTCTCATTTATCCTCTGGATTGGCAGCACATTTTTATTCCTATACTGCCTCGAAAGTTGTTGGATATTCTCTGTAGTCCCACTCCGTATGTTATTGGTATTCTCACTGCCGATGTTGATCGAGTTGTCCAAGGATGGAAAAAGGCTGGCGTCACCTCTGGCGTGTATTATCATAGTTAGAGTATAAGTAATGGAGATTCAAGATTGACCCAATCTGTGGATCTTCTTCCTATAGAAGAGGCTCTGGTCATCAATCTTGATTCTGGTCAAATACTGCGACATGACACTGCGGAAAGTGACCGAGGTGCTCTGCCGGCGTACTTTGTTTATAAGTTGAAAGAGTATTTGTCCAAAGCTTTCGATTCGCAATCTAATGGTAGTAATCTGTCCAACTCGGTGCGTTTTAGATCCTCTGCAGAAGACTTGAAGTTATTTAGAACCAGCACTGCGCTATCCAGCAAGTCCAAACAGTTTTCAGATACACAGGATGGTGTGATTGCTTTGGCACTGATGAAAATGTACATTCTAATCTTGGGACCGTATCGCGATTGCATGGATGTTAATGTAACGTAAAATGATGCAAATAGTGGGCAGAAAATAGTTCAGGTGCGATTTAATGATCAATCATTTGTACGTCGACATCCTCTCCTGTCTTCAAATCATAACAATTGGCTCTCTGAAGTCTTGCAATAGGGTGATCATCCGTCAGGAACTCAGAAAGTGAACGTGCGCCATTTCCTGTAGAGACTGAGTAACTCTCACAATTTCCGGTACTTCATTTAGCAGAGAGAAGATGCATTTTAGTACCACTATTAAACTTAGTTGGATAGTAAAAAGAACAACATGGGCACGCCCAAGTTGAATGTTGATTCTAAGCTGGCTTCAGAATCTGGTATTAAGAACTATCATGCACTTGCGTAGTCTCGCTTTGAAAAGAAAGTTACTCAACTAGAACTTCAATATAGACAAAAGTAAAATGATTACATGGATGAATGAATTTATTAGATTGAGCGAGATTTGATGAATTTCAAGGAGTCGAATAGACTCTTGATCTTTAACTTATGGCTTGGATCTTCTTGGTACTGTAGAATAGGTTGAAAGTACTTGCTTTTCTCTTCAACGGGTGACACTATATTTTCTAAACTGTCAGGCGTTGAGAAAGACTCAATCTTCTTACGTTTCTGATCATGACTCTGGTCAGATACCAAAAGATCCAACAATTGCGAGTCGTCATCTGATACCTCAGCAGGGCTTTACACAAAACTTAACTAGAGATCAGACTCAAAATGGAACAAAGTCTCAACACAAATCGACTCATCTTCGAGTAGACTTTATAACGGGCGCTTCTCCGCTTTAGTAGTTTCAACTCGCGTTGTAGTAATAGAAATGTTCTCCTTCTCTTATACGTGCTTCCCCTCAACAATCAGTTTCTTGCTGATGGGATTCAGGTGTCCAGTGGCCCATTGCTTTATCAGCTATTCATCAATAGCCTGGCCGGTAGCGAGTTCAAGTAGAGGGATGTCCACGGGTGATATATTCTCTTGATTAATGTCAGTGAGAGGACGTAGTTCATAATAGTTTTCAAAGTCAGTATCAAACACAAACTAGTGAGCAAAAGTCAATTCTGCAATCTTGAACCTGTGTCGATAGTCTTCAGTGAAAGAGATTTACATCTCTCTTCGAGCGCTCTAGATAGCTCGATTGATATCGCCATTGTGTCTCTTTATCAACCTGTGAGCCTTTTTCAGGCCAAGTCCGGTGGCAGAGGCCAGGTAATCACAGCCAGAAAGGATACACATTCGCTTGAACATATCTAAAGTCCAGCCGGACATATCAAGTTCTTGAGAATCAAAAACTTCTTTCAAACACACCTCCATGCCATTGCCTTCATTGTCTAGCTTAGTAAGCAGCGTTTTGCAACCAAATACAAGTAGATCAGAGTCTTCGGTGATGATAAAATCAGCCAAACCATTTATCGAGAGGTAAGCAAGCTGAGCATCCGCCTCATAAGGAGCCACAACATATTTAACATTTATAGACTTCAGCCGTTGAATGACTTAATATGCAATTTCTGGCGTGATATCAACACAGCGAGAGTAGAACTTTTGCGCTTCCTTACTGTTACCATCAGCATCGAGCTTCCTCGCAACTTCTTTGTATATACTGCGATCAGAATGTCTGCTGGAATTGGTACCTTACTTTGATGGATGATCATCGCCATCAAAGACAATGATAACTTCGATATTGTTCTATCGCATCAGTTGAATCTTCTTTTCAAAATAATCGACATGACTACATATAAGATATCGCTGATCATAAACGTTTAATTGTTATATACTTACGCTCTTGTTTCAATGCCATTCACTAGTTCTCTTGCACAAGAGTGAGCCGCTTTATGCAGCCAAGAGTATCCGTCAACAGCGGCGACCTTGCCGCAATAGTCGGATAAATGTTTTCGTTTCTAGATGGACTTTAAGTTTCTTAATAGATCCTTGATTCCCATGATATTAAAGTACTAGATATTGTGGTACAATATGTGAGATATGTAGACAGGAATGGAATAGCAGCCAAGTTGAAACAATTGCCATGCTTGAACTGAATTGACGCGAATGTTTTCTCTCGTTTGTTCGCGTTTCGTTAATTGCCTCTTTGTTTCAACTGTCCGCGTTTAACGTTGGAGACTCTATTTGGACTTTTAACGCACAGCTTTTATACGCAAAACTATAGTATCAAATTGTATTATGGAACAGAATCTTCTAACTGTTAAAGAGGTTCAAGTGTTTAAAATTCCTCCTCGAACTACTAATAGAGGCTACAAGTATTCTTTACTTACATCAGGATCTTCCAATTATAATTATACCAATTTCAACTGTGAAGAGCGTCGGAATGGGATGTTAATTAGCATTTATGGTCTGGCTCGCTGAGAGTGGTTCAAGACGGCGGAGTTTGTTATATCAAGTTGGAAGACCAAGCTACAGGATAGCTATTTGCTTAGACAAAGTACGATGCTCAAAACACAGCCGCTGTTGAACCAGTTGCAGACTCTTCAAGATATTTTGTTCTAAGAATCGATGATGCATCTACTGGTATTAATCTTTAGACAATATGTGGGTAGATTATGCAATTTATAATTTTTATTATGCAATCGTGTAGGGAGACATGCGTTTGTCGGATTGGGATTTCAGGAGAGAAATGACTCTTTTGACTTTAACGTGGTTTTGCAAGATTCTTTAAAGTAAGACTATCATTGCTAATATAAAATCTAACCACGTTTACCTTCAAATGATTGTGGTGTAGACATGTGCAATAAAACAATTCAAATCTATCATCATCAAAAGCATAAAATACACCAACGCAACAAACTGAAAAAATAGACTTTAGCCTCAAACAGGGTCAGAAGATTAGCGTTAACATCAAGGGACTCAAGAAGAAGGGAGACGGTGCGTTATGATTAATTGTTAAAGGATAATTTTCGCTTAATCAGTGCTGTTGTTCTTGAAACTGATATTTGATTGAGTCGCGCTTTTGGTCAACCCAAAGCGATGACGATGAGGAGATCTGCCGCAATGAAACAATGCGCGTCATTTTCATGATTGTCACGCGCTTTGACCGATTATAAATCTCATTCTTTCTCTCTTTAGACATCTCGCTTTATCAGTAAATAATAAAGTAAGTAATACAGTGTAGACTAATGATACCCTCTAGATAGGTGATAAAAGGTGTGCGCGGACGTATTCACAATGCGTATAGGCCTGTGAATTAACAAAGATTTTGGAGTTAGAGTGCGCAAAATGCATCTGCATCGGATGATAGTAGAAAGTAGTCCCTGCGTGGACCCCAAGATTCTGCAGGTGTATCCGCGTCTATATAGTAGAGAGTGAAGACTGAAAATAATTGGAATAATAACAATCGTGTCAGAGACTTGATAGACACAACACCAATTAGTAATTCATTGCAGGTGAACAGGTTGAAAAAGTGCATCAATGCAAAGAATATTGCCGCTGCCATAGATGCGTATCAAGAAGTTAGATGCATTCCCGGTGGTTCAATGGTGTGGACTGATTAAACGATCTTTGTTATCTAAGACTACCTGAAACTGCTAGTTAGAAGTAATGGCAGTGTTGATAATTACAAGATTCAGAGTTGTGTTGACGAAGCGTTCAATGATATTGTCAAGCATTACCCACTGAGTGATCAGAGTCGTCATAACGCGTCCCTCTTCTCAATGCTCATTCATTACTACGTCACCATGGGTCGTTACTAGAAGGCATTACAGGTGAAGAATATGATGTAGATGAGAGGTATCCAGGATAATGTAGAGTCTTTCGTATCAATGATTGTGTGTTATCATAAGCTGGGTGACTATGAACAGTGTATTAAAGCATATCAGATGGCGCAGAGGAAATGTCGTGACTTGAATTACTCTAGACACCTGGCAGATCGTACAATGATGAGAGTATACGCTTCTATGGGTGATTACTCCGAATCTCGCCGCATACGTGATCGGTTGTTGAATGGTTGTTCTTAAGCTGGTGGTCAATAGTCATAGCTGGATAGAAATTCTGTTGTACTGAGCTACTTGGATGCGTGCGCGGATGGCAAGAATATGGAAGAGTTTGATCAGTGTGTTAATTCACTGCTGTTGGCCGGGGATTAGAACATTGACCACTAAGACTCCAAGGTGACCAACCATTTGATTATAAATTATGGAAAGTTGAATAGATTTTAGGATGCGATCTCTCATATTAAATAATCCATGAAGATGCCTGGTAGTAATACTGCAAGTCCGTTCTTAGTTCAAGATATCAGCGGAATTAATACTTTTGGTTTATAGAATCTATCAATTGGTGTTGGCGTGTTAACTTAAAGATCTTTAAAAAATTCATAGTCTCATCCCAGAACTATGGACGATGTACTAAGAATAGCCAAGTCTTATGCTGAGTAATAGGTCCATCCATCCACATATTCTGATCTATTATTCGAATTAGCCAAGACTCAGAATTTGCCTGACAGTAAACGTTGTCACTTTGTAGATTAGATTTTCAACTGCTACAAGGTGTCAATTCTGCAGAGATATGATTAACTCCTGGAAAGGGCAATCTCCATGGCTGCCATCCAAAATCTTGCATTCGCCAAAGTTGTCGGATTTCATTAATTGAGAGTGCCAACTGCGGAGCTATATAACACCATGGTGAGAAATTAGTCTGTTTTCATCGCTGCTGCCACCATATATCATTAGACTGGATAGTCTGATAAAGCGTTTGAAGTATTACAAACTGGCGCGTCTCATCGCAAGTTTAAACCATCCCAATTATGCCACGTTTTTGGATCTAATTACGCGTCTATCACATCATTAAGTGAGTTAATTGAATGAACATTAATCATATTATATTCTATACATTTCCTTATATCAGTTTTGAGACTCTGCTTGATATCGTCCCTTCCTCGACTCTGCATCATTCCTCCATTGCTCGCTCCTTCTCCCTCTCTCTCACTCGACTTCTCTTTCCCATCACAATTGGTTTGCAATGAATTAAAACCTGAGTAACGAAAGCCTTCTGCGGGATAGAAATAAGAATAGTAATAACAATGCTACATAATAATAAAGCAAAGTAGATAGTAAAGTGAATTCAAAGGATATACTACGATTGCGATCTTATAATTCTAGTCAAGCAGAGCAAGCGCTGAATCTGAATTCGCCTTCTTAAAGAGTCAATATCTAATCTGCTAATGTGCCTAATAAAAAGTTTTCGCTTCAACTTCCAGAGCCTGTGAATATGGTGAATGATGATTAGACGGACTCTGTTAATGATTTAGTCGATGGGGATGATGATTGCGGTGGTGGAGATTAACTAGAGACTGTGGACAAAGCGTTCGGTGCTGAAGCGGATCAAGATACGGCTCAGTAGTAGATTATTCCTCAATTATCTGGTGATGGTATTGATTAACTCCAAGATGATATAGATTTTGCTGAACAGTTTGTCTTTTAAAATGACAGCGATGGATATTTAGATGAAGACGGTGTCACTGGAGATTATCCTATCGATTAAAGTGACAGCGATAGTAATGAACACCTGCAGTAAGACTATGATCTGCCGCATATGCCAGGTGATAAAATACCAGCGAAAGACAATTGGATTAAAGAGATCAATCTGGCTGATTTGGTAAGTAGGGAAGATGCCATCAGCGGTAAGCGGACTAGAGAGATTGAGATGTAAAACTATTAGTCGCAGTAGCAACAAGCAGGTAAGAGGCCAAAGTAAAGTGGATTTGATGTAACTGCAAATTAGATCAGGAAGCACAACATTCAATACCTTGCTCATCAGGCTGTTCTTAATGAGGAAGAGTTGAATAGACGGTTTAGAGAATAACGATAGAAGAAGGCTAGAGGTCGATCAAAGTATGGCTATTGATAATTAAGATTTTCGTATCAGGTGTCGTTAGAGTCTAGCAACCTTTAGCTTTATGCTTTATTGTCTGGTGCATTACTTTGTGTAAAAAATTATTGGTTGTCGCTTCGTGTCTTGTATTAGTCCACCCAGTTATTAAATAAGTCGTTATTGTCACACTGTCTATGATTGCAGATAATAATGTAGTAAGCGTTTGTTAGAATTTTATAATAGATGATAAAGAACTTGTTCTCTAGTTAGTACAATGAATATTGATATTCCCGAGATTGTTGAAATAATATTATATTTTTTATTTATTCATTCATTTAAACCATCACATTGGATTCAATATTCAGTTACTTTGCATCTTCACTTACTATTAGGTTTAGGTGCAGATGCTGGTTTCGGAGCTGCCGCCTTAGGAGCTGATACCTTAGGAGCTGATACCTTAGGAGCTGATACCTTAGGAGCTGATACCTTAGGAGCTGTCACCTTAGCGGGTTAGGAAGTTGGCAACTTAGCAGATTAAGGAGTCGGCGCCTTCACAGCAGGTTTTTTATCTGATTTAAGACCAGGCTAACCAGCTGGTTGTGCAGGATTTAAGCCAGCAGTTGCTTGCTTACTGTCAGAAGCACCAGCAACGGGTGCATTCGTATTAGACCCAGTATTCCCATTGACTTATTACTATGCAGCTTGTGTAGGCACCCCGCTTAATGATGCACCAGCGCTAACTGGAGCAGCGGGTTAGGATACAAGAGCTTGAGGATTGGTTGCTGCCTCAGGTGGAGAAGCCATTCCACCGGATGGAGCAGGGACAGCAGCATTAGCTGGTGGAGTAGGAGTCATTGCAGCACTGTCAGCAGCAGGGGCTTTATCGGCTGGTTTATCGGTCGGTGGTGGAGTACCCGGGACTTTTGATTCGGTTGACTAAGGTGAGCCATTTGCAGATGGATTATCAGCAGGCTATGCAGTAGGAGCTGGTGCAGCAGCTTCGGTTGGGAAAAGCTTCGGATTTTAATCCTTTACTTTTTAAATGACTGCCTCCTCCACCTTACCACGTTCATCATTTAGACTTTTGAGGCTGCTTATTTGTTCATCACTCCAGCCTTCCTTCTTCAGCGTGGCATCGTCTTTCAGAGCATAATAGGCACCACCGTCATAGTTGTCAAAAGCATCAGCCAATGGACGATCACCCAATCGCTCTGACGAGACTCGCTGGTTAAACGCCTGTATTTCAGGGCTCTCCTGACGCGCATCTGCAATAGCATTAAACTAATCCGCAGTCATTCCACCGTCAGACGATGGTTCTTCAGCGGTTCCAGAGGCAGCAACCGGGCTCCCAGCAGCTCCACCATCTGCAGGCGGTGGTGTCCCAGAAGCAGCTTACTAGGCAGGGCCATTTGCAGATGGATTTCCTACAGGATTTGATTACGGAGGACCTTCGGCTGGGAAAAGCTCAGGATTTCTGTCCATTAAATCAATAATTACTGCTGACTCAGCCTACTAGTAGTCTTGGTCCATTTTTTGGAGACTTCCTACCTATTCATCACTCCAGCCTTCTTGTTTAAGCGTGGCAGCATCTTTCAGACCAGCAGGCTCACCAAATTCATCGAAATTAAAAGCATCCGCCACGAGACGATCACCCAAGCTGCCTGCTACGATTTGATTAGTGGCCCCCTGCAGTTGGTTGCTCTGCACACGAGCATCGGTAATAGCATCATACTATTCTTAACTCATTGTCCCAGTCTCCCCAGATTCTCCGCTTTAATCTGCAGCGGACCCATCAAAGAGCCAAGGCGCAACGAATTCCGGGGGTAGTTCAGCCATAAGATCAGGATTGATGCCACGAAGTATGGGTCCATCATCAGATTGACGCTTGAACAGAGCTTAGGAGGGGCCAGTTTGCATTTGCAGTGGGACGGACGTTACCAATGTTGCGTAAACGATATAAAAAATAGAGGCTTTCATTTAGTGATATGATTAATTGCTTTAGGTATTAGAAGTATTTTTGTTTTAATTGTGGAGAGAAGGCAATGCAGATTCTAATCCGCTTTTATACGGTGACACTTAGGTGAATCCTGTGACCACTGTGATTATTGTGACCGTCCAATCTCAATTGGAGTCAAATACAATAACCAATTAGATGAGTGATAAATGTAACCTAATCAGGGTATGAAGATTCTAATTGGTGATGTAGCACATCTAGAGTGGTATCATTACACAATCGATCGTGTAACCTCAATCAACATGTAACATTGACCAACTTGAGCTGTGACAAAAGAAAATGTATACTATAGGATATACAGGATACTGGAGAAATATAACACGTTAATAGAAAATGCCTTTTTGTCGTTGTATATTAAAAGTTATATCAACTTTGAAGTGCTTATAACGGATAAGCCATAGCCATTTCTGGTATTCGTACCGCGTTTGCTTTCAAAGCTAATTTGTATATCAGTAATGGTGGGTGGGCTTATAGTAATTTCTTGTTTCAATTCATGATGTATCATATATATTGGCGTACATGACGTGTTAATCAAAGAATATGAATTTTTTCAACCTCATATCAATGAAGAGATAAACAATCTTGAAGCAAGCACAAGTAGAAAGTAGACAGACATACTGTGTCTCTGAGGGCACAATCTCAACGCGTCGATAATCATTAGCCATTAATAGAATTCATTATGAAAGCTTTTCATATACATTATTCAATCAAGTTAGTCAGTCATTCGAATTTAATCTTCAAATCTTTCGCTACTAAAGAGGCACAAATAGAGTGATATGACGCGGATTTTAGCGTCTTAATAGCCAATTTACGTCCAGCCTCTCCACAGCGATCGAGGGCTCTCATTAGAGGACGTACAAACTTCATTCGGCCATACATGAGCAGGAATTTCTCCACACCGCCAAATACTACGGTCCACTAAGCATTAAGACAAAGCATGTACCATCTGAATCTGATCTCGCTATTTCTCATCAGTGGGCAGTTGTCAAAGTCAATTTCAGTATCGGTACTTAGTCCCACTTTGGCCATCATGATCTCAAGAGTCTTAATTGTCAACGGGCTTTGAGCATCCAATAACTATTCCAGAAAGTAGACAAACTGCCAACGGTTCCATTCGGAAACGTCAAGCATATTATTATCGTTATTCCCGCCGTCAGTTTAACTGTAACTGATCCAGTAATCACACAACTTTTAGCAATCATCAGCGAATTTGCTGTGGTATGGACAATCCTGCAATGGCATGCCGGTGCCATTCAACCAACTATCCCAGTTAATCTCATCCAAAGCCTAAGTCTTCTCTGGTATACTCAACTATTAGACAAACTTGTATAGATGATCTTTCCATGTCTGGGTATCTATGGCTTATTTTGCAAATGTTTTAAAGTAGTTCTTCATGTACAGATCAAACGTCTCAAGTCCCACTTTCTACTCAATGTGATACAACAAGGCGAACCCCTTCTCATACGGCACAGAGCTGAAAGCATCGTCTGGATCAACTCCATGAAGATTATTCACAAGCTTTGTCAATTGCGAATTTCCAGATTTTTCCATCTACTTGCAAGACTCTTTAAGCGCACGCCATCCAATAAGAGCAGAAAATTGGCGGATATCTTCATCTAATCCATCATCACCATTATCAGAAGAGGAAGACTTGAAAGCCAAGACGCGTCTCTCCAAATACATACACCATCCCTCATTCAACCAGAAATGCTCCCAAGAACTACAACCGACTAGATTGCCAGCCCAAGAGTGTGATATCTCATGCGCGACAACATCAACCAAAGATCTATCCCCGGCTACAATAGAATTGGTCAGAAAGGTCAACTGAGTGTTTTCCATACCACCATACGGGAAACTAGGTGGCAGGACGACAATATCCAAATTACTCCAAGCATACTGTACACCAGTTAAGATTTACGCGCGCTCTAAATACTTTTAAGACTCTGCAAACTCGTGAGAACACTATTTAATCATTGAAGGCTCAGACCACACCTTTGAATGAGATGAATACGGCATACTTGTGACACCGCCAACTAGCAAAGCTATTAAGTACGAAGGTATTGGAACTTTCTACTCAAACATGAACTTGCCATCAGTCTATGATAAGTTTGAAGCACTCATCAGTGCAGTTAAACCAGTAGCTGGCTAAATCCCACTTGATTTAACATTCACCTATGCCGTCCAGGTAAACTTCACTGCCGGAGTGTCAAAGCACGGGAGAAGAGAGCGACAGTGAATGGCCTAACATTGAGTAAACATGTATGGATGAGTCTTATCAGCAGTCTGCTCTTTATCAAGCCATTGGATAGCACTTGTCGTGGGAGACTCTACTCCAGGCTACGGAGCGACAGTATGATACTCTATGCGAACGTTCAAACATTCACCTTGGCGCAATGGCTACTCTAGAAGAATCTTTAGCGGTGCAGAAAAATGGGTCTTGCTATAGTCAGAATGGACAAATTTAAGAGGTTAGACATCAGCTCTATTGATACCAGATGCATCGGAATTCTCTACATTCTGTAATGATACGCTTTTGATATACAGCTGGTTAGTGTCCAATATGATTTAATGTACTTCAGCGGCAGAGACTATAAACTTGTACTGAACACTTCCAGATATCTGCTTGGCATCAAAATCGACGAGCCAATTAATATCAAGATGTGCCAACGTAAGTTGATTGTAATTACCACAAGTATTCGGATCCATCGATTACCAGTATCTTAAGTATTAAGTTGAGCCGTATCTTTCAATTTTCCAACCAAGTAAGTGTACACAATAGGATACGTTCAGAGTAAGAATAAAGGAATTAACAGGAAAATGAAACTAGAAAATTTACGTGTTTAAAACGGACGAAACAATTCTTTAGAGAAGTATTAAGACAAGAAGGTGGCATTGAGATGTGCGTTGAGGAATTAGGCTGTGAAACCAGCAAGCGTTACGCTCAACAAATGACGCGTCTTGGTGTTAAGCTTCCCATCATTCAGTGATCTCGATATGCTCATAAGCGGCCAAGTCGAGTCTCATTTGAAGCTAACAAACGCTGTTGAACAAAAAGTCCGCATACTCTGTAAGTCATTGATAAATTTTCTCTGCTTGTTCGCCAAATAGCGTAAGTTCTTGATGACTTCGATGTAAATCATCAGATGGAATACGATGCATTTGTATCTGTGGGTGTCATCGATCAATGACTCGTGTTGGATGAATAGAATGTGCACTTGAAACAGCACATTCTTTAATAGAAGTAGGCTATCTTAACACTAAGATACTTCACCTATCGCACGCGTCTTGAAACTTGCGCGCCCGATTAAGACGCGTTATCATCTGTGTTGCATCAAGACGGCCGTTACAGTGCATGATTAATCAAAGTATTGCAGCTAATTTATTACACAAGATACAGTAAATCTAAAATTTCATATCTTTATTAAATTTCATTATTCATCTTTTTATTAACCTTATTAATCCAAAAACTCTGTAATTGCGTATTGCTTTTGAACAAAATCGCTAGCATTGGCAAACTCTTGGTCTTGATTTCTCATTTGGTTGATTATCGCATTTAGACCGGCAGCAATTTGATTCGGATTCAGACGCACAACCTCAGCTATTTATCTAACCTCAACACCATTCGCTTGAAACAATACTTGCTTAGAGGCCATTGCTATAGAGCCAGTAAATGAGAGCAGAGCTATAAAAAATTTAGATTTCATCACTTGATCGGAAATTTATTTGGGAAATAGAGGCCATTTGATCACAAGTCGATTGCGGATGCTACATGAAAGTGATTGATGTAACTTCGGAGCTGGTCAGGCGTATGATGGTTTTGTAACGAGGATGATATACTGCTGACCTTTTGTCTGCCAATCTACAGTATAAATTAAATAAATGATCATGAATCTTATATTACTTATATTACTCTGCTTGTATTGTTGTAATGCGCGTGAAACATTTCTGTCAAATCTGCTGTCTTGCACTGCTCACAGACCGCTTGAAGGCCCTGCTGCATGGACAGTCTGCGCTATTCTGCCTGCTAAAGCTCAAGGACAATTGCGTCAATTTGAGGGTGAAGTGAAAGATTCTGTCTTGAATCTATTAAACTTTACGCGTCATCATAATGTCATCAATGTCGTATACCAAACTGCGCTGGCTGCGAGAAGAGGAGAAGCTTTGACTTACACAGTACATGAGTTGCGCACTCAAGGCGAATTCATCGCGGGTGCTGGTAAGCAAGTGGCCAATGACATTATTTCAACAGGAAAGTTGGTTGTAACTCCTGCTTACTTGTATGATCGCTGGCTCCTGTGTCATTCCAAACACGTTCAATAAAGCAAAGCTGATCGATTCCTAAAATGCTAGAAAGAGTTTAAAGACGTGCTTTCTGACTGGTTTTAAGATGTCAAAGGATTGAAGCCGACATCTGATACGCAACGAGCCGGTTCAACTGCTGCCATAATTGGCTAATTGGCGATTCCTTTGTTGGGTGAGGGCGCAGTGGAGTAACAAGCTGCCAAAGCCGCTAGCCGATCTGTTGGCAGCGTGCTGAAAGATGTTGAAGCCATTAAATCTGCTACATCTGCAAAGGATGTGTCATTGACGTTGCCTGTCAAAGATGGACTGGTTGAAGTCAAACCAAATCTTGGTTCCCGTCTTGAGCCTAAAGAAGGTACTTTCAGTGATACGGATGACGTGTATTCCATGAAAAAGAGTCTAGAAGATCCTGATTTCTGGCTCAAGAACTGCGGGTCATGTTCTACTGGTGGGCAATTGAGAAAACGCGGCCGTAGCCAAGCAGCTGGAAGTAAAATCTGTTGTGTACCAGCAACTACAGGGAAAAGAGGACGAAGATCATCGTCAGACTCGTCAAGCTCTACTGCTAAAGTTGATGACACCGCCGCCAAAGATGGAATCAACTCAAAACCGAAAATTGAATAACAAGTGCTGGTTTAAGCTTAACGCACTCTGACAAAGTTGAGACGCGACAGAATGCTATTGGAGAAGGATCCAACTGCGTTCCATAATGCAGCTGATAAGTAACTTTATATGAAATTGGACAAGCTGAAACAGAATAGGTTGTAGTGGAGCGTATTAGATAGCTGGTATAAATCTAATCCAGGCATGTTTCAACTATTTAAGCAAGACTAACGTTTATTTACGGCGTGGTCTATGTATATCGGTAATAACATTAGGACTGCGGAGATTATCAAATTGCTTGATACATTACCTGCGTATGGTGGTAGACAAGGGAGTCCCTTCTTTCGATACTCTGCGCTTCCTTATTCTTTGGTCAATTCGTTGCAGACTGGCGAATCTGTAGCTCTGGAAAAATTTACTAAAGACGGGATTTCAGTCATGTCTGGAAGTCGAAGTCGACCCATTATGGCCTTTAAAAAGCCCGATAGCTATTTGATGGTGATCAATTCCAAATCAGCTAAATGGGTTGCTGGTGGTTCAGTACATGGTCTGCGTCAAGACGAAGCCATTCTTCATAACACGCGTCTAGCGTTTCTGGGGAAGGAGAATGATGTGTTGTACTTTGATGAAGTTGTCGCAGATATTAAAAAGCTACCCGCATCATAAGATGTAGTGACTGGTGAATGAAGATAAATTTTGAGCTTTGAACTTTCGGTTTGCAATTATTGAATTTTTTAGTGAAAGCATTCGTTATCTTTACCAAATTTAGTTCTGCGTGCGTGTTAGGTGGAAACTTGAAACGGAACGAAGCAGTAATCTTAATCTTTTCAAATCCCTTGTCTCAAACTCTTTGTTTCACTTATCGTATACTGCATGTTGATATATGATAATTACGCGTTATGTTACCCGTATAAGACGAATAATTGGAATCTGAATGTGTATCTGCCAGTTGGAAACCTAATTCCTGGCGTCATTTTTATTATAACGTATTACCTCTCGTTGTAAGTTATACATCTGATCTATTATGCCGTAGTTCTATGCTAAATGGTGACAAAATGCTTTCATTGCTTCTAGCTAGCCGTCAAGGGCAAGACTACTTGAGTTAATGTGTATTCTGGAACGCATTTCTGAGGCTTAAACCTATTGATCTGGAGAACGATTTTAGCGTCTAAGAATGGGCTGCTGATTTTCTGGTTGCGCTTCATGAACGGGTTGGATGCGACGGGGGGGATAAATTTTTTAAAAAGCCAATTACTGCTCATCTGTTGGAAAATATAGCTGACCGTATGAGTATCTTGAATATCCACCATCTAATCCAAATCTATGGGTTCTCTAAAGATCTAGTTTTCTCGGGTCAACCGATAGAATCTGCAAAGCTCTTATCATCAATTGCAGTGAGACTGACAGATACGCTGAAACGTGATTTTGAGCTGTATGGGGATGATGATGTTATGAAGATTAACACAGCCCAAGCCCTTGGAAATATCTGTAACGCGTATTACTATTGCTTCCAATCGTATTCTGATATTGGCTTGCTCTCATTGATTGACCTCTGCTTCTAAAAGATTTCCGGCAATCTCAGTATATTGTTGGCGATGAAAAACCGATGTTGACGCCAATAGTACTAATATATTGCCGCAAGTTAGGCATAAGTAAAACTGAAGATGTGGCTGTATATTTTGAAAATGCGTGGCCAATGATAGTGAATGAACTTGAAGGAAAACAAATTGATTATCAGAAGCGAATTGAGCCTTAAATTAGGCTTGTCTATGATAAAATCATTATAGGATATCAGAAATATTTGTCCAAAGTTGAAAAATGAACTCACTGAGTTCTTGTCTCAAATTTACGCGAATAATCTCTAAAATGTAACTTTTCGATCTTATGTTTCATTTTGTTGGAGTTATTAACTAAGCATTCGCAGCAAAGAGGTACGGCATGCTTAGTGTGGGATTACGACTTGACTAGAATGCCATTTTACACGAACTGAAACTCAAAAAGTCCCCGAGCGTGTGATTTGATCGATTTCTGTAACCGCGTGTTTTGAAAAAAGATTTAAGTAATGCCTCCTCGCTTAACTGCCATTGAAAGATCTCTCCGATTGTCAATCGAATTTTTTTGTTCAAGTCACCTGCAGCTACAGTATTTCAAGACGTGCATTTAATAGCGGATTCCTTTTTTTTAATTAAAATGTTTAGTCTGGCACTATTATCATTATTATTGTTAGATTTGGTCTGCTTATTGTGCTTAGCGGTTGGTAATGGCATTGCTGTAAAGAACACTTTCAAAGGTGGACATTCTAATCTTGGCTTTGTGGGGCCTTAGCGCTCCCAACACACTGTTAGTCGTCATATTATGAGGGGACATGGCCCGGTGATTGCTCATCGCGATGGAATGTACTCGGATATACGTGGCTCAAGAGCTATTGCTCATTCTTCTCCATAGATACCTTAGATCAGTGGTGGCAATTCATAATCTACACACCGTTACTTGACTCCACCTTAAGATGGAGGCGATAGCAATGGTAACAATGGTGGAAGAGGCGGTGGTGGAGGTAAAGTCTTTAAGCATGTTCAAGATTTTAACCGGGGTAGATGGTCCAGTAATTTACAGCCATACATTCTGTTATGTCCTGCCCTTAAAGAGCCCATTCAGTCGATGCGACTCATCGAATAGAAGGGCGCGTAGTTAGTTTAGTACGCTATTAATAATCTTGATATATCTGATATCTAGCTATATAAGTAGGGATTTCAGTAAGCCGTAGATTAGCAACACGTGTCAAGTAAGACTCAAAGCAGTAGACAGTTTAATCGCGATAAAGTTTACCGACAGGTTCTTTTATACTCAATGAAAGGCGATTTGATAGGTGTCAGTTACGTTGAAGTTCATTCGATTAGAGAGATTATTGACTAATCTAAAGACATAAAGTAAATTGATGAAGCTGATGGACTTAATGCGCTGCGACCGAGACTTAAACGGTTAAATGCTGTAAATGGAGTCGGCACAGTTCTGATTAAAGAAGATTCCAAAACGCAAGTTCTTCTCCGTAAGCAACTGACCCAATAGTTGGAGTTCACTGAAGATGTTCTAATGGGGATACAGCAATCTATTGCGAATTAGTTTTCAGCTCCGGCGCGATATTTAAAGTAGAGTTTAATTTCACTTGGATATCGATTACCTGATCACTAGTTGCGTTAGTAGCTGCATCAAGTACTTTCTCATGTACCATTTGATGCACTCGCTTCATTGGCGGATTTTGTGATTGATAAATCCACTAGTGGATTAAATACTGAACTCATAATTGCGCCTCTGATTGACAATGTAGTGGGAGCTGCTTAGGAGGAAATTCACAGATTCCAACGCAAATCCAAAATTGGCAAGATTGGACATCTCATTCATTTACAACGGAACATGGAGTAGAAAGTGAAGGAAATGCACCCAAAGATTATGCAGCGCATCAAGTCTGATGGATTGCCAGTGATCGCGGATTATGTGGCTGCGAAGATGGCTGCTAAGCTTGAGATGACTCTACGTTGTCTGATCCTAAGTGCATCCTCTATTATGTTTGGCTCTGACTACACAAAGTCCATTGAAAGGTCGATGATCCCGATCAATGTCGCGTATTAAAGCTCTCTGTGGCGTAATTTGATGTTTACAGAGGACTTTAAATAGACTTTTTAATAATCTGCTGTTGGTGATAACACGCATTACCTGCAGCCTGACTTGTTCCTAATGGCACCAATTGATGGTGTGATATCATCACTACCAGAAGAGTTGCAGAACGTTTTGAATAAAGTATTAAAGCCTATCAAATACATGGGAGATGCAGTGTTCTGTTTGCTTTTTGCCATAATGAGAACCTTAAATCAGTCAACGGCGATCATTGTAAGGAAGGCGTTTGCTTTGGAACAAGTTGAGGATGCAATTATGCAGCAGATTGAAGTTCAGTTGATGCTGTTGTACAGCTCTGTACTTACTGCTGATAAATTGCCCCGGAGAGTTTATGCGGTCGGTGATATTGAAGCAACACGATCTCTGGTTAATCTAATTGACTGGAATTAAATTGCCACGATTGAGCTTTGGGATCTATGATGTCTTTTATTTTGCGTTCTGGTAATTGATGCTTTAGTATACTCTGATTAAATACCTGATTTAATTATAAAGTATACCATAATTTTACATTCAACAATTAATATTTCTCTATTCAACCGTCATAGTTCATGCGCTGGCTTGCAATGCTTGAATCATAGCAACCGCGTATATCACTGAAAAATATACCGTAATTTGAACTTTTATAGATCTATTCTAGTGGTATCAATATCCTATTACCTATTAAATCTAAATGCAGGCGTAATGAAAAGAAAATTGAATATTCTATCATCACAATCATCGTCGTTAAATAAGGCACCTCAAAGCAGGCCATCAACATCGTAATCATCCCAAGTTGCATCACCGTCCATTGATCAAAGTGGACAAAGTTCTTCAATTACAATATCACGTACATCGAAGCAGGAAAATGTTATAGTTGGTGTCAGAGTACGTCCTCTATCTAGCCAAGAGCTGGAGAGCAGAGATCAAGAGATATGGGAGGTTAGTGCCGGCATGCCTGGTCAGTGTAACATGTCCTAAGAGTTTACCGAACGTATGAAGCGACCACCAGGATCTACTGATTATGCATTTGATATGGTGTTCACAGGCAGCGACACTTTGCAGATATACGATCAGGCAATCGGTGACATTGTTCAGTCAGCTGTGGATGGCTACAATGCGACAGTGTTCTGCTACGGCTAAACTAATAGTGGCAAGACGTTCACCATGACTGGCAGGGAGTAGCAACCCGGATTGATTCCATGTGCCGTCGAGGATATATTTGCATAAATATCTGGAAATTAGGAGCGCGAATTTCTACTCAGAGTCAGCTATATGGAGATTTATAATGAGACGATTAAAGATTTGATTAACCCTGCGAATAGAGATATCAAGATCCATGAAGACAAGCACAAAGGCATCTACGTAAGTCCGCTGAAAGAGGTGGTTGTATCAAAGCCCGAAGATGTTGTTAAATTGCTCAAATTAGGCGATAAGAACAGACACACCAGCACCACTGACTATAATGAACATTCAAGCAGATCGCACGCTATTTTCTAGATTACTATTGAGAGTAAGTAAAAATTATCAGATTCTTCGCTGGAGTCTTCTGCCAGTAATGGCTTGGAAAAGTATCGCAATCACGGCGGCAAGGCAGCGGCTGGTAAATCAGTCAAAGTATCTACTCTAAGTCTTATAGATTTAGCCGGATCTGAAAAGGCATCATCTTCGGCTGATAGGAGACGCGAAGGTGCGTACATTAATAGATCCCTGCTGACTCTAGGTACTGTGATATCACGTCTTGTCGTGGACAAGAATGGTCATATTCCGTATCGCGACAGTAAATTGACGCGTATTTTATAACCATCACTTTAAGGAAATGCCCGAGTTGGTGTCATTTGCACAGTAAGCCCGGCTGCTTGTAATTATGAGGAGACAATCAATACTCTCAAGTTTGCACAGCGAATCAAGAAGGTTGTGACATCTGCTGAGTAAAGAGAAATTTTGGATGATAAGACTCTACTGCTGCAGTACAAGAATGAGATTGAGTAATTGAAATCTAAACTGAACCAGATCGGCCAGTAGGAAGTTGCGTAGTCACTACTTGCCGTTGAGAAGTAGCGACTTGAAGAAGAGTTGCAATAATAGTAACTGGTCAGGAGTGCATTGTAGGAACGGATCGATTAGCTTACCAAGATGATTTTAACTAGTTCTAGCACAAGTTCTTAACCAAATGCTGCTAATGCTGCTGCTATAGCACAGTAAAAGAAACAAAATCGTCTATCTCTTATGTAAACTGCTAGACAGTCTACGCCTGATCTGGTGGAAGAGGATTCTGAATTGACCGGAAAATTATCATATCAACAACTGCAGTAGAAAGTGCTCAAACTGGAATCTGATTTGACTGGTTAAAGTAAAGAGTTGGAGGAGTTGCGTGACGAATTGGATGCTTATAAAAATGGTGATAATTCCACTGTTGATGCTCAGACAGCAGACTCTAATTAAATTGCGACATAATATGAGAACTAGATAAGGGAGTTGGAGGCTGAGATTGAGCGACTTCGAAATAGATCTCCTTCAGATTTGAAGTTTGGTAGTTTGTCATTACTTGATGACTATTTAGAGTAGGACAAGTACACGGACAAGGTGAATGAATTACTGACAGAGATTGATTCTCTTCACGAGACT
Source organism: Amoeboaphelidium protococcarum (assembly GCA_023515745.1). Classification (NCBI taxonomy): domain Eukaryota; kingdom Fungi; phylum Aphelidiomycota; class Aphelidea; genus Amoeboaphelidium; species Amoeboaphelidium protococcarum. The sequence goes on from JALECJ010000258.1 coordinate 1,467,121, forward strand.
ATTATGGAGCTTAATCAGGCTTTTACTGAAAAGGATCGTGTCATTCAGAATTTGTAGCAGTAGTTGAATTAGGTGTAAACTGCGCGTCCATCTTCAGGCAAGTCCTCTACTCAAGGTGATGATAGATAGCATTAATCTCCAAATGCCTCTTATTTGTCTTCTTTGTTGCGGCCACTGTCTTCAGAAAGTTCTGCGGCATCATCTTCTGGTAGGCGTGTCGAATTTCCACCATCTTTAGATCCGCCGACTCCTATTGCATCATCTCCCGTGGCGACAAAGCAAGGTCAGACTGTAAATCAACCGTCAATATCAGAGCTTTAAATGGATCTTCAAAAGGAGAAGACTCTTCGCAAAAATATTGAAGAGAGGTAGAGTGATAGAATCGCAATGTTGGAGACTGAACTTACAGTCACTCAAGCTCAGCTGAGTGTTGCCCAATTGCAATAGGAAGCACGCAGAAGTACTCAAACCTCAAAGTCAATCAATGCAACCAGTCAAAGTTAATCAAATCAGCCAACTGCAAGGACAAGGAAAAGATCAGTACGTGAATGATAATAGAAATTAGATTATATCAAGTTGACAAATTTTCACATCTCATCCCCTGACTGATGCAGTTCCATTTCGCGAAACTTTTGTTCAAGTATCATTTTTTCAACATCCTTCTGCTAGCCATCATCTTTCTAAAGGAAGCTTTGTGACTCCTAATTAAACATTTACCAAAGCTCAGCGTCAGATATAGAAAGCTTGCGGAGCATTTGTAGACAATCCCTGGACTTGACTGCCGTGATGGAATCTTCAGACTTGATTTATCGAAACAGTAATCTCATCAGAGAACGTAAATCTTCCGAGGTCAGGTTCATTTAATTACAATTCGGAAGTTTTTCATGCAGAGCAAATATGGACAATTGATGACACTGTGAATCAGCGGATAGTTTATGCACAATAGAGAAGATGTCTTGCAAAGTCAAATCTGACAGCAAGTGCAATATATACTGCTTGCTTATTAGGAGATTATTATTGCATCGTCCGCCAAAGCAAATAAGAGCCTCAACCAAATCCTTCTTCATATCAGTAGTAGAGTCTTTAAGCAGTAGCTGAGGTATCAGATCTCGAGCTTGTTCCGCATTAATCTTACACTCCACTAATCGCTGAAGAGTATCATCAGCAGTGAATTATTTCTACTGTCTGATTTGAGATTATTACACAGCGTCGCAAATACAATTATCGAGAATGTCCCAGAACTAGAATAACTAGGTGCTATCATGGCCTTTAAGCACACTTGCTTAAGTGGGAGTACTGTCAACAATACTTTCAACATCAACCATGATACTGCTTGAAGGGATAGGCGTCACATCGATCATATCATTGTTGACATCTTCATCATTTTAAACAGGCGAAGCTACATCAACTTCATACTCTTTTCTGCGATATTCAACTTTGCTAGACAGTACGACTTTAGACTGAGATGATACCTGCAAGTTCTAATTGCGAGGTGTATGCGTAGACTTGGAATCCTCACTAATAGTTGCAGTGGATGATGACAACTGACATTGCACGCCATACTGTTAGAGAAAATTCTACACATTAGTAGGCAATTGCAGAAACAGAGCTTTAAAAGTCTTCTAATGTTCCTTTTGTAAATTGTTCAGATGGTCCGCCAAATTCTTCAACATTTAGTCATCTTATACCTTCTGAATAAGCTCAACACATAACAAGACTACTCTTTTGTACAAAGATGCAGAATCATAATGAACACCATGCTTAATCAGTTTTGAGCAACCATACAACAATAAACTATCACTATCAGCTATTACCTGAGCTCTTTCACAAAATTCAATCAGTAGAGTTACGACCACATTCGGCTTTAAATGATTTTCTTGAACATCTTTCAGAATTTCATCAATCAGTGAATGCATGTGACTCGACTTGACTCTGACCTTTAACAGGCTGACATAGATTTCAGAATAACTCTGTGTCAAAATAGCAGGCAAATTTCTCAAAATCATCAGTAATAAATCAAGCGTTGAATGCAGTACCTTTGAGTGGCCACTGTTAAGACAATGTAGAACACTCTGAGTAATTAACTATTTAGATTCATCAGATATAGACCGATAATCCGTCACATACTCCATCAACTTATTAAGAGCATTGCGCTGAGCTTAAACATCACTCTCATTAGATTACGCCAATTCACATTAGACTTTAATCTTTTCATCAAAGGTTTAAATAGAATCATCTTTTAACACCGCGGTGACTTACTACAATTCTCCCGCATTCATCTAATTAATAGATATGACAGATGCAATTTCTGGAGCAAACACTACATCTTTGGCAGCCTGTTACTTCATTGATTTAAACTTTCTGAGTATAGGCTTAGGAGCAGCAGAAGCAGATGCCGCATTACTATCGTCTCCAGCCTTCAACTTTTCCTCATCACTTGCGTGGGCACTCTTGATCTTTCTATTCTTGAACTCGAGAAAGTCTCTAAAATCCTCAGTGATATTACGCTTTCTGCCAATCTCTGAATCATCTCGCGGTGCCAGAGATTAAACTTCACTTCTACTTACAACGGACGGTGCATCAGTAATACTCTGAGCGACTTGGAATTCATTTAAAGGCATCAGAACAGCACAAGTCATTCTCTACTTTCTAGACCGCATTCTGATTTCATTCTTACCAATGACGGAATTAGAAGGTGCGTTGACACATATTTCCTCTTACTAAGGAATTATAGTAACTGCATCTACTTGAACTTTAAGAGCTTCATTAACAACTCTAGTCTGTGGTTAAACTTTTTACTTCTAAGAGGATTGAGCATTGGCCTTTCTTGCAGGTGCAGTAGAGCCAGCACCAGAATAACTGTGCAAAATCTATTAGCACGACTTGGCATACTGTGGAGGTAGGTTAGCTACGATAGTCTGACACGACGACAGATCATATGAACAATATTCTTATAAACACTTTTTAGCTGTATCTCTGACACCACCATCTGCATCGGTAATAAGCCCGGAGATAAGAGTAGACATGACACCCTCAAACTTTACTGATAACAGTTTCCCGTGATGAGATATAATCACCAATATACAGAGAGCTACTGCATTACGAACATTTTTATTAGGATGCTTGCACAATGCAGAATCGTTAAATCTAATCAACCACCCAATACTGGCACTGAAGCACTTGGCCAATTCTTGCAGTGTAGACTAACCACGAACAACGTTAATCTTATTCGCCCTTGCACAAAGTTTCAATAGAGCATCGAAGCTGATATCATTCAGAATTTAAAAAGACTCAGAATCATCATTATCTCCACCACCAGTATTACCGTCAGAACGCCATATATGACTAAGTTTCATTATGAGATTGCACGCATTTCCACTCAACTTGGACCGGTCACTCAGCAGACACTGCTTTAGTCCACTACCAATAGTTTTCATTCCATCTCTAAAACCAGACAACCGACATACATTTTCATCTCCGCACCATACATTTAGAACTGTAATTGCTTCATCAAACTATTTCCAAGTGGTTTCATCCTCCTTCTTACTGAATAAAACCACCAGCTTATTGAACTCATTCTGCAGACTAGCGTAGTCTTTCACCTACATACACAATCAGGGAATTAATATAAATCTCAGAATAGTCACAATATACAACATACAGATTTCTAAATGACACTCATATCTATTCCTACTTGATATACGACAGTTATGGGTAAAAACAGATAGTGTTAGCAGAGAGTGAGTAAGAGAGAAGCAATTCAACTGAAAGAGAGAAACAGAAACGACGAAACGAAACTCAAAACGCGTCACGAGGCGATTGATTTGACAGTTTGGTTGGTGTTATGTCTTTGTAACTGAGGACAACACTGCATGATTCTACTCATTTTCTATTTTTATAAAAAAATGTAAAGACTAGAATCATAATGGCAAATAGAATATACATTCACAGAATTCAGATCAATAATCTTCAGGCTTGGTGTCAAATGCTTTCCGAGCCTTGTTCAATTCATCAAACTTGAGGAGGAGCTCGTTGGCGCGATCCAATTTCTTCTGATCCCGTCTGAGGGCGAACAGCACATCATCCACTCTAATACGCGTCTTATTACCACTAGTTTTCAACGAATCTGACACCTACACATTGTGTGCGTTGATCATAATTATTATCATCGTTAAACTATTCATGTCAGAGTGATACACTTACGAGTTCGGTAATGTAGTCCATCACAAGTTGATCCATCAATTGCACACTTTCATCCAGTGGCTGTTGTGCATCACCAAAAGCATACATCATCAATCGTAGTTCCTTGCTGAATTTGGATACTGTCTGTTATTCTTCCTCGTTCACATTTACTATTTAGACATTTTAATACATACTTGCTCTATCGTTCTACTGTACACCTAAGATGGCAAAATTGGGAAATATTTTACAATCGTTGATCAATTTCTTTACTAACGAGAAAGCGTCCATCTCTGTTTCTCCTTTCTTCTTGATCACTTGTACAGCATAATTCACTTCTTATATGATCAGTTAAGGCGAAGTAATGATTAACTATGATAGATATATTGATGCACTGAATAATGGCACTTTTTACTATGATGAGCAGTTAATTTCTGAGCTGGTGAGTGACGTGGTTGGCTGTATGCTTGATGAAAGACTCCAGTTTGACACGTAGTCTTTGTATTAGTTATGCGATAAATTGGTATCTTAAACTTTTGGCTAAGAAGGTTAAACTCATTTAAAGAATCGTCATAAGTTTTTATTCTACCTCAACTGCTTTTTAATAAAGGATGATAGATTCCATGTGCTTATAACGTCAGATTTTGTGTTTAAATTGTATCGTTTGTTCGTTGACAATACTCATCTGGTAGTGCAGATATCAAAGTTACTCATTAATCTTTTATCTTCTAAGCCTGAATTAACATCGAATTGCATTGATCTAAGTAGAGATGTACTGGCAGAGTTTGAGCACATGAGTCGGTAGTATTTCAAAGGCAAGATTAGTGTTAAAGTAGACTACTTGGAACTGGCATCGAAAGCTTCAATATTGAATTAGATCTTGACTTGTTGCTATAATGCTGATTAAAAGTCTGTAATTGCTATGCTTAAAGACGAGGAGGATGACATTTTGCGACATTTATTAGTTTACTATTAAGATTTTCTGTATCCTAGTTTTACTTCTCAAGTTGAAACTGATGATGGTGGGAACGTTGTTGGCATGGACGATACTGACGCGAATGTAATTCATAAATGCAAGTCCAAGTTTATTCGCCTGGTGCAAAGTATCATTAAATGGTAATTGGCAGCAGATGACGCGTTAATAACCTCTACACTTCAGTTGCTCCATTCGTATTATTCAATATCGGATGATCATAAGTCTAGTGGGAGGATCATGAAATATATGATCAATGCCAATGTTCTACTAGACTTGAATCATATCTCTCCATCAATTGACTAGTTATTGCAAGCTGAGATTGAAGCTGGTAATTAGAATGCATTGGATATAGTTGAATTTGTAAATAAGCATGCAGGGGATGTGACTTTGCATGACTCCGTCGTGAATGGTAGTAGCTCAGATGGCCTCGTAATTACTCGTCAAAATAGCCCCATGTAGATGACACAGTCTTAGTATAGTGTTAGTGATCCACAGTATGTTGATAGAACTCTAAAGATCAGTCAAGTTATGGACTTATTCCCAATGTACGGCGAAGGATTCTTGGAGGCGTGCTTGATACATTTTAATGACAGTGTGGAGGAGACTATATCGCAGCTTTGCGAATATGATCGTCTACCTGAAGTTCTGAAGCGACTTGATTTAAATATGCCTAGAAAGTTTGTGTCCAGTCATTCAGTATAGTAGTAGTAGACGCCTGATGGGTTTCCTTTGGCTAATAATAATAATAATAATAATAAGGATCAAGATGGAGTCTCTTAATTGAGATAAATGTTGGAGTAGAGGCTTAAAGTTGATGATAATCTTGTATAGATTTAAGATAAAGTTGAGCCAGTGGATCAAGTGCTTGATGGCAAAAAGTTTGAAGTTGGTGACTATGCCAAGTATAAGTAATTTATACTGGACGCGTAGTATGAAGATGAGGTGGATGAAGATGATCTGGTCAACTTACAACTATATCAGCCTAAAGAGAGCAATGGAGAAGATTCAGTGGATGAAATTGAGGGTGATGATATAGATAGGTAGTAAGTGCAGGTTGGCGAGATTGATGACAAGAGCACTAGTTTTATATCTGTAAATACTCTATTGGACGATGTCAACTTTCGACTTCTGCTGGATGTTTATGTCAATAATCCACAGCTTCTATCTCGGAATGATGCTGAGATTCGCAAGTCTAAAGAACGCGCCCAGTTGCGGCAAGACACCAAATTATCGGACGAACAGCTGGAAGGATGGAAGATTATGTTTGACAGACATCCGAAGAAGCAGCAACTCTTGGATTAGATGCGACATAGAATTGAAGATGTAGAAATGTCAGAGCGGTCATAGAAGGATGCAACTGGAAGTTTTAATCGTCAAGATCAGAGATCATCCGCTCGACGATTCAACAATTCTCGCGGTCGTGGCGGCAGAGGTCGCGGTAGGTACAGGAAACAGGCTCTCGGCAAGAAAATGAAGGTTTATCAGAATGACACTTGATATCATTAGACAGAAATTAACAATTCATCCATTTATTGTATATTGAGTTTTAGTCTTATTCTACGATGTCTCTTTGATTTCTTGTCTTGTTAAAAGAGCAAAGCTCCACCGCGCTCTTCTTTCGTTCTGTCCATTGTAAATTATCGCTGGCAGTAGTAACCCGCTGTAATTATATTCGCATTTGCCAAATTAAATTAAATACGGTGGATTAATATATATACAATGTACAAGCCACTGTAGACATATAGCTATGGATTGGGTGGATTTATATCGGTAGTTTTCACTATATATATCTTGTATTTGGTGTTCACCGGTCAAGGTGAAGTGTTTAATGTTGGAGATTATCTGCTATCTACATCGCCATATATGTGGGCTCTGATGGGTGTTGGATTCAGTCTCGCTCTGAGTGTAGTTGGTGCTGCGTGGGGCATCTTTATTATAGGCGCTAGTATATTAGGTGCCGCTGTACAAGCGCCGAGGATTACCACCAAGAATCTGATCAGCATCATTTTCTGTGAAGCTGTAGCGATCTACGGTATTATTATTGCGATTGTATTCAGTTCCAAGTTGCAAGACTATCAAGACTTGTCGAATCCTATTCCACTCAATAATTATTTCAGCGGGTTCGGTCTGTTCTGGAGTGGCCTCACTGTCGGCTTCAGTAATCTGGCGTGTGGAATCTGTATCGGTGTCACTGGGAGTGGTGCAGCTATAGCAGATGCTTCAGACTCGCGGCTCTTTGTCAAGATTTTGGTGATTGAGATTTTCGGATCTGCCATTGGATTGTTCGGTCTCATCGTTGGTCTCCTCCAAAGTGGTCGGTGTGGAGAATTTATGAGCAAGACCGTCTGATGAAATTGTACTTAATAAATAACTGCGCATTCATAATTAAATGGGGTGAATATCATACTTTATCATCATTAAGTTGACAACACGCTTTAATCAATTCTAAAGTGACGATCAAGTGCCTTTGGGAACAACTACAGTTAATTGATCGCCTGTGAGACCCCAGTCGAGTCGCCTCTAGACAAAGATCGATATCCACACTGCCAATATAACAACCCACACACACATTCCCACCGAAGAATAAATCAAATCTACATAATTATCTCTCAATTTGGCATTTAAAATCGCCAGTACGAATGTATAATACTTACACTTTCTAACTCTGGAATCTAATAGACTCCGGTCATACTCTGGTTTCATCTATTTACCGGCAGAGGTGACAACATCACGGCTGGCTTCAGATTTAAAACGGCTTGGAACGAGCAAAGGTCCAAAGTACAAGAGATTAAACAACCACAGAATGGGTAATAAGGCGAATCCCATCAAGTACACTACACATGTTGAGGTTTATACAAGCTATTAGTTCATCCTTAACAATCATTTAATACATCGTTTAGAGTTTTTCAATATTTCAGAATTGGTGAGTTTCATTGCGATTTTAATTTCCGCCAAGTCCTGAGCAATGAAGAATAACGAACGCTATGGGGTTGATTTCAATTGTTCCCTTTCCTAAAGTTATCAAAGAAGAGAAATAAGAGTTGAAAACTTTATGGCTGTTAAATAAGACTGCTCTAATATATCTTGACACTTAGGCATAATGCAGTCAAAATAATAAATGCCACAACACCAAATATATACTCCCAGTTGGAATCAGACAATTAACAAGCGTGCTACATTTACCCCTTACATTCCTCAGTCAAAGGAAAGTCCCAAACGCGCGCAATGTGTTTTTGTTGTGTGAGAATTACGGCTCGATCGCGCCCCATTCGCCGCGTTTTCTTTCCTCTCCGCATTCTTTCCCTCAAAACAAACTCAAGTGATTTTGTAATCAGTCGGTCAGCTGATACTATACTCTATTCTTCGTTCTCAACAGTGTCTGGGCGTGTATAGTGAGTGGTGTGTAATAATAATGAATTATAAAGTGATAAGTTTTGTATGCGTGCTTTTGATGGCTAGTCTATCGTATGCTTTTGAACAGGAGTATTAATTCACTTAGTTTGAGTATAGTCATGATCTGTTGATAGAATATTCCACTGGAAAGGCTAGATTTGATAATGATGGTGATTTCGAGTAGATGGCAAAGAAGTAACGCGTGAATATCGATAGTAAATTGCATATCATCAGATATTCTAATGATCAGAGTAAGATTTACTCTCTGCAAATGAATGATCTGCGCGTGAATAAGAATGGAATGGAGGAGCCACATTATCCTGTTGTGTTCTCTATTGATGAGAATGGAAAGATTGCGTAATTGTATGCTGGCAAGTCTGAGCCTGAATGGATTGCCAATTTGAAGCGTGGTATTGTCTCCTCGCTGTAATCAGATTCTAGATTGGCTCAACAAGGTCATTATTCTCCTGGTTAAGATTACACCGTCATGGAATAGGATGTTACCGGGGAGAATGAGTATCGTTATGAGGTCGTCAATTCGTAGGTAGATCAGGATGAGGATAGCCAGCTGATTTATATCTAGAAAAGTCGTCATGATAACGTGTCTGATACCATTGATGGTAATGTGTCTATTTGGTTCGCTGTAGATTCTACCGATATGTCAGTCACGTCTCTCACTGCAACATCTGATTATTAGTAAGAATTGGATGATTTGAATAGTGTCGATACCAAGGCGGAGCTGAAATTGAATCTTAAGAGAAAGCACTCTGTCAGTTTGGATCTAAAGTGTCTTGAGATCAATTGTGTTATCGACTTTATCAGGAAAAAGTATTCAGTTCCATCTGATGTTGAATACGTCAAGATTGACATTAAACTGGCTGATTTGGGAGATGGTGAAGATCCATTTGATCATTTGAATCTCAGCGTGGACGATGGTTCCACTATGGACTATAAAGAGAAGAGAGAGGAGGTTATTCGACTTGCCCAAGTTATCGTCAAAGATGGCCGTAATTCATCTGTGGAATTCTTTTAGCTGGTTTAATTGCTTAAAAGTGACAAGAAGTTGGCACAGCAGTGTGTTGATTTAATTGACCGCTTGGACATTTAGAATGTCATGGTGGATGTTCTTATTGCTACCGGTGTTGAAGATACGTTTAGACGCGTGAGAGACTTCATTTTGAAAGATAAGAGTATTAATAATCAGCCTCTGGTCTTGCGTGTGCTAGTAGCTCTCGGATATGTGCCAAGTCACCGTGATATGTTGGATTTCAGTCTGAAGATTGTTGAGAATCCGTAAATCACGTTGGAGATCAGAAAGACTGCCGCGCTAAGCCTTGGATCTACGGTGAGATAGATTGCCACCCAGTGGAAGATGTATCGTTATGCATGGCATTGCGTGTGGGTGCTGGAGCAGTTCTTGAAGAAGAGCACTGTGGACAGCGATAAGATTATGTACTTGCATGCTATTGGTAATGCTGGGCAGAAGCCGTCCATTCCCAAGATTGCACCATTTATCAATGACGAGAATGCCGGTGTCGTTTATGCCGCCATATTCTCACTGCGTCATATGACTGGCTACGGTAAGGATTTGCTACTCAATGCTTTCAAAAGAGTTGATCTGAGTGCTGAGTTGCGTATAATGGCTCTTGACTATGCAGCCGAACATTTGAACTTGAAGGAAATCGATGCTATTTTGACAAATAATCTGAAAGAGGAGAATCAAGTCGTGAAGGATTATGTTTGGGCAAAGTTTGGAGCTTCTTCTGCTGAATAAGTTAGTAGTAATCCTGCCTGGATCGAACTTTCCAATTAGACCGATGTTATTGGGAACGAGAAGCTGGGCACCATCTTGGGATACAAGCTCACTGTTCATAATCCTTTGCAGCCAGCTGATGAGCATAAAGTGATTTCTAATGGCGAAACCTTTGTAGACGTGATGGCGTTTAAGAAGCGCTTTAATGCTTTGCGTGGCGTGATTAGACTTTAGGGTGATTTAATGCCGTAGAGAGACCAGTAGCCAGTGGAAGCTTTCATGTACATTGCAATAGCTGGATCCGTCTGGGATGAGTGCATTGATTTGTTCGGGTAGGCCTGTTACAAAAATAGAATTCCATCTCAAATTACTGAAGTGGACGAATAATCTTTGCTATAATAGGCTTAGTTCCCATTTCCAAGAAAATTCAAGTAGTGTCACGAGGTGGAGAGAGACTTGTTCAACTTCAATGTTGTGCTATTTAGTGTGAATTTTGACGTACCTCTGATTGTGGGAATTGGGCTTAGACTAAAGCAGTAATTTGTGGCTAATGGGTACGCGTCGGCATCTGCATCGGGATGTCTGGTGCCATTTAAAGGTTAAATGCACTTTAATCCCACGCTGTCTATTAGCGCTCTGGGAGAGGCATCTATCAATCTATTTGTCGTGAGATCTGGAGCAAGAGTGAATGCCAAAGTGGTGAACGCTGACATTAAATCTTCCATTGAAGGAAATGTTACCACGATGCAACCGTCCCTGTGCACTAATGTTGGATTCACTTAGAAAGCAGTCGATGGTGCATTCCAGCTCTTTGTATAATTCCGTAAGATTCGCTGGTGCCAGAAGCCAAAGCGTTTACCATGTGGCTTCCCTTGGGGTCGCGAACGTGCCTGGACCAAGCGACGCCAGCTGTTTAAAGAAAAGACTAAGGAGTTTCCATAGAAGTGCGCGACTTTAAAATTTCCATGGTCACGTCTGGATAACGATGCTGCTCCCTTGCTAACTATCTAAAACTGATATCTGTTTGTATTGTGACGTTTGAATAAATGAGAAATTTTGTAATTCTTAATTACTTAACGGTTTTTAGATCGATTGAGAGGTTTTATGCTTTGTATTCAGAAATGAAACTTGATCGATGATCAGTACGGATCAATGAATCATGTAGAATACAGTCAATTGTTATCTTGTGGGAACCCTGTTTTAGCTACACATCATTGAAATCCTTCACTAATGCTTTATGTTGAGTCACGTAAATCGTGAATATACAGCGAATATCAAGGAGTCTTCTGCACGTAATCAGCGATCGATGAACATCAACCTCTTAATTCGGGAAATTCTTCAAAACTATCCGAAATTAGAAAATAAAAGTATCTAGACTCATTGATAACATATCAAATCTATTGCACAAATGATAAGCTTAAAAATGGCAAAATCCCATGGCACTGTTCACGCTAATCCATCACCTCGTTTTGTAGTGACAGCCAGTTTGATTGGCAGACGCCCAGCAATCGTTCCTTCCGCGCCACCCCTGAAACGATCAATTTTGATTTCTGACTCACCCGGCCGGCGGTTCACAGTGAATCACTTCTATCCTTAAAAGATATCAACAGAGTAATACTCACACATCTCTATCCATCCATCCCTTTATATCTATTTATCTCTTCCTCATCCCGCTGCCAACTCACACACCCCCGGAACTTTTGAGTAACTGTTCACCTCTTTGGTAACAAAAATTAAAAAGTGTCTGCTATAGTGAATTTGAATCTCTTTCTATCGAACATTCGGCAATATATCTACATACTGTGTTTACGCCTTGGATTATCCATCTGCTGAAAAAGTGTCAATTAACAATGCTATCTGGAAACTACATTAACGGTGGTGGTGCTGACAATGCCTCACAACAATCGTCCCAGTCCTCCCAGTTGTAATAATAAGGGATGTAGCTGCCTACAAATCAAAGACATCCGATGTAGACTATGAATTATGGTGATGGCTCCCGCGTTATTGGCGACGGTGATGATATTGATGCCCTGACCAGTTTGATTGCTGCCGATGACAAGGCTGATCTCATTGGATTGTCCAGTGATGCTCTGTATAAACAGCTGTTGCAGTAACAGCAATAGAATGCTGGTGTTGATTTCGCCGATAGCCTTATCAGTGGTGCTGGCGGTAATCTTTAGAACCCCTTCCTGGATCCAGAGTTGGCGCTGCGAAAGCGATGCTCCACTGTGCCTAATAACGCTGCTGGTGTGGCATCACTAGCTGAGTTGTAATAACAACAGCAGCGGCATTAGTATGGCCTCAATATGTTGGGAAGAAAGACTGGTAGTCAGTGGCTGAATGCTGTAAACATGGATCTCAACAGTAGTAGTAATCCATTGGTAGCTCCGTCCACAATGGCTGATTAGTCATCACTGAATGGCCTTAATAACAATGGGAATGGCGGTAGTGACTTTTTGAATTCTCAATGGGCGTCCTCTCTGGCCGGTGGTATCAACGACTGGTAAAATAGTCTTACTGGGCTTGGTATTGCTAGTGGCAACGGTAACACTAGGACAATGACTGCTCCCGCAATTGACTTCTCCGCCTTGAATAACAGTGATTTCTTTGGCTTGGACTCCAACCAGCTGCTACTTAATACCCTTAACAACTCTGGAAACTTGCAGAAGAGCAATACTAATACTAATGTTGGTGCTGGATTGTCAGCTGCTGGTTCCCGTTTCCCTTCCTAGTCCACAATTGGTACTGAATAGTCAGTCTCGTTGAGTAGCCATCACCATCATGATCTGGATAACCATAGTTTGTAATCCTTGGACGATCCGCATTTGAGCCTAACTGGTAATGTTGGCAATAATGGTAATGGTCACAATAGAAGAGTTAGAATTAACACAGAGACTAGTCAGCAGTCATTGGAAGATTATCACAGCTCCAAGAAGAGTGAACGCTCTGATTCGCCAAACTCTGATCTCGGCATTAAAGTTAATCTGGATCCCCGTAAGCGTGCCCGCTCAGAGCCCGGTGTTACTCTGTAGACTCTGAAGGAGCATGGTATTGACCCTAACTAGTTGGATCCGACCGTGTTGAAGCGCATTAGGAATACAGACTCTGCCCGCCGCAGTAGATAGAGGCGTCAGTAGCGCATGAATGAGATGGAGGTGCGCTTGAAAGAGTTGGAGGAGCGAGAATTGGTGTACAAGTAAATTGAGGTGGAGTGTCATCAGTTACGTGCATGGAAAGATCGTGTTGTCCAATGGCTGCAGACTATGAACATGCTGGATGATTTTAAGGCTACTTTTGATTTTTAGTTTAGCCAATAGCAGCATAAATAGCAACAGCAGCAACTATAGTAGTAACAATAGTAGTAGCTTTAGTAATAGTTGTAGTAGTAGTCGCAGTAAATGTTCCACGCTGGTGGTGTTGATTTGCGTAATACGAATGGTAATAATAATGGTGGTAATACCTCTTAATATCGTTAATGAAGTCGACAGACATAAATTGATTGAAATATAAATGACTTTTAGTTGACTCATTTTTTACTCTTACTATTATTATAGTTCACCAACAAATACCATCAAGTAGGTAGGTGTATCATTTGCGCAAGTATGATAGAGCAATTTCAGTTCCAAGCCAACTAATCGCATTCGATGGAATCGCCCTAATGACAGCAGGTAGATATCCTCGATAGAATCCTCTAAGTCCTTATTACCGATAGAGATCAGTGAATGATTTAATGAGAGAGTGGCGACGCGCAGAAGATGAAGTATCAGTCTATATTCTAGTCTTTATAGTGTCTAAAGGCATACAAAGGGTCCATTGTGTAACGCCAGCGACGGACCCAGCCATAAGCACAGCGCTCAGAGATTTATCATCTTATAACCAACTCTAAAAGTATTATTTAGATAACTCGTATGATGCGAACCATACAAAGTATGCGGGTATGTCTCGCATCAGAGTGATTGTAGTTCCGCTGTACAGACCGGCAAGTCCACCAGTTTTATAAATGTGCCCGATCCAGTAGAAGACTGATTAGTTATTACTCTTTTATCCGGGTAGCGGTGCCTGGATGGAGGATTGCAAAGCTTAACTAGGAGCCGGAGAATTTTAAAGTAAAATCTTGACGCGTTCGCCTGGTATTATAATAGCAGCTGCCAGGAGGGCGGAGAACGTTCCGCATAACGAATATCTCCTAATCAAATCCATGGTGCGATTACCAGTCTAAAGCTAGTCTGACAATCTGATGCCCATGTCATAGCCTAGGAATGATAGCGCACCCACTGGCAATACTCCAATGACTGGAGGCAAAAGACCAGAGTAAAGCGATCGCAGTGACATTGCCTTTATACTCTGGCCGGCCTGCATTCGAACGCGCAATGTATCCAGAGGGTGAGTGGCTAACACCGAACAAAATCCTCCAAAAGATCCAGCAATAATTCTCTATTCAGTAGTTACAGCACTTTCCTATTTTATATTTCCCTCTTCTGCCATATTCAGGCACGTTCCGAAATGTATATTTACTAGATTGATTTAAAGATTAAATATTGCTGAATTCTTCTATTTCAAAAACTAGGAGTTGATCTAAACAGATCTTCTCGGCTGAATTATCATACTGAGTGAGTAATTGCAACGATGGGTTAATCTGTGAATAATACAAGAAAATATTTCATTTATTGTCTAATGATGTTAAGTGCTTATTTGATTTGGAAGCTGCTAGTTGGAGTGTTTTGGATAGAAAATGGACATAATAATCAGACTTCTAACATTGTACCATTACCCGAAACTTTGAATGAGATTAAATGCCGGTACGGACCACTCGATGTCATTAATTAAGTAAAATCGAACAGAGCGGATTAAAGTTATCACGTCATTCATGTAAGTAAAGAAGGTCCGGAGAGTATTTTTGGTGGCATAGGCCGGGTGGTTACCGACTTGAGTTAAAGTACCGCCGCAGAAGGTATCTCTGTCAGTGTTGTCTCTCCATTCTACGCATACCTGAGGCGACAGTAAAACAGCGGCGAGAGCAAATACCTTTTGTATTACACCTTACAAGTGCCCGTCTCTGAATCTGCCGTATGTCAAGGTTTATTTTGCTTTTGGAGTCGTAATCGCCGCGGAGGTTTGAACTCTGTGCTCAACGTTCCGGTGTACATTGATACAGTTGACCATGTCATATAATACTTGATAGGACCTCCGTAAGAATAAGACAATCAATTTTATTACGCGTTTGGTGCTGAGTCTTCTCAAGATATATACTATGCTCATCCTAAAATACCTGGCGAAGTTTAAGATTTGTATTTTAATGTCGCAGCTGCTCATCTGCTGAAATTGTTGAGTCAAAGTCGCGGCAGTAATATCATAGCTCATGTTCATGGAGCAACTAATGCGCCAACTATTTTGTTCGCCAAGTCTCTACTTAACGCCACGATTAAGACATTGTATACTGTGCATGATTATGGTTTTGAACCGCGACATTCTCTGCGTATGTAAAATGTTGCCTACTTTTATCATAATGATGGTAGTAAAGATGCTGCGTTGAGTCGCTATGTTCTCTCGGATAAACTATATCCCTCTGCGCTTGGTATTAATTTGGCGGATCTTGTATCAGTAGCCTCATAGTACATGCATAGGTAACTTTTAGTTTAAGAGAGTCCATAAGATGAAGATTCTAGAAGTACTTCCTTACCAAAATCTATCGAATTTGCTCTCATGAAACAGGAACTGTTAAGTAAGTGCTCTAAAGGTCGTGTTGTTGGAATATCAAATGGTATCGGTCATTAAATCTCTCCGTATAAGCTTAACACTTTGCCTGGACATGAGCATGCTGATAATGAAGGTGATTTGTTGATAAGGTTGTCTGCACACGTGTAAAATACATCCTATCCATACGAATTCTCCAGTGCCAAGTAGAGAGCTAAAAATACATTACTTTCTCTACACTCTCTAGCTGTGTATGATAACTTACCATCGATTGTGGTCTTGTTCATCGGCAGATTTTCATATGAGAAGGGTATGGAAGATGTTCGCATAATTGCAAATTATATATAGCACAATTAAGCGTCTCTTCAATGTAGAGTATTCATGGTATTAATGGGCTCCCATAATGATTATGCAGTTAAGAAATTGAAGGACAATGGTAAGGATCACGTTATATGGTTAGACAGCAGAGAGTTGCAGTAAAAATATGGCGGACTTGCTAGAATGGCTGCAGATATAGTCATAGTCCCCTCTAGGAATGAGATATTCGGACTGGTGGCCCTTGAAGGACTCTTATTTGGATCTGCAGTTCTATCAACAGCGGTAGGTGGATTGAAAGAATTCCTGGTTGATCGTAATCAAAAGTTATCCATGACTGAGGATTTCACCTTCAATGCGTATGTCTATGATTACCGTTCTTCTAATTCATTGGTGTCCGCTTTTAATCTAATGATTGATGATTACCTGCATGTAAATAAAGACGTAATGGAATAAAATAGGCGGCGATGGCACACATAAGCCTCCAGAATGCGCTGGAACGCAACAACAACATCACCATTGTACATGTACCTCAAAACATACTAATACATTCTAAACTCAGAGTGAATAATCTATAAATAAATATAATGTACTACATGTATTCACTTTACTCTATTATCAACTAAAGTCTGATATAAACTCAGCGCCCACTCAGTCCTGAATACATTGCGAGTACTCTCAAAGAACGCGTCTAGTTGTATACCATGTCGCCTTTCATACGTATCAGCCTGCATTACCATCTCCAGTTTATCTATATCGTGCACAACCAAAGACTCATTACTCTCGTGGTCCTCATACTCCTGGAAGAGGGACATGATGTTGAATGACACACCACCATCATTATCGTCATTTGACACAAGTCGCGTCAATCTCTACATGGCACTCAGTTCCATGGCAGCCTTCTCCTGCTTACTCACATTGTCGTGTGGAGTTATATCACCCACTATGCATTCAGCTAGATCATGCACCAGACACATTTAAACGCACTTGTCTCTGTTGACACTGAACGTCGCTTTAGTTATTACGTGGACATGGTCAGTGGGCATAGTCATTGCTATAATCGCCATTCTGTGCATGTGATCAGCGATTGATTCCGCATCAACCGGTGCAATACCGTTCCTGAGCCATCCAGTGCGTCTAGTCACTTTTAAATTCTCTATATACTCACAAAACTTGATGTAATCTGCCATTTTACGCGTCCTGTTTATTGTAAATCAAGAAATTTGACAATCACACACTACATGTGAAAAAGGTAGTTTGGAAAGCAGCGTGTAAAAAAGTTTAGAAGTATTCTGAGCAAAAATATTTTTTAATTATACTACAGTAGGATGTTTCGCAAGAGACTGTCAGTGTACAAGTGAATGAGTGAGTTCATAGTACAGATGGTCAAATGACTAACCGTGAAGTGAAACGAATCGTCAATCACAAAGTGGTCGGATGTTTTGTCCACACACTCTTGCAAAGCAACGGATGGAAGAAAATGTCAGCCGATCTTTATTCAAGGCAGCTAAAGTCTTGTCCGTCTTCCTAGAAAGTCACTTCAAACTTTGAATCGATCCTGAATTCAATCAATCTGAAACCATGCCACCCGATTTTTGTTGAAGATAATAGACCAAATCTGTTATTAGGCAACCAGGTTCAAGTGAACTGGTGTCATGAATAGATTGGATCTTTAAAGAAGGCCTTATTATTAAAGATGCATATATAGTTATATGTATAATGCTTCATAGTATTACTTCTTGTTAATAGCTTCAACTCGGAAAGGCAGTTTAAGAGTCGTGTGGTGTAAAGGTAGAGGAATTACGCGGTAAAAGATCTAAGCGACAGCTTCATAAGCTCTAGCGTATCCCGTTAGCCGCTTATGCCGGTTGTATCTAGATCTTTGAGTCATTTGGTGTTGGATTTTCTTAGTAAAGAATGCAGTGTTGTTATGCTTGGTATGTAAACTCAATAAGAAAGAGAAGATTTGATAAAGTAAGATCTGTGTCACTATCAATGATCAGCCTATTATATAAGGCTTTTCTAACTACCTTGTTACCCGGGTAATCAGTTTGGGTAAAATAACACAACCCATATTATAACATTTGGGTAATAAATGAAAGAATATGCCTTCCCTCTTCTAATACGTCGGATGACCCTCAGTCAAGTCGTCGTGTTGAATCAAAAGCTGGCAGCAGTTCCTAGTCCTCTCGTGTCCCCGAACAGATTGATGGTACTCCTTCTCCTACGCGCTATGAATAGCCCTCAGATTAAACATTTGGTCAAGTTACAGCTATGGTTTCTACTTTCTCTGCTCCTCCCGCCTGCTCTGGCGTAGCTGCAAATTCTGTCTGTTGCTGGTCGCCGTCTTGGCGCGCGTCAACTCAAGTAGCTGCTGAGTTCATTAATGTCCGTGCGCTTACGCTCTGTTGATTTTGCTGATAACTTTCTATTTAATGAAGCAGTCGAAGAAGAATCAGTATTGGAGGTGGATGCTTTGAGGATTGATCTTGGTCACATTCAATGGCACATCGGATCACGCGATAAATATGTGGTGACATTACCTTTTCGAAAGACTCACTAGACTGGTGGCGTTAAACCCTTTATTTTGGCGAAGAGTTGATGGCGTGTTTGTCTGCCTGGACTGGGCTTGCTTAGGTGCATATGGAAGAGGTTTCGCTGCATTAAAAGCATCATTCGCGACTGGTTGAGACGTTGGGACACCTGGAGCACCTTTCACTGTTGGACTTACAGTGCGTCTCAGTATTTTGTCCACTTTTAACCTTCAGGAAACTACATATTCTTATAAACTCTTGTTATTTATACTCTTTGAACACGTAATGGAGCATTCAAAAACTTTGATCAGGTCTTAAAACATGTCATAAAGTGACAAGGACGTGTTGGAACGGATGAGACAAGGCACGTTTACCATCAAAGCCATGTCTGATGCAGTTGGTGTCACGGTACATGCTGTGAAGAAATATTTTATAGGAAAAAGATGAATGAAAATGTCTCTAATATCAATGATACTATAAAGAAAAAGCCTTTGGACAGGATGGTCGCGTTGGCAAAGCGTATTGTCACGAGATCTCCGCGCACCTCTATTCGTAACATTAGATCCAAGATTGGTGACTAACTTAACATCTAATCACCTCCAGTAAGTACAAGCTCCATATTTCGTGGGCTGCTGAATGTAGGATGATAAGGAGAAAGTTGTAAAACAAGCCTTTAGTGAGTAAAGTCAATTAACACCGTCGTGTTCGTAGGTGCACTCTAATCAAGGAGAAACTCAAACAGGATCCTGAATTTCTAAGCCGTATTACTGTAAGTGATGAAGTCACAGTCAGGCAGTTTGATGTTGGAAAGAAGGCATATGAATGTAGCATACATCTGTTAATACTTTAAACTCCAACTATAATCCTCAGAAGTAGCAAGGTGGTATCAATCAGCGTGATGTTTTTTGGTGCTATGTCAAACGATGGATTTGGACCCTTTGTCCCGCTTGAAGGCTCCCAAAATGCCGAGACTTATAAGAATACTGTATAAGATCATGTTTATTGCCTACCTCTAGGAGTTGGAGATGAATTACGGTCGTAGTTATATCTTTTAGTAAGACAATGCACCGTGTCACACGGCAAAGACTGTTAAAGAATGTATGGCCAACAATCACATCAACTTATTGGAAGACGAGCTTGGTGCTAAGGGGAAATGGCCTGCAGCTAGTCCGGACCTAAGTCCTATTGAGAATGCATGGGCGATTTGTAAGTAACAAAGGCAAAGCAGGTATGGAATACCTAAATCACGTCAAGACCTTGTATAGCAGTTCCAAACTGTATGGCGTGACTTACCTTCTTCTCTTGCTGCGAACTGATATTCAATGATAGAATTGAATAATGCATCAAATCAAAAGGCAGGCGAATCAATTATTGAATTCTATTGTAACTTGTAATATATTAAATTTTATTACAACCAGTTTACCTTGTTGAGCCGCTCTACGTCGTGGGTCGACAGGAACTGAACCTCCTGGTCGGCATGTTCGGGATATTCCTTTTGGCTATAGCCAATTGACAGTGATAAGAAAGCTCCTCTGCAAGAGTCAAATATTGCTGTGTTCTCGGATAAAAGTGAATTGAGTGTGTTAAATAGATTACATTATTATTATAGTTAAAGTAACTGTCCGGACGACTGGCGGACGATTTTAGAAGAGACGAGAAATTAGTATAACAGTACGCGTCACTGCGTACCTTGAGGCTAATCTGATCTTGGTTGAACTTGGCCATTAATTCTTTTAATTAAAATCTTTGAACTACTAGGATAGATGTTACGCGAATATCACAAAGAAGTTGATCAATTGCCTAATGGAGAAATTTCATTATCGCAAGAGAGTATTTTGATAAGATTAAAACATGACTTTTCAAGAGCCGATAACGAACATTCTGAGTTTTGGACCAGGAAGTATCCCTAAAAGGTCAGAGTTTTTAAATGCACAGAAGGAGACGAATGGTCCAGTCTTCCGAAGGAGTGCCGCATTGCAAGACTAACTCTCCCGCGGACTCACGATTAACATTATAGTGATGAAACAGAGGATGATGCAGAAATTTGATTTCAGAGCCAAATTTAGCCAAGCGAGTGATTGGCGATTATCAGAGCAGCCGAAGAAACGACAGCCGGTGTCAAAGTCTTCCTTCATTCCTCACCCACTTTCCTTGTCAAAAGTCTGTCAGTCAGTCTGTCTGTCTGCAAACGATTGCGATAGAAAGTTTCCTCAAATCACGCACCAGAATTATTGTTCGGCAGCCGATTTCAATTAATCTGAAACCAGCCACCGGATTTCTTTCTTTGGCATTCGACTCTTGTAATATAGCTCGCATTAACATTAATAATTGACTGCAGTATAGCATGGATTTGGATGATGTTGATTTGGAGCCATTAGACTTTAATATTCTCTTCTAGTAGTAGAAGACAACTCATAATGATAATTATAAATAACTGATGCGCATTAATAGAGATTAGAATTAGACTTATTAATCATCCGTAGTTTGCAAGTCTGCCGATGCCGCGGTCAAACATGTCTTACCGAGGCCAGTTGCAAAGACAGTGTCAGCCCTGGCACGGCTGTCTCATTCATCACTGTCTCTGGTGGACAAGTTTTGCTGGGTATGGTTCAAGTCTGTGGTTGGTGGCACAAGTCTGGCATTTGATACGCTCATCTTTCTTCTCTACGTATTGGACAGAATATCTAATAACACTCTTGGCACATTTAATCCATTCTCATATGGTGGTGGTGGTGGTAGTGAGGCACAACAATCATTGGTGTAAATGCTTAGTGGTGCCTCTTAGTGGACTAAACTTATGGTTCTTTCCTGTATCTAGTGGTGGTATTATTTCACATTTAACTCGATACGGGCTGCAGATGATATTCTGCTCCTACTCAACAGCGTGTTTGGCCATACAGACACGAGCAGAGCGCTTAGTTCATTTCTTGCTTTGGTTGATCATGAGCTCAGGTTTCCCACTAATGTCAAACAGTTGGTGGATCAATCCCCAGCTGACTCGAATGCTCTCATGTCGTCTGCTCTTACACTGAATACGTTACGCAACAGAATACACAATCCCAGTCAGTTTAAGGCCGAGGGATATACAATGTTGAGTGTTGGCATTGTTAAGTCTTTGCGGTCTTTTCTGAAATATTGCCAATGGTAAAAGCAGAGGTCCCGGCAATTGTATTTAGGATCCGATCCTGAAGTTGTATTCCGTGTCGTGTTGAATGATGAAGCTTCAAGTAAGGCTTACACGTCTAAAGCAACTGACGGTGAGTAGATTGATATTTTACTGCATGGAGTACAAGATTATTTGAAATCTGGTGATGATGATGATGATGATAATGACCAAGATACAGATGAAGATAATACTGCTGGCGATAAAGAGTCTACTTAGGTATATGAAGACGATGATGTTGAGCAGCCTGACATCGCGCAAAAGAACCAAAAACATCATAGTTTTAACAGTGGTGGTTTAAATGATGAGTTTCTGTCAGCTAGGAAGTATCAGACTTTGCCGGCACGCAATAGATTGAGTGCTTTAGAGATTCTTAATGGCAACTCTGATGATAAGAACACGTACGAAATACATTGGGATCAGAGAAGCGCGCATTCAATGGCTTCATCATACGCCACGCTGCCGTCCAAAATCATATCGTAACATGGTAGTAGACGTTCTCCTGTTGAGCGATATTCCATGCCAGTGACTAATGTAGATTTTGGCATCAGTGAAAGTGAATCTGATCTATTAATTCCTTAAATATTAGATGGAGGTCTGAATGAGAAGGGCTTCTTTGTTGCGGATGAGGAAGATGAAGAAAGCGTATTAGCTAATGATGACGGCAGATAATCAAGATTTGAACCGTACCATGAGAGTGCCGAGGAACTGTTGGAGAATCTTACCCACTTTTCCAAATATGCAACAGCAGCATACGGTAGGCGGTTTATGAAGTTGATGGGTATTGCTGATTATCCAAGTGCATCCACATATTCCAACTCTGACACTGAGTCAATGATTGCGTCCTCTCTCTCTTCAACGGCCACTGCTGCCCTGGTCGGCAATCCGATTGTTGATTCTGATGGACGTACACACCATTCGAAGGATGTGATATTTGCTTGGCATTGTGGATTGGAACTGGAGGAGATTGTGTCTTCGTCTTTCTACCTGAATTCGTCCACAATGGGCAAGAAGTTTGAGTTTTATGATGATCTCTTGTAGAATGAAATTGCTGGCGGTGTCAAAGATGAGAATGTGGATTTTTCTGCTCAAGCTGAGAGTTAGTTTATTCAGCCCGTAATGAAGAATCTTCCGGAATATTTCATATCGTACAATCACGGGGCATAGGCTATTGTTGTCACTATCCGCGGTACATTGACGTTGAATGATCTGCTTACCAACTTGGGCTGCGAGTACCAGCGAGTCAGAGTGGGATATGATACTGAAGGATTCGTGCATGGTGGAATGTGGAGACGGGCGAAATCGCTTGCAGATCAGAGTGGGAAGATGCATAAAGTTGTCAAGAGGGCGCTAGAGCAGCATCCAGAGTATGGAGTCATCCTGGTCGGGCATAGTCTTGGTGCTGGTGTAGCGTGTATGGTCGGCTTGATATGGTCTAATCTCAGCGGTGGTAATGACGGAGGCTTTAACCATAATGGTGGCTAATCTCACTTTGAAACTTCAATTGATTCTGGACTTCCGCCTGGTAGAAGATTGCATGTGTACGCATATGGTCCTCCGTGTACAATGTCGCTGGAGTTGAGTCAAGTCGTGAAGGGATTGGTGACTAGTGTAATTCACGGTGATGATTTCACAAGCAGTCTTTGCCTCGGTAGCATATTGGACATTCGGGATCTTGTTGTATCACATTCGGTGCTGGAAGAAGATGCGTCATTTACTCCTACACACCATGAATCGTATCAACAAGATTAATATTCTCAAGATTCAACTCTGGTATATGATGAAGCTGCGACTCCAACGTAATCTCGGCCTTTCTCCTCTTCAGTGGCTCATAATGATAATGAGCATCCGTCTACATCTCCATTGACTGTATCATTTCTGCAGAATGCTTACAATAAGTTGCGTTCGTAGCTTCCATTTGCTTCTACATAAGAATCTTCGTCTGGTGTGAATGATACGTAATCTAACGATAATTAGGTTGACTAAAGATCGAGTGATATATTTGAAATGATAAGTTCACGCCTCCATTATCTTAAGCTCTATCCTGCTGGTGATGTGTACAAGCTTTGGTCTGAAAAGATTGAATAAGCCTCTGTTAGTACCAAGCCTGATGCTGATCCCTTAATAAACACTTCCACGAAATTTGTGCCTAGCTCTACTTTTAACACGTCTCCAGCACCTAGTGGTGATAGAATGAAAGTTAACTTGGTCAAGATCAATGATATTGAAAGTATGTTCTCATAGGTAAAGTTTACTGACAGCATGATGTTGGATCATTCGCCCGGTAGATATGAGTCTCTTCTACAAGCATTATCATAAACTGTCTTACAATGACTTAAAATTGGTATATTCAGATTATTTAAGTGATTACAACGTACCTGTATAAAGTAAATGCTTTAATTATGATTTCTCACTACTTAGACTTAGTTAAAGCTTGCAGAGGACGTGTCCAAGAGTAACTTTGCATTTACACCAGTCTGGACATGGCTCGTCTGAATGCAAAAATCTCTTCTTACGCCGTGGAGTCTTTAAAGTCGTCTCCGAACATCTACGTGTTAAACAAAGCTTTAACATCTTTTACTCTATCCGAGTGACCGACTAGAACACATTATGCCTCGTATGCACAATCCACAAATGTGATAAATCGTCGAATCTAATCTCTACTAATAACATCATTTATGGCAGTACTATTGCCACCTGACTTTTGACGCGTGCCATGAGGATTCATCAAATACGACAGGTCGAGGTACGGAATATCGCGCACAAAGATAATCTTGTACTTTGATGTGATCTCTATATACTCTGATGAGGACCAATTTGAGAGACAGAGTTCATTGAATGAAAAATGGGCTAGTCTTAGTTATTGACTCTGTGCAGGAACTGACACAGGTCGACTCCATACAGAAAGTTCAGATGGTGTGAGCTGAGAGCCTCCATTCTTCTAAATGACAAACTGGAGCAAGTTTAGAAAATCTTATCGCTTTTTGTACCACACAGATCCATTCCACGTACTTATTGCAGCTCCATCGCTACTATTGCCTTTTTACCCGGCAGATGCTCGAGTATTTCCATTATTATCAACAGAGTCAATGTTCTCATCTTGTATAGATCGATAATCTAAATCTCCATCCAGATTAATGACTTGATTAACATTCTTAATCATCTCAATACATGGGAGGAAACTTTATCGCTAGATACCATTCTTATATAAATCATCCGGGTGTCTATTTGACGTGTAAACAATGACTGTACCATGTCGACGATAAGTCTTCAATAGATCATGCAAAATCATGGCATCAGCAATGTCAGTCACTTGGAACTCATCCAAAAACAGCAATTTCAGTCCCTAATCGTGCAATCTACTAATCAAGGAATAATTTGTATTGTTGTGATATTTCCTCCTTCTGTGATGTCGATCTTGATGCACAGACTGCATGAAGGCGTGATAATGCACTCGTTTAATTACTTGCTAGTGTTACGATTGCACACCAGCGTGATCATGTCCACCTTCTGACTCAATTAGTGACTGATGTAACATATCCATCAGCATCGTCTTCCCCGAACCAACACTACCGTAAATGTATAAACCTTGAGGGATAGTATCAACATCTACTCCACTGGAGGTGGAAGACGTCAACTATAACCCACCGAGCACTCGGGAGAACCATGAAGAGGATTTGGAATCTTGACGCTGAGTCTATGGCGAGTGAATATAGCGCTAATACTTGATGAAGGCATTCTGTAATTACTCTACACATTGCAATTGATTATCATCTCGTCTGAGAACACCACCGGCCACCAGTTCTTTATACTTCAGAAGAGGTCCAGTCTCTTTGGCATAACTTTTAAATCTACTGGCTCTAATACAATAAAGGTTGAGGGAAAACTGCATAAATCTTTTAGAAATCATTATGGTCATAATAGGGAAGGACTACTGTAGCCTGGCAAATTTCTTTAAGAAGGACAGATCTACTGTATCTCCGAGAGATCTTCGATTCTTCCCAGAGCGGAGACAAATAAAATCTTGTTTCACTTCGCCCGATTGACCGGTTTGGTTTCTTCTCAATCACTCTTCTTATGGCTTTAACTCCTTTGTATACTGCACTGTTATAGATTTTTATAATTATCAAATTGGATTCTGTATTGCTGTTTATCTCAATTTATTGATTTGAGTACCTGGATTTCGTATATTAAAGACTTGCACTATAAAAGATCATGATAAATCGACTGAATATCTATATTGCGATTGGAATTATGTTGCGCTTGTATAATATGATGGGAAGTGGTATAGTGCATCCTGATGAATATGTGTAGTCCCTGGAGCCACTGTATAAGTAGCTGTGTCCCTCTCCTCAGATTAACTACGAACTGGCTTGGGAATACAGTTCAAGTAATCCGGCGCGATCGTTAATTGGATGGTGGGCACTTTTCTATCCGGTGAGAAGTATTTTCTGCTAATGGAATCGTATCACGACAATGCGTATGGTGATGTTTCTTCTATCGATCCTTAATGACTATCTACTATTTGTCTATATTCTTGGATCTATACAGATTCAAGTGCGTCGCCGTTTGTATTTGTGGTATGTATTTTCTCTGTCAAGTCTGCTGCTCTCAACAAAGACGTTTTCTAATACGCTAGAATAGCTTCTTCTCACTTTGCTTATTGCGTTATAATAGACGGTCTCTGGTGGGTAATAGAATAAATAAGGCTTTGCGAATATCAGATTGTTCACTATTGCGTTCTTAATTGTGTTTGGTACTTTTATTAGAATATCATTTCCTATATTTGCAGCCGTGCCAATTTTGTAGTACATTGTCATCCCACTGTTTTCATCCAAATTGAGTCACTTGACCATTGTGATGAAACTATTGGCAATGATTAATGGTGCTTTGCTTGGTCTAATGGTCTGTGTAAGCTTTGATTCTGTGTATTATTCTGCTTCTAATCACGTTGTCTTTACTCCACTGAACAATATCCTTTACAATTCTAGTCATGATAATCTCTCCCTACATGGCATTCATCCGCGATATCTTCACTTGTTGAATTTGGTTATTTTATTTGGCCCTCTTGCTGTGACTTTTATTGAATGTCTAATTGGTGCTTTTCGCTATGGACATTAAAGAACTTGGCAGCCCTATCTCTCATTGGCTTGTTGTGTATTACCTCTCCTAGTACTGTCTCTAATACCTCATTAGGAGATGCGATTTCTTCAGCCATTATCTACTCCGATTGTGGTATTCTGTGCTTAGTATAATCTATCATCGTTTTCTAGTGGTCGAAGCAGTCTCATCAAAGTGTCGAGATATTTGAAAACTGCGCTTGTTATAGTGTCTATAATTGGATCTATGGTCATGGCGCATTATCATCAAGCTGGCATTATATCATGTATGCACCATCTTTCATAAAGCTCTTCTGTATCATCAATTGGTAGTTGCTTTGCATTCTACAAGACTTATCCTCCTCTTCACTCTGTTTATTATGCATCATTAAATGATAGCTCGCAAGCACCGAAAAGTGGTAATACGACCCAGATTCATCATTTATCTGGTTATAGCTGGGAGCAAGTCATGGAATATCTCAATGATGAATAGCATCGTTAGTGTAAACTGATTGCTCCGTCATTCTACTATCTTGAGAAGAGTATTTAGAATGGGTAGACTGGAAGATTGAGTTTAAGATTGGAGGGAGTGTGTTCATAACAGACACACCTCTCACTGGATGATATTCCGATATTGATTGAATCAGTAAGAGAAAGTTAGAAAGAATTCAGCCAGCCATTTCACCTCAACATTTACTCCTTTGATGATTGAAAAAGAGATATGCTCAGCCATAATAGACATAAAACGTGATAATTTAAATAAAATAATCATAGACTTGACTTGTATAATCACTATTCACCTGATTACTGAGAGAGTTGAGAGTTTTACTACGACTGACTACGCATCTTCAACATCTCATCCTCTCGCTTGGCCTTTTCCGCCTTCCTCTTCATTCTATCCTCATACATGAGACGATTGCGCACAATTCTATCCACCACATCCTTTGTATGCATAGCATTGCTTGTTGAGTCAACTTCCTGATCATTACTTGGCAGTTGTTTAAATACACCAAGAGCCTTCAAATGTCCAAAAATGTCCACTCCATCTTGATACTCTTCGAAATTACCCAAGTTTTGCATAAAGTCAATCTTAACAGATGGTTCATTATGATTACTATCTTTACTAGCATCTTTATTACCACCGTGGACAATAAATTTGATATGATCAGTCAAGATTTAGTGAACTGCAGAGTCAATCACCATCGGACATTTAATCACAACATGATCCACATATCTGCAGGCTAGGACACTAAGAGTACGTTCATGCATATTCATAATAGGATGACTGGAACCTTTCAACTGGTTAACGCTTGAGTCATCCAACATTCCAATGATAACAAAGTCGTACATGGATTTAACCAAACTCAGGAATTTGATATGACCCAGATGGAACAGGTCGAAATCTCCAACAATGAATGCAACATTGCGCACAGTTGGACTAGAAGCCAATTATACAGATGATCTAACAGTGGCACTGGCACTCTACGACCCGTCTATATAAGCCAATCTATCAGGATTGCGTAGATAAAATGACACTGTGGTGGGCATCGAAGTCTGATTATCATCGCCTGGACTCATAAACAATTACAGCTCCTTGGTACGCTTCTATATACCGGCAACTTGCGATAGAGATAGCGTTCTCTTTAACGATTACTGGCCATCTTTCTACTACTGTTACTACTACTGTTAATTCTACTAAGATTATACATCGCTGGTAGTATTTCCATTGACCGCTTGATCTTTAACCTCTACCTTAGGATCATGAAAGATTGACATGTCATAGAATTGAGATAAAGAGTCGCTGCTATTCAAATCTCGCTAGTGATGTTCCCTGGTCATCAATAACATTCTACCTACCAGCTCTGTGGTGGAGATGCCATCAGTTCTCTTACACTCTTGGTATCTGTTCAGCTACTTCACCTCAGCATAGCAATCAGTACCATCTGCAGTCGTGGTGATATCATCTCCGTGAACACAGAACTGGCAGTGGTGCTAATCCATCACCTTGACACTGGTAAAGTACGGCGCATCCTCCACCACTTCATTCACCCACTTGCACGCACGCACCACAGCGTACCTCTCATCCTCAGTGAACACAGTGGGGCCTTTGTTACGAGCAATCTCCTCATCAGAGTGTACGCCAACCACCAGCTCATCTCCCATCTCCTTCGCTTATCTCAGCGCATTGAAGTGCCCATAGTGCGTAATGTCAAAACAACCATCCACCCAAATTCTCACCTTGCCACCACTTGTATGGTTCCCACCAATAGAGTATGACATTTATTCTTAATAATAACACTAGAGAAGTTTCGAGCGAATTAAATATGATAAAGCTTCAAGATAAGAAGCAATAATTATTATCCGCTGCTCAAAAATCAGTAAATAAGACGCACAGACAGATAGGATAGAGACAGGCCACCTGCGTGAAGTAAAGGCGAGCGATAAAGCGAAACGATCTCGCTGAGAGTCAAGTTGAGGCAAATGCGATCGCGACGCGTCAGACTCCTAACAGGGGGATGATTAAGTAAAGAATGAATCGACATAACTAAATTCTAAGTGATAAACAAAGATATAACCATTCATCATACATATCTTCATAATAGACTCTTTTGATCAAGAAATGAAGCGCCTAAAGGAACTTGATTAGACAGAGAGAGCGTAACTTTTATAAACTTTCCCTTCACTTGCAAAACATCCGAACTATCTTCATCGTCAATTGACAATCGTTACCTCTTTAATTATGGACAGTCTAAGCTTATAACATCACGCTGATGATCGGCACTTTACGCATCGGTAGACTGCACTTCACGCGATGTCTCTCCTGAACAACTAGTCACATCTTCGCAGGTATTGGTGCAACTCTAAACTTTAATGTCCCAGTACTTATCCTTCAACCATTAGAGACACTCGTACATTGCGCGTTCTAGCGTGACAAGTGGCGGTAGATCGGCATGTGTGGCAGAGTGTCGAAGATCAACAATGTACTTGGGGAGTTGTAGTACGCCAGATGCTAGAGAGTAAATTGATGTCACGTACTTTTGATTTTGATTCTAATCAGAAAGTCCATTCAGAAAGCGGATTATAGTCATAGAGTAAAGCATTCTCCGCGCGTAATCATTTTTATCACTACCATCCCGTGTAGTAAATTTACCGCATCTTTCGCTGCTAATCGCGTCTAGGAGAGCAGATAGAAAATCATGAGTAGATTGTACTGCTAGAGGAATTCTACCTCGTAATTGCCAAATATGTAACTACACACGCTAATATGCAGCGAAATTTCAAAATCAAAATCATAAACTATATGCAATAGATAGCGACTTACTCTTTGTAGACCTTTTCTGATATCTTTGCTATGGTGTGATAATCGTTTACGCGTAATCACTTTACCATCATCTCCTTAGGGAAATAGCTGCTAATAGACTAATATAAATTCCGCTTAATCTTTCCATGGCACTATTTTATATTTCATTATTTCTACTAGGTGTACGCGCACTCAAAGAGTATTCTACTCGCTAAAATGTAAAGAAATAAAGCGGTCAGAGATCAACTCAAAAATATTAAAGAGTAAATAAGCTTTCACAAATGGTAAATTTTAATTTTCATTAATTCAAGTTAATCTGCATTAATCAATTAGTATTCAAGTCCTGTTGAGCAACTAGATCATTGTACACCCCATTCTGGCTAATCAATTGTTCGTGAGTACCAGACTCGACTACTTTACCATCTTGTAAGACTATAATGCTATTGGCGTGTTTTATACTGGACAGGCGGTGAGCTATTGCAATAGTGGTACGGCCTTCTGAAGCCTTGTCCAGTGCATCTTGTACAATCTTCTCAGATTCACTGTCCAACGCACTTGTTGCCTCATCAAGTAACAGAACCTTAGGATTCAACACTAGACTTCTAGCTATGGCTATTCTCTACTTCTAACCACCACTCAATGAACCTCCCTTACCACCAACCATGGTTAAGTAGCCGTCTGGCATGCTCATGATAAAGTCATGAATATTGGATTTCTTGGCAGCCTCCATAATCTACTCATCAGTCACCATCTCCGCCTCTGCGACTCCCAGACAAATATTGTCCCGAATGGTGACATTAAACAATGATGGTTCTTAAGAGACTATAGACACTATGCGCCTCATATCCTTCAAATCAACATTCTTAATCTCATGATCATCAAGCATGACCCTGCCTTACTGATAGTCGTAAAATCGCTCAATTAAACCAACCACTGTCGACTTGCCACTCCCAGACGGACCACAGATAGCAGTTAAACCAGTAGCAGCACTGAAGTTTAAGCCACGAAGAACTTGCAATCCGGGTCTGGTTGGATACTCAAATTGTACATCTTTAAATGTAATATTGCCTTAGATTCGATCTCTGTCCAGTTTCTCACCAGCAGCAAACGAGTCAATCTTGGTTCTGCGCGCCAGAAGAGACAAGATGTCCTTTGCATACAGAAGGGCAGTTGTCAGATTAGGCATCATTGAGAACACTCTACCACTGGCTTGAGCGGCAAAGATCACACTCATGAGCACAATAAACATCTGCTTAATGTCTAATCCTTCAAATATGAACAACCGCGTACCATACCAAAAAGCCAGAGCGTTCACCAAGAAATTTAAGCTCTAACTTACTGCATACCAAAAGGATCCATATATAGCATGATGAACTCCAATACTAAGCGGTGTATCCAGCTCCTTTGAATACATTCTCATAACGTCCTTTTCACGAGTCAATGAAGCGATAGTCTTCATAGCAGCGACAGCTTCACAAGCAACTTAAGCACTCTTTTCATAATACTCTTTCGTAGCCTCATTGCCCTTTCTCAACATATCCACTCGCATTTTGTTAGCAAGCACCAGGAGAGGCAGACAAGCAAACGTTACCAGACCCAACTTCCATTATGTGACCAAAGCAATGATAGCTGTACCCAAGAAAGTGACGCCCAACTCGACGAATGAACCTAGGATAGTACCAGACATGTTCTGCACTTGCTATGCGCCAGATGATAGATTAGAAGTTAACGCTCCCACAGAGTTCTGCTCTTGATCAAACCACCCAATCTCTTGCTGCAGCATTGCTTTGAAAGACAAATCACGAAGTCTGGTGGTCAGCTTCTCGCCAGCAAGACCAAAGTAATAGAACTTTAAGAAATTGGCAATCATGGAAGCCACTGCCACAATGAAGAACATTAGAGCCCAGAAGTCCGCATCCTATCTCAGCTTCGCACCTCTTTCGTAAAAGACTAGCAGGATGTTACCAAAAATTAAAGCAAATAGCGGCTAGGTAGCTCCACTCAAAGTCGAACCAACTAGACCAAGTAATGAGAACTTCCATTCAGGTAAGTTAAGCTTTGAGATTTCATAAAATACTCTGTAAGAAGAGTAATGAGCAGCTGCTTTGCTATCTTGGACTTGTTCCACAGTGAGCTTCTCCAAAGATGCATCTTTCTACTACGACTACTAGGCAATAATCACTTCATCGGGGTTCTATTGATTCTCGATAGCTTTCTCGTCTTTATTCGCGGTAACTTGCTACATCTAGACCAGCTAGCGATAATAACCATTCGGAATCTCAGTCAATGATTTATGAGTGCCAGTCTCAATCACGTCACCTTTACTCATAACCACAATCATGTCAGCATTCTTTACAGTTGACAATCTATGAGCGATAACAATGGTGGTACAATCTTGAGACACACGCTCCAGAGCATCTTGAACAATTCGCTCACTAGCAGTGTCCAGCGCCGAGGTGGCCTCATCCAACAACAAGATTTTAGGCTTCTTGATGATAGCTCTCGCAATAGCAATTCTTTGTTTCTAACCACCACTTAGCAGTAAGCCACGCTCACCAATTTCAGTGTTATACTAATTTGGCAGCTTCATAATAAAGTTATGAGCATTTGCCTGCTTGCAAGCGTCCATGACCAACTCGAGCTTCTTTTCAGCCGAGGCATTCTCATGTTCAGAGCCAATAAGGCCATGCGCAACATTAAAGACAATTGTACCTTTGAACAGCACAGGCTCTTAGGTGACATAGCCGACATTTCTACGCAAGAAAGATACATTCATCTCTTTGATATCGACACCATCAAGGAAAATTTTGCCATCTACAGGATCATAAAATCTCTCAATCAGACCGACCAAGGATGATTTGCCACTACCACTCTGGCCTACCAGTGCAACAGTTGTACCAGGCTCAATTATCAAGTTCATATTCTTAATCGCGTAAGAGTCAGGACGTGTTGGATACTTGAATGAAACATTCTAAACGTCAATTCGCCCCACAACCTTATCCAAGACCTTGCCACTATCGCTTGAGGTGGAAATGACAGGATTACGGTCGATCGGTTCAAAAAGAGTGATACCAGCTCCAGCGGCAAAACCAATGGCTTACAACTCACCACTTGAACCTGCAACAGCAAAGGCACCAATGACAACAGAGAAGAAGCAAGTCAAAATCTGTCCTGGAGTCAATTCTCCATTCGCCAACAGAGTTCCTCCATAGTAGAACGCCAGACTGTAGGCACCATAAATGATAAACTGAAAGAGTGCGAATACTCCGCCAATAGCTAACTATTTCTTAACACCTTGCACTTCAGCATCAAGCAATAGCTTGTTATATCTCTAAACCATTTTGTTATGCGCCATGAAAGCAACGACGGTTCTGATAGCAGACAGGGCCTCCTCAGCCACATCGCCAGCCTTGGCATAGCTATCCAACGATCTTTTGGTGTATAAAACAATATACTTTCTAAAGAAGACCATCACAACAGCCATAATAGGGATAATGACGAACAAAACGCCAGTCAATTTGGCATTGGACGTGAAGGCAACAATGAATGCAGCCACAAAGGTGCTCAAGTTCATGGCAAGCAGCGGAATCTTCTCACCAATACCATCCTGAAACAGCTATGTATCTGTAATGATTCTAGTTGAGACTTGACCCGCACCAACAGACTCAAAGTACGCAATATCTTACTTCAACACTCCTTCCAAATAGGCTTTTCGCAGGCGACTTGAAACTTGCTCAGAGATATAGGTGAAAGTAGCAATGTAAATATAAGTCGTAACCAAAGTAGCAGCTGCAAGATAGACAAAGTACAAGATTGTGCTGTTGATAGACGATTAAAGTTGGTCGGCTGAAATCAGTTAAACTTGAAACTTTCCCAAGTCGTCACTCAACGCACCGAAAACGATAGTCATCAGAGGTAACACGGAACCGGCAGCAATTGCAGCAATCAAGCCAAGAACCATCAAAATCTTGTCCTTTCTGGTAGCAAAGTAAAGAAGCATGCTAGTAAAAGATCGCTCCTTGGTCTTTTAAGCATCAGCAGTATGGTGTATGTGGCTTCTACCAGAGACAGAGCGTATCGTGTCCATCTTTGCGGATGCCTCAGCTTAATGATCATACTAACCTTACTGCTAAAACTCCTCCATCGCATATTCAGCATCAGCAGGTCTACCAGCAATCATTTCGAGTAAATTGCAATGTTGTAAATATTATTATGCTAACTATTACGTAAGAATGAATAAGAAAATGCAGTCCAAAGGATTTTCAAGCGATCGGCACTGATTTCGTAAGCAATTTTCAAGTTTCACGATCGATCTGAAACAAAAAACGTCAATTCAGATCGGAAAACTTCTGTCAGGGGTATATTGGCTTACCTTATGATGACGCTATGCTTTAAGGAATCTGAATATTTGATTTACATTCAGACGTTGGAATCAAAGTGTTTGGTTAACACGTAAAGGTTAAAACGGTTAAGCTTTTAGTGACCGCGAACATCATGATACAAATTTTATTCACTCGCCATTAACTTTAGCTTTTTCTTGCTAAATCATAGAGTTGGAGTAATAGGGAAAATGATGACGTAAAATATCGTGAGCATTGCATTAAAGTACTAAAATAAAGTTATCACATTATTACTTATTAGTCACTTAGTAATACAGCATACAAGGCGTCTCTATTTAGAGAGTATTAGTGGCACAAGACGACATATTGAGATTCTTGCTTTTGTACGCTGTAAAAGTTGCAGAAAAAAAATTCTTGATACTGTAGTTCTGTATATCTCGCTTCATGATGCATAGATCGAATTTCTTAATGGTTATCACAACTCCGCAGTATTTTCAATATAGACATTAGCTTTGTTTCAATGAGCAAATACTAGATGAATGAATGATTGAAGCAGTC
Source organism: Amoeboaphelidium protococcarum (assembly GCA_023515745.1). Taxonomy (NCBI): domain Eukaryota; kingdom Fungi; phylum Aphelidiomycota; class Aphelidea; genus Amoeboaphelidium; species Amoeboaphelidium protococcarum. The sequence continues at coordinate 1,502,426 of JALECJ010000258.1, forward strand.
AGCCGCATTGAAATCAAATTCGGATTCTGAAACAGAAACGGACGTGATCTTTCCGCTTTTGAAACTGGCGCGCCTCTTCGATCAAAACAGCCTCCGAATCTTCATCATCAACATCAGCGTAGACCGTTTCTCTCTCTCTCCCTCTGTCTGTCTGCCTGTCTACCTTGAGTATTATCTCTCTTTAATCAGCATTTTTATTTTAATGTAAGTAATTCAGTATTATTGGTTCTTTATTTTCTATGTTAATTTATGTAGTTTGTCAATTTTGATTCTGCTTGTTTGAGATCAACTATGTAATCTAACTTTGGTGCTTGTGACAACAATCCTGCTTAGCTCCATGCTGCGTCTCATCATCAACATCAACTTCACAATCATCATCATCATCATTAACTTCCGCTGGCTACTTAACCTATTAGAACTGTGATCCCTCCTCCTGTCAAGACTTGTAAGAATTGTGGACGCTCCCAGACACCGATTTGGAGAAAAAGTCCGTGTGGTCAAGTTTTATGTAATGCGGTAGGTGTGTTATCACATTTTCGCTGATCTAATTGTTATTGATTTAGCTTCATGTAGTGTGGACTCTACTTGAAACAACAAGGTAAAATGCGGCCAATTGATTTGGACACTAAACCTCCGCAGAGAAAGAGTTCTAATGCATCATAAATGAATCCTCATAATTCTAAGCGAAAAGACAGTGGCGATGATAGCTCATCTAATGATCTTCCCTTCGACGCGAAGAAGTCTGTTAAATGCAAAAAGCCTCGTCAAATCAAGATCGCCCCCTTGCCGATTCCACAGTTGACGGGCAGTAACTTTCACAATTTTGGTAATGATTATGCTCACAATTTTGGTTCAAGTCAGAGCATCGTCAGCAGAGGTCCTACTGCTATCGTGCACAAGGGAGAACGGTATGAAGTTGGCAATGTAGTTTCAGTCAGAGGTGTTGAGCATCCAGAGTATATTGGTATTGTGCTTGGGTTTGAAATGAGAAATTCGGAGAAATTCTTCTGGATGCGCTGGCTGATCCCAAAGCCTGAAGTTGAAGAATTGAGCCGCAATGATGATGGTTAAGTTGATCTTAACGATTTCACTCCATGCATTCCTGACGTGGTAACATGTGAAACTATTTATGCCGTTTAGTATGTATACAACACCGTACCATCAAGTCTGAAGCACAGTCCAGTTGGTCATCCAGCAAGCTTCAAACCTATTCATCCTTAATAAACATCAGGATCTGCTGGCTTCAATTCTATCAAGACTAGTGCATCAACGTCGCCTGTCTCACCATCAGCTTTGGAATAGGAGGCTGCAATGACTAATTATTTTAGCAAATTCCCGGTGGTACCATTCTTCCACCGGAATGCGTCGGCCGTATCATCTAATTAGACTTCTGCCTCTGTATCACCTGTCGGAGAATCCCAGCCTCATGCTACTGATGGAAGTAAATACCCAGGACTAGTGTTTAATTTACCTCTATTTCACAAGTCCAAGATTCATCGTAAAAGCTCCGATTGATCGACCGCCAGCCACTACGCGACTGTATATTTAATGAACTGTATCAATGTAAATAAAAAAATTATGTTTAAACAACACGCTAAATATAAATGAACTACACATACAAGTCAATAATCGATTAAACATCATTAGAATGACAATGCTGATCCCTGCTTGTAATTCTCTTGACAACAACGACAGCATTGATTTGCAAAGCGTGACAAATTGGAGCGAGCGAAACCGTTCCGATGTTGTTGTCCGCCGATCACCCGTCCCGTCCCTTTCCAGCAAGAAGAGGAATTTAAACGAGAAAACAAGAAAACTTCTCTCAGTTCTTCTTTCCGGGCAGCTCTCTCTCCCTCTCTTTACTTCTCTGTTTTCAGAGTTCAGGTATTATTCAGAAACGTTATCGATAAGAGATAACATAGTACTAGATTTATCCCTTGTAAAAAACTATTTGAAAAATAATTATTATGGCTACTCAAGCTGCGACTAATAATTAGGAAGTCGCATAGGAGGTTGATATCGATTCGATTATTGAAAGATTGCTGGAAGGTAGGAATGAATGTATTTAGAACTTGCGCTGCTGTGATGGACATGATGTTGCCTCAATAACAACTCTCGATAGCGAATGTCCATCACTAGCAGTCAGGTTGATAAATTTCAGAAACTTTATCATACTATTATGTTTATTGTTTGTAGTGAGGAGAAGTCGTCCTGGTAAGCAGGTTCAACTCGCTGAGCATGAGATTCGATATTTGTGCACCAAGAGCAGAGAGATATTTATCAGTCAGCCTATTTTATTGGAATTGGAAACGCCTATAAAAATTTGCGGTAATTTAATTTGCTAGTATTATGTTTGTATTCTTATTGGCGATAACTGACATAATCTTTGTAGGTGACATTCATGGATAGTATTATGATCTGCTGCGTCTGTTTGAGTATGGTGGATTTCCGCCTGAGAGCAACTACCTCTTTCTAGGTGATTATGTGGATCGTGGAAAGCAGTCCCTCGAAACTATTTGTCTCCTGCTTGCGTATAAGATTAAATATCCAGAAAACTTTTTTATTCTGAGAGGCAACCACGAATGTGCTAGTATCAATCGTATCTATGGATTTTACGATGAGTGCAAGAGAAGATATAACATCAAGCTGTGGAAGACGTTCACTGATTGCTTCAACTGTCTACCTATTGCAGCCATTATCGATGAGAAGATTTTCTGTATGCACGGAGGTCTCTCGCCAGATTTATAGAATATGGAGCAAATTAGACGAGTGATGAGACCCACCGATGTACCAGATACCGGTCTGTTGTGTGATTTATTATGGTCAGATCCAGACAAGGAAATCTCTGGGTGGAGTGAGAATGACCGTGGTGTCTCTTTCACTTTCGGACCTGATGTGGTTTCCAGATTCCTGTAGAAGCACGATATGGATCTGATTTGCCGTGCCCATCAAGTGGTAGAGGATGGCTATGAGTTCTTTGCCAAGCGTCAACTGGTCACCTTATTCTCTGCACCAAATTACTGTGGCGAATTTGACAATGCCGGTGCCATGATGAGTATTGACGAGACGTTAATGTGTTCTTTCCAGGTAGGATTGATTACATATATTTATATAATCAAGTTGTTATACATAAATTATATGTAAATACCGAGTTATATATGTAGATTCTAAAGCCTGCCGAGAAAAAGAGTAAATTCAGTCTGGGTGGTGGTGCATCGTCCAGTAGTGGCGCGGCAAACTCCAACTCTCGCCCAGTCACGCCTCCGCAGAGAGGTAAGAAGAAGAAGGAGATGGCCAAGGCGAACTGATGATAGTTATCCAACACTGTCGAATATATATATATCTATATAGTGACTTTTTATATCATTGGCTCTTTTTGTTTATAAATTGGTACTAGAATACTTTCTTACTCTTGGGGTCATTTTTGTACTTGTAAGGCAGTCCTTTAAAGGACCCTCAATGTTAAACTGAATGTTGAGAGATCAGCCAGCGCCGGAAATCTTCCTTTCCCAAAACACGAAAGGAGACGACATGAAACGTTGTATTTTGAGTCGTTGTTGGAGCAATTAGGCACCCATAAGTAAAGATGATCAAGTTATTAGGAGAAATTATGTTGGTATATAAATGCTGTCAGAGTATATGCACAAGTAGGTATTCAAAAATCTTCGCAGTACGCCCTTATCTGAGTAGAAACAACTTGCTACTGAGCATCTGACGCGTTAGAATTTGTGGAATAAACCGACAATAGATGTGCCTCATCCCGACATTCGTCTACCTTCTCTGCTTGGCAAGAATATTCATGAGCATTTCAAGTAGATGGCTTTCACCAACTTTTCCAGTTTTCTGTAATTGGCATTAAAGTTGCAAAAGTGTTAGATTCCTGCGATGCCTCCCGTCGGTCAATGGCCCGTAACGAGAGCTGGCTGGACGCGTTACTGTCCGCAACGTTCAACTTTCCGACCTGTGGACTTCCCAGAAGAATCCGCATTAGTATTTGATGTTGAAGCATTGGTTAAACGGGGCAAATATCCTACTCTGGCTGTGGCGGCGAGTGATCAAGCGTGGTATGCGTGGTTGTCTCCTGTTTTATTTGAATCTTCATCTGCTGATCGCCGTCAGTATAAGCATCTTATTCCACTAGGTAATAACCATACGGATCAGAATACAGCAGAGCAGCAGCTTATTATTGGTCATAATGTCTCGTTTGATCGCGCCAGGATTCTAGAAGAGTATGACATTCGGTAATCACAGCGGCGGTTCCTTGATACAATGAGTTTGCACATGGCTAATAGTGGATTGACTAGTGATCAAAGAGTCGTGTGGAAGAGTATAGACAAATAGAAAAAGGTGAAAGCTGAATTTGATGATATTTAATCTGATGCATATTAGAGAGGTGAGTAAATGGCGCCAAGTGGTATGCATTTAATGACAGAGGACAAGTTTGATGAAACAGACGTGGAATGGTATAATTTATCATCTCTGAACAGTTTGAGTTCTGTGTATAAGCTGCACTTTGGTAAGGAGTTAGACAAGGAGTAGCGGAACATTTTTGTAGAGGGCGACATTGAAGACGTTAGACGGGATTTGTAGAACTGTTTGTAGTATTGCGCACAGGATGTAATGGCCACTTTTTAGATTTTTTAAAAGCTATTTGCCAAGTTTTGGACACAGAAGGTGTAAGGGAATCTCATACCACTGGCAGGAGTTCTTGAAATGGGGTCGCCATATCTGCCTATATCTTCAGGATGGAATGACTACATTTAGCGATGTGATAATCTACTGAATGAGAGATAAAGTCATGTGGCTCATAGACTAGTTGAACTGACCGACTTTGTTCTTAAAAGTGCAGAGTCTGAGCGTACTACCGACCACTATCTTAAATAGCTTGACTGGTCAATGGTTGGTCGTAAGGACAATAAGTTGCCTCGCTGGTACAAGCAGTTGATTCCATCAAAGTAGACCGATCCCGTGGTGACTATCCGCTCTCGAATAACTCCTCTCCTTCTTCGTATGACTTGGATGGGCTATCCATTGTACTATCTAGGTACATCGTATGGTTGGTGTTTCCGTGTCCCTTGGAAGGAAGACCATAATTTCGACATGTCTCAGAAGGTGAATGTGGAAGAGTTCCGTGAATCTGTCTTACGATTGGTCGAGAAATCCAAGTCTGGCGTATCTGTTCAGTAATTCTATTTGAATTTGGTGGAGAATGATTTCGAAGGTGTATACTTTCGTCTACCTGTAAATGGCTTCGGACCCAAAGCTTCAAAGAATTGTGGATCTCCTTTTGCCAAGTCGTTCCTACGACACTTCTCCGAAGGGAGTATCTCATCACAAGATGGTCTGGCGCGGGAGGCTATCGATGCAAATGCTTCTTGTTCTTACTGGATCAGCTCGAGGGAACGTATTATCGATTAGTTTGTCATTGACTCGTCACGATTTATTCCTCAATAGGACTTTAATGTAATCCTGCCACAAATTGTCACCATGGGCACTGTTACGCGACGCGCTGTAGAGCCTACCTGGCTAACAGCATCTAATGCCAAGTCTACCAAGATTGGCTCTGAATTGAAAAGCCAAGTTGTGGCCCCTCCTGGATATAAGATTGTTGGTGCGGATGTTGATAGTTAAGAACTTTGGATCTCCAGTCTGTTAGGGGATGCTCAGTTTGGAATACATGGCGGGACAGCTCTTGGGTGGATGTGTCTATAGGGAAATAAGAATGATAAGACTGATCTACATTCTTCATCTGCTCAGATATTGGGCCTCAGTAGAGATGCGGCCAAAGTGTTCAATTATGCCCGCATCTACGGCTCTGGTCTTAATTTTGCATCGACGCTCCTCTCCAAGTACAATCCATCTATGAGTGAAGAGGATGCCAAGAATAAGGCACAGTTGTTGTATAACAAGACTAAAGGTATTAAATGGTTTCCGCCTAGAAATTTTGCAGATTGGCAACTAAATGACGAGGCTAAGGGGCACAAGAAATAGTTATCTAGATCTGTTTGGTATGGCGGCACCGAGTCATTTATGTTTAATACTCTTGAAGATATCGCATTGTCTGATGATCCGCGGACTCCCGTGTGTAAAGTATAATTGCCAGACTCTTTGTTATCTACCAGCTCAAGGCGGAAGTACTTAATGAGTTGTGTCAATTGGGTAGTTCAATCTTCTGGGGTTGATTACTTGCATCTCCTGATGGTGTCCATGTCGTATTTGAGCAGGTAATATCAGATTGACTGCAGATTGCTGCTCACAATACATGATGAAGTGCGGTTTCTAGTGGCAGAAAAGGATTAGTATCGTGCTGCGCTGGCTTTGCAGATTTCTAATCTTTGGACTCGCGCATACTTTGCTTACAGTGCCGGTATTTATGACTTGCCTCTGTCTGTAGCTTTCTTTTCTGGTGTGGATATTGATCACGTTTTGCGCAAAGAGACTAGTGATCCATGCATAACTCCGTCCTCTCCTGATGGTTAACCGGTATTCGGCGAGACTTTTAACATTTATCAACTTATTGATAAAGGTTTCTCTAGTTTAGATTCCAGCGAAAATCAGTAGTTGTCTGCTTAATAAAACTCTGAATAATTGCGATAAGTTGCGGATGATCTTTCATAACTTGATAATCTCTCTATGCAAAGTACAGTTGATAACTCCAAATGGCTTCGCGTATAAATGGCTCAAAATTAAGGTGAATTCAAGTCATTGATATTTAAGAACAACAAGTTAAAAGCCAAGTAATTGAAATAGTGAAAGTTCCAAGTCTTAAGATTTGTATTGCTATTTCTCACTTCTATCCTGCACCGTTCTAAAAACCGCTGTACATGGACGCAAATGGATCATTCTGGACAGCTTAAAATGGATTCTATGACTGTTAAGATGATTGCCACGAGCCAACCTCTACTTACGGCTATGGATTAAATTGCGCCATATTGTTTGGGGTTTAATATGGATTCTACCTTGGAATATGTGCATTATTTGCATAACCAGCCTATACGTTCTACTGCCACATGAATGGATTCTAGTCCAGAGACGCTGCCATATTTTGCTAATTCTAGTAAGGCTGCTACATACCAAATGGATTATTCATCAAATTACCATTCATCTGTGGCTGTGCATACACATTATTGTTCATGGCCATATTCCCTCCCATTATCTAGAAGCCCTGACTCTGTTATGGAGGTGACACGATACCAAATGGATTATCTGCAATTCCAAAAGGATTGGCGTTAAACTGAGACTGTTGCGGACCTTGCTGATTGTTAAAGTTGTTCTGCTGCGACATGGTCGATTGCTGCTGAGGCATACTACCAAAAAACTATGAATTACCAAACGGATTCATTTGTTATTATTATTATGCCATACCACCATTCATCTAGAATGGATTGGACTGATAGCTAGTATTCATTGATTGTGGCGCGAAATTATTACTTGCCTGCCCCATACCGCTGCTGAAAAACTGATTCTAAGGCACCGATCCAGCAGTGAAGTCAAGCGAGTTTAGCCCCAGAAGATCATCAGCAGCTGATGGAGTCTTTTGCATTGACTTTTAGTTAGATGAAGTCACCTGGGGAGTTTGAAGATGCTTGCTCTATGATGCTGCTTTGGGCGCACTGTCAATTACAGAAGGCAGAGGCTTGCTTGTATTGTCAGCAAAAGCGTCTAATTACTACTCAAGAGATACGCCAGACTTTTGCGTAGCCAATCTGCTAGAGTTATCACGTCTTCCAACTGCCGCTGTATTACCAGCTGTCGCAGCGGACTAAAAGCTCAACACTGAGGCAGCGTCACTTACCGTATCAGCAGTCGCAGTATTGGACAAACTGCCGGCACCTCTAGACTTTTGATGATGATCTCCATATTGAATAGATTCCTCTACCACATCAACTGCTGCTGTAGCATCATACCACTTCTTCTCTTGATACTTTCTGCGCATGAAATCTTTCAACTCTACAGGATTGTTTCGATCAGGCAGTCTTTGAACGGATGGATTAAACTTGGCCATCCAGATGGACTTGGCGCGTTTATTACCATTTGCTTTAAGCTGTGTGACATCATCTTGGGTGAATGTCGCTGCAGTTAGCGATTTAGTTCGATGATAATCGCGAATAGCACCAGCGCATGTGGCACAGATGAAAGTGTACGTGATAACGTCAACATACGCAACACCCTACTTATCGCACTCTGCACAAAACTTGTTATGCTCAAGCTTTTGCTACTCTTTAATTTCCTTGTTGATCTTTTCCTCTGCTCTCTTTTACATACTCATTATGGTGAAAGTATTACTATTGAACAAGTTATCACTGATGTATTGTTTCAATTTCGCGTTTGAATTAAAGTAGTTGATGGTCACTCAATTAGATTGCTTGAACTCAGTGATGGTGATAAAAATAAACTTATCAATCCTAGTGGACCGTAATTAAAACTAGTGATCACGCTCAGCATTTATTTATTATATAATATAATAAAGTTTGTGAATTTTGTCTGCAGTTTATATCGTTGATGTTTCATTATCAATAGTAAATACTCAGAGTGACTTCAGATGCAGCTCAGTGGGCGTTCTAGCTTCTTCAACTTTTTTCGCCAGTTAAGTAAAACGTCACGCTTATCAAGCAGGCAATCAATAGGAATGATGATAAACTCTAGGTGGCAAAGTATTGGAGCTAAATCGGCAGATTATATTCACAAAGGAATCGTCACGGTATGAATTATTATTGTTGTTAGATAAATGAACGTATTTCGATTGTAAATTGTGATGTAGATTCTGGCGGTTGGATGTGCATTTGGCACGGTGAATCTAAGTCTTGGAATGTATCACAAATATACTACATTGACTGCACGAAAGAACGAACGTGTAAGATTAATATTTGGTTTATTTGTATTTATGATATATGAATGATATTCTGAATGTGTAGTTGCAGTAAAAGACATCGTAATAGTCTGAGAGTGGAAGTGACGCGAACGGTTAATCTGATTGAATGAAGAGTGAGTGATATAATAGTGATAATGTCGAATACAATTAAAGTGATAAGTTTAAAAACAGAGGTAGAGTATTAATTTCAATTTTCAAATGGTTTTTTTATAAAGTCAAATGTATTATGAGATATTCAGTACTTGTATCCAATAATCTAACGTCTGGCCAAGATCTCACCAATAGTGAAGAAGCCGGCAACTTCCACAGTCAATTTAGCAGCATCCCACACATTACGGAGCGTATATCCTCCGATACCATCACGCGCCATTCTAGCAAACAGTCCCTGTCTGATCAGAGTGGCAAACTCAGAGGCTGCAGAATTCCACGTTCCCAGCTGTGGTGGTGCCAGGTTGGCATTGCGGTACACCAATTTAGAAAACGACCAAGCGGTCAGTGCCTTGTTCTACACCAAGCTAGTAACTTCTACACACATTTAGAGGGAAACAATAATATAATGATATATAGTCAATTTAAATAAAGTGAATAATTCTTACTACTCAATGATGATGCCATTTCTGTTTATTAAAATTACAATAACTGTAATAAGGATTTTACTGTACAATAGAGGAAAGAAGAAAAGATAACGATCGTTCACTCAGCCAGAAAACAGAATCTTTTACTTGGCGAGCGTTAAAGACAGATATAGAGGAAAAGATCAAGCGATGCTCTGAAGGGGAAAAGTCGCGCTACAGACACCAATGGCAGATCATTCGGAGGGGAAAGTTATAAGAAGCAAGACAAAAATAAAATCATAAAATGTAAATTATAATACAAAGGGTGGACGTACAAACTCTTTCATAAATCATCACTGTTAATCTTATTATCTATGACTATAACATTGTCGTTACTGGTGGACACGGGAGAGAGGGCGTCATTTTGAGAGCGGAGATAGAACGACAGCACGCCAATCCGTGAGTAGAATATCAACTTTAATGACTGGAGGCAATCGAGGAAGAGACGGTCCACTTCCTTCTTCTTTGACGCTGCTGCTGATGATGATGATTTTACAGAACTTTTTTACGTATATACCGGTATCTCGCTATTGTGCTTCGGCTGCATTGGACTCTGATATCCATCAAATACATCTTAATAAGCATTACTACCATCATCATCATCACTGCTTACGATTAAGCTTATATGCTTTGTCTTGTTGACGCCGTCGTCCATCTTTTATTTCAAATGCTCTGATGCTTCATCAAGATGCTCATGACACATCTATCTAACTTTACTGATCACCTACCACCATTTCTATACTGCGAGAATACGATCATGACACCAGTCGTCAATGTAATATTTGACTTCAATCTAATCCTTCTTCTAATCAGTATGCTCAGCATTTTAACCACCGGTAGAAGAAAGTCTTTACGAGGCACTATTGTTGATATGAGACGATGAATCCTAACTAGAGTCTGTTCCGGCTCGATTTCTAACGCGTTCACTCTCACTGTCTCTGATATTAGCCGTTGTGGTTGTAGAATTCGATCCAGAGAGCATTTTACTACTACCAAAGGATGAGGATAGAACAGATTAGATTGCACTTGCCGCAGCACTTGCAGAACTGGTTGGTTAGATGAGAGTCAGACGGTACGTGCATCGCTTAGGATTAAGGGAATACACAATGGGTACATTATCATCAGAATGATCCTATTTCCTTCCGCAAGCAGCGCATACAGTGCAATCATTAACACCACCAGGAGTGACTTGAGTAACAGCGTGTGTCGTCAACTCTTTACTGCTAGATGATTATGAATTGAGGAACGATTACCATAATCGTGCAGGAGAAGGTGTTCGATGCTGAGACTGTTATTATTACTATTATGATTATTATATCTGCTGATTCTGCTAAGCATCTACCAGACCAAGTGCAGATCCAGATCGTTTAGGCCAAGATATAGAAGCTTAAGGCGTATGACCCACAGATTGAGACACTTTCTGACTGATAGACTACTTAACCTACTACTGTTACTATTACGACTTGACGGGTTCACTCAACCTGTCAGGATTATGATCTTCATCTGAATAGTCCACCTGCTCCATAACAAGCGTTTCATTGACAATACCATCCAGCAGCTTCTTCCAACTCAATTTCCCGCCAGCATAGGCTCCGCCAGTAATTCTGAGAGCAGGTTCAACAAACTCATCCATGGCAAATTTAACAAACTGACTCAACTGTGCCAACTTGTATGGAGTAAAGTCCAGAATATCCGCATGCTTGTGACACAACTCAACAAAAGTCTAAAAATCCACCAACATCCTGGCGTCAGTCATCGAGTCAAGACCAAGCGCTGCAAAAGTATCCAATTTATAGAGGCCATCCACTTTGATACTCAGAGATTCGGTAACCTCGGATCTCAATTACTATTAAACATCAGCGGTGGTATTAAACACGTTAATATCTGAAATCTTGCGACGCAGAGACACACCTATGCGACGCTCCTTCTCATATTTATTAACAATCTTGCCAAACTCCGTCTCTATAGTCTATCGCTTCTACTGCTCCTCATGTCGCTTCCTAGACTCATCTGCCACCATGCCATTAGCTTACTCAAACAGATTCCTGGTCAACTCTTCAACCTCCTCCTGCACTTTATCCTTCTCCACCTGCAACTAGCCTCGAAGATCAATCTCACGCACCAGCTTACCACTCATATTATGCAAATCTTTCGTTAGTTAGTCACACTCTTCAGTCTTCTTGAAGAGAGCATTCTCCAACTGCTTGACCAATTTCTAAAGCTTATCATTCTCCATCTTGACACGATTCGCAGTCAAACTATCCAACTGGGCCTACTGCTTTAATAGCGACACATGTTCCCCAATCTTGACCAATTTCTCTATAGGCAATCCGCACCGTCTGCAGTCAACGCCCGACCCGTCAATCTCCATTCTGAACTCTCTCACGGAATCCTCGCACTGACACCATTAATTATCTTCCGTACTATTATTTTTCTCCATATTCTTATTTTAAAAAAACTTTTATAATCTTAATATTCTACTCAGGCGTACTAAAAGATAGTATAGAATGGTACAATCAAAACAGATTATCTGGCCGTGTTCTCACAGACAGTTGCTTTGAGGAAAGAAACGGCTTCGAGTTGGGCGTCTCACAGCGATCTCTCCCTCTGTCACTCTTTCCTCTCTCACTTAAGCGGGAGATTACTTCCAGTCAGTCACCACTCGTTTGATCGCTTATTAGTCGTTTTAATCATTGCCGCCGCCTGATTAAGATTAAGCGCCACTTTACTCAAAGTATTAGTTAAAATGGCTTAGAGTGTTCGCGTTAGGTAGGATAGTCATTCTGGTAGTTGGTACTTGAAAGATTAGAATGCCTTGTCGTCATAGTTGAATGGCTGGTTGGATAATTAGTAATCTGAAGTGGCCGATGCTAGTAATAACTCAGAAGTGAGAGTGAGCGAAAGTTGCGTAGATGTTAATATGCTTGGATTAATCGGACCACATGCAGGTTATTCGTATTCTGGGCAATGCGCTTCTTATGGATATTCTCAGTTGTGTCGTCGTGTTGATTCTACTTAACCGTTGACGATCTATGTACTCGGTCCATCCCATTACTTGTATTTACGGAATAGGTGCGCTTTAACTCAGTGTTAGCTACTGAGGACACCACTGGGAACACTGCGTGTAAATACCGAGATTAAGGAATAACTTTACAATTCTAAACTTTTCGATTTGTTATCGCAGAGCCAAGATGAAGAGGAGCACTCAATTGAGATGCATTTACCTTATATTGTGGCGGCGTGCACACGCGCTGGATACAAGTGTGATGCTGATGGAGTGTTGGAGAATGTGTCCATAGTTCCCATTGTCGTGGGAAATTTGGATAACAAGTCAGTCATGGATGCGTACGCTCAAGAATTAAGTAGGTGCAATTTAAATGCATAATCTTTATAGTCATAGCAAGTTAGAGTCATAGTTAGTAGTGACTTTTGCCATTATGGCAAGCGATTCAGATACACGCCATTTAAAGAGCGAATACATTCAAGCATTGTTAAGATGGATCATGACGGTATGAAATTGATTGAAAATCAAGATTTAGATGGCTTTCTGTCTTATCTTGATACTACTGGGAATACTATCTGTGGGCGGTATCCCATTTGTATATTGCTTAGCTGGCTTAATTTAGTTAGAGATCAGGATAATCTCGCTGCGATATCTGTCAAGTTTGTCAATTACGATCAGAGTAACGCGTGTAATGACAATAACGATAGCAGCGTCTCTTATGCAACTGCCATTATATAATATTGAATTTCATGTAATCTTTGAAACTTGTAATAATAAATTTGAGATTATTTTATAAAGTATCGTATGACTTTATTCTTTTAGACTTGCATTAAAAGACCGTCTTCTACTCACCTTATTGATCCCATCTGTGATTAAGGGGATGATCTCGGTACGCGTAGTTCTTTGATCTTCTGTTTAGTTATACACTATCGTATACTGTGGTTGGAATATAAGATGAAATCGGAGCCTAATATTAAAAGAAAGTATGTCGCTGTTATCGGTGGGGGTCAGCTGGCTAGAATGATGGTTGAGGATGTGCACAGTAATTTGAATGCTCATCTGACAATCAGTACAATGGATCCCGGTGCTGACTGCCCTGCGGCGTAGATCAATCGCGTCCATTATTGTGCTCCGTTCAAGAATGTTGGCTCTTTGGAGGATGCGGAATCTATTCAGAAGAATCCATTTTATTAATATATCAAGTATGCTGAGGGGAAATAGTAGGCGCAGGTGGATGTAGTGACTTTTGAGATTGAACACGTTGATATCGATGCCCTGGAAGTCGCCGTACGCCACATCAATCAAGAGCGTAGTAGTGGCAATGCTAATGGCGATAAAGATATTCAGATACATCCGCACCCAAAGACGCTCAAAATAATTCAGGATAAATATTAGTAAAAGTTGCATCTGTAGCAGGTGGTCCCGATGAGCCAGTTTATGGAGGTGCGTTCTATGCAAGATTTAAAGAGCGTCGTTGCGGCGTTTGGTTATCCCTTCCTACTAAAGACCAAGATTGGTGCATACGATGGCAAAGGCAACTTTGTGGTCAAGAGCGAAGAGGATCTGATCAGTGGTGTCTAGAGTTTAACTGGTAATAGTTTAGGTAGCTCTGACCGTCTGGATAATCTGTACGCCGAGAAATTTGTCAACTTTGATCGTGAATTGGCTGTTATGGTTTGCAAGTAGGATGACACGGTCGTAGCTTATCCTGTGGTTCATACTGTATAAAAGAACAATGTGTGCCATTAGGTGATTTGTCCTGATGATTCTTCGAGTGAAGTTTTACAGAAAGCTCGTGATATTGCCGTCAAAGTTGTAACTTTATTCCATGGTAATGGTGTTTATGGCGTAGAACTGTTTAGATGCCCAGATGGACGCGTCTTATTTAATGAAGTGGCACCACGGCCGCACAATTCTGGTCATTATACGATTGAGGCATGCCACACCAGTCAGTTTGAGTAGCACTTGCGCGCAGTGTCAGGACTCCTACTTGGCTAGTGTGGTTTGAAAGTCGGTGCCGCTGTCATGTAGAATATGCTTGGATCAGCTGATTGCGATATGGAGTAGATGATTGCTGATTGTCAGCGTCTCATGTCTGTTCCTGGGGCCCGTGTGCATTGGTATGGAAAGTCAAAGTGCTCTAATGGAAGGAAGATGGGACATGTTACATTGTGTGGCGATAATGTATCCGCGTTATTAGCTCATCTTGAATTGGACAAAGTGTCGACATTCTCATCTTATGCGCGGATCAAGTATGATGTCGCTGTGATTATGGGAAGTGATTCTGATCTTCCTATAATGAGCTATGCTTGCAAGATTCTGGATACTTTTGGAGTGTCATACCTGTGTACTATTGTATCTGCTCACCGCACATCTGATAGATTGAGTCAGTTTGCGCGTAGTGCTCACAAAAATGGGTTTAAAGTCATAATCGCAGGTGCTGGTGGCGCGGCTCATCTTGCTGGAATGTGCGCGTCAATGACTCCACTACCGGTGATTGGAGTTCCAATTGCTCTTAAACACTTGGATGGTGTTGATTCTCTGTACAGCACTGTGTAGATGCCTAGAGGTGTTCCATGTGCCACGGTAGCCATTAACAATGCGGAGAATGCCGGTTTGCTAGCGGTGCGCATCCTTGGCAAGTATAACGAGAAGATGCTCACTTATCAGAAAGCCATGACGGAATCTGTCATTGACAAGGCTCACCGTCTGGAGACTTTGGGATGGCAAGAATATCTATCTCAAAAAGTATCCCAAGAATAATAATAATAGTAATAGAAGAAACAATGACCATGAACATAGTTAATAAATTATATACACTAATATCATTAATATCGCCTATCCATTTGCGTCGTATTCTAAGTCATAAAAGCTGGCCCCTCTACAATGTCTCTGTAGAGATTCTCTCCATAGTTTTCCAAATCTCTGTTCTTCACATGCGCGTTCGTTCCTTCTCTACTCTCTCGCCTTTCTTCCTCCCATTCTCTGAGCGTCACTTACCCATACTAATCTTTTCCTCTTTGTTTCGATAGTAGTTGAGTGATATTTTGATAGTTACATTACTATTTGAATCAAATTATGGAGGTTATTGCTACAGTTAGAAGAGATCGAAGGCCTAGTCAGGTTAATAATAATAATAATGTGAATAGTGATGGTGTGAATAGCAAGTCATAGGCACAATCATCAAAGAAGCCCGCTGTATCTAAATCTGAATGGTTGAGCAAAATCAAGTCTGTCAAGGTGTCTAAGCAAGATATGAATGCTCTAGTGTTGAATTATCTAATCATTGAAGGATACAAGGATGCGGCGATTAATTTCTAGAAAGAGTCTGGATTTAACGCTGTACAAGATTCGATGCTGAGTCAGATTGACGCTCGCACCAGTATCCGTTCCATGGTTCAGAGTGGACACATTAGGGAGGCTATTGAGTTGACTAATGAGCTGGATCCAGAGATTTTGGACTAGGATCCCAAGTTGTATTTTCACTTGATGATTCAAATGCTTATTGAGATGATTAGATAGGTGAAAAATGATGGTGATATCGAGAGAGTATTGGAGTTTGCCGCTGAAGAGTGCGTACCAAAGGCTGTTGAGAATCCAACACTTCTCGAACATCTTGAGGCAGCCATGACTCTACTGGCTTATCCTAACCAGGAGGGAAATGAAAAGAATCCTGTTGGATATTTGCTATCCATGAATCAACGCCATAAGGTTGCCTCGGAACTGAATGCTGCCCTGTTGTCTAGTCAGTCACTTGAGAGGGAGGCCAAGTTGACATCGCTTATCAGACTGTGTGGATTTGTCGAGAATAAGATTGCCACTTAGCAGGCTCCACCTCAGTCAAAAGATGTTTAGGCAGAATTTCCCAAATTGAAAGACTTGCTGCTTGATGATCTCAAGAATGAATCTGCAATCTCCGGGGCCAAATCTCCCCAAGTGATGTCTCCCAAAGATGTTGATATGAATAAAGCTGCTCCCAGTCAAGAGGACGAAGATATGGACATTTGAATATTAATTATTGTATTTTATGCGAGTGTAACCTTTTCATTTTTAACGCGTTTAATGGATGATGGGTTAAATTTTGGTAGTCGCTCATTGAGCCTATTTGATTAGCAGCAGGCTTGTTCCGTTTGATCATTTAGTAGCTCAAGTGCTTCAGATGAAGTGCAAGAATTTGTAAAGTGTGGACATTATCACTGACCATAAATGATATGTGCGATTATCGTAGTACAGAATTGAGTTCACTGAGCAGTCAGTCATCATATAACACGCTCTGATGAAATCTAATCGGAGTATAAAATGTAATTACAGATTATCCATGGCGGCGGCTATAAAGGAGCCCCTTTACTCCCAAATGTGAATGTGGTATGATACTTTACTATCCATTGAATGAGGGGACTATAACGAGGCCCCTGTACTCCAAATATTGATAATCAATATTTTTCCGGCGCGCGATAAAAAAAAGACACATCACCTTCGCAATCAAAAAAGTTGAATTGATCGCAAATCCATCGTTACAGCGCGAATTGACATCAAATTAAAATATAAAGAATGACAATATAGGTATACTTACCCATATCCAACCAAAAAGAAACGCCCAGTAGCGGGCTCGA
Source organism: Amoeboaphelidium protococcarum (assembly GCA_023515745.1). Taxonomy (NCBI): domain Eukaryota; kingdom Fungi; phylum Aphelidiomycota; class Aphelidea; genus Amoeboaphelidium; species Amoeboaphelidium protococcarum. Next base: position 1,519,529 of record JALECJ010000258.1, read on the forward strand.
ACCGCTGACCTAACGATTAAGAGTCGTTCGCTCTACCAACTGAGCCAACCGGGGTATTCAGGTATTTCCTTACTTCGATGGATGTGATACGTTAATACAGACAATATACACAATGGGAACAGACAGGAAGCTATATACAAGGACTGAGAGTCGGGCAGAGACACCAACAAAAGTACAGGAAGATAAAATATGTTAATAAGATAAATAGTCTATTAACACGTTAAGTGGAAGAAATCAATGTTCATAAGAGGCGCGCACTTGAAACAATGTTGATCGCCACAGAGAGTCAGCTGTTGATACTTGATCGACGCGTGTGCTTGCTTACATGAGTTGAAATTAAATATTACTTAATTACTGTGAATTCGCTGCTCAATAAACTACAGTAAAGCACAATTATGCACCAATTGTTGAAGTTTATAAGTTAAAACCATCCATGATATATCTATTGCATTTAAAATGGGCAGTATGAATTTTCAACTGGATTTGTTTAAACGCGGTCGCATCGTCGATGAAACAATTCTTCTCTCTCTCTCTCTCTTTGATTTAGTCCAACCTCGCTTACTATCTCATACTGAAATTCATATTTAAGTGAGATGACTTGAAAAAGAACTTTAAGTCAGCTCTGTCTTCTTTATTACCAGCTGGAATTGAGAAGCCTTGTGCCGATTCCCAAGTTGCCGACGAAGTGGTTCTTTTTGCTGATTATTCCAATGTCGCCATTGATTTGCTGAGTCCTCCGTCTGAGACATCCCAATTGTTTTAAGCACCTGCAAGAGAGCCTGTTGAATAAATGTATTTGTCATTCTTTCAGAATGTAAGTTTTTTTCCGGCGACAGTGTGTATAGTGGAACGTCTGTTTAGTCATTGCAAGTTGCGTTTGACTGAACGAAGATCCTCAATTACATGTGACACTTTGCAAAAGTTAATTTTTTGAAAGGGAACTAGCGTTTATGGAGAGAGCAGATCAATTACTAAACATTATGAAGGCTCCGGTGTCTACCATGGCAGAAGATGAAGATTTAAGCCCAAATTTCCTTTCTGATGTAGAGGTGTTGGTGGAAGATGTGTGGACAGAGTACGACGTGCTATAGGAAGAAGAGCTGTTGGATGTCTATTGAGGCAGGTTGATACATGTCAAGTATAGTTACGTAGGTCAGAGGAGGTTGAGCCCCTTTAATCTTCGATTGGACGATTTAGATCGAGATAAACTATACTTTTGAAGTAGTGCCGTGAAGCTGGTTCTTTAGGACTTATTGCCGACTCTCAGAAAATATGCGCTGCAATGGTAAACCTTGCATAATGTAGAAACGTCGGCCTTTCAATAGATCTCCCGTGGTGCTAGTCTGCAAGGGTAGATGTGCTGTAGCCTTAAAGCTGTCTGCATGTATATTGTGCCTTGAATTAGATCAAGAAGAGCATGAAAGCCAGTGGAGTAAATTGAATACGCCAGGCTATTAGGCGGTCGCATTGTATGATTCAGATGTAAAATCTGCTAGAATGTTGGCAGTTTCTTAAAAGTTCATCTAGATGACTGAGCTGAACGTCGCGTGGCTCCGCGTTAGTTACCAAGATCTGCGGTCATAGTTGGATTATGCAGCAGAAATAGACAAAGCTTTTCAACTTATTAAAGGATGGCAACATAGCCCACAATCGGTACTAGTGGTACATGTAGAAGGTGGAAGGGAAAATAGAAGATTGTCTCAGGAGATTTTACAAATAGCTTATCTGCCAAATTATATTAGCAGCGTTGAAGCTGTACATTTACTAATTCTTTGAGGATAATCCAAATAGCTTTAACTGCCCTCAAAGGTCTATAGCTACATTGAGCAAAATATTTCTGTCAGTGTCTATTTAAACTGATCATCAGCCTGATTACGCACAACATCCTGATAATTAGATGATACAAGGTGGTGACGAATTGCATAGACGCTCACAATAACTGGATCTAAGATGGTGGGACTGACATTCCATTTGCTAAACTGCCACGTAGGTATAACGAATACGTGTCCAAATTCTGCCTAAGCTATATAAAGTTGTGCTAAGTTTAATTGAATACCAATTTGGAAAATCGTTTGGTGAAGCTTCTGAAAATCGCTATCACTAATATTGATAAAATGAAGTGTTGGCTTAAAATAATCTCGTTAAGGAGTTGATTGATTGCATTGATCAAAGGCGCGTTTTCAATTTCACTCGAGATAATCTGAGTATCTACTGCAAAGATGTTGAGAATCGTTTGTTAGAGGAGGACATTGAGTTGCTGAATCTTATTTATACACCTTTGGCTGAAGCTGCAGGACTTATATAGCACGCCCCGGTAATATCTCAAAAATTAGGCGACAACTGGCATGAGTATACACGGTTAATGTATCTGATATAGAGATATTTCAAAGGCAATGGAATGGTTAGTTTCAATATAGTTCCGGATTTAAAGCTAAAGCCATTCCACGTCACTTTGAACAAGTCTTATGCAATGACAACTAGAATTTTTGGAAAAACTAGAGATGAAAGCGTTGAAAATTTTGGTGGTGCTTTCAGGTATAAGAAGAGTCGAAAGTACAAAGAACTCTACTCCGACTTGTATTCAGTATCGATTCCCTACGAAGCGGGATTTAAAGCTAGTGAATAGTTGGAGGGAGGTAAATAGTCCGAGGCCGGTGATTAGACGCGTCTATCTGCCTAGCTATGGGCTCCTGGAGTCACTGTGGAATCTTCAAAGCGAAGCTCTAAGTAATGGAAAAAGTTTGAAGACCAGTAGAGGCCTGCTAAGAAGCAGAAATCAAGTGCTTACCTCAGTTCACCTTATTCGCTACGCTCTAAAAGCTAGTCTGGTAAGGCTTAAAGTAATCTGCATTTAGAAATGGTAATGCAAAGTCTGCAGTAATAGGAATAGCTCAGATAACAGCACGCGGAACTACATGAAGATGATTAGGTATTTGAGATAGGCGTGGCAAGCGAGGCTGAAGAATCTGCAAGCTCTATTGATGATGTAGTACAGTTTGAGCTTTCCAGTTAAGCTGAAGAATCTGACGTGTCTAGTGCTGCAAATGTTGAAGATGATGATCCCTTTGAGACCGACTCGACTGACAATGAGCAGAACGTTGGAGAAGATGGTGGAGATCAGAATGTAGATCAGTTGAGCGATCAAGATTTGGCCACCTTACTCAACTTCTACAATGCAACTGAGTAGAGATAGAATCGTGAAAAGTCCCAGTTGGATTGGCTCAATAATTCAAAATTTCAACAATTGGATATTCATGATCAGCAACTGGTATTCATTGGTCTGGATCCTGGTGTGGACTTTTGGCGTTTATCTAATGTACAGTCTGTTGTGGACAGGTGTAATGTGACTTATTCTATTTGGAGATCTAAAACGATCTTGATCTGAGTCATGAAGCAACCTTAGTGAAAACTTTGAGAGCACTCTTAATCTGTGAACAATAAAAATTAATCACACGTTTTAATTTTAGAACAAACGATTATCCAGTAATGGTGTCCTAATTATGTCCCTCGTGCAAAAAATGCTGCCAAATCACAAGAAAACTTGCGGATACCTGTGACTCAAGCCTTGGTAGCTGTACCTATCGGTTTAAATGTATTTTGCAAACTTGACGCGGTGAAGCATGAGTTCTGTGATTTGGTTTTGCGTTGTACTGATCTCAAAGTAGAAGCCTGCAACCTTCTTCTGTCATTTGCGCTTAATCATTTGGTATACAATCCTGACACTCCAATGCCAGACATCTGCTTTGGTGCAAATGGATAAATGCGGAGTTGGTACCGTCATCCTCAATGCAGTTGTTGATGGTGAGCGTCGCTGTCTCAAGCTGGAAAATGTTATGTAATTCCTAAAAGCTAACTGCTCCTTGTTGTCAGTGTCGAAGCTGAAATGCTCTGGCAAGGTGACGTTGATTGATCTTGACACCAACTTCTTCAGCTCTTTGATTGCTAATTTTAGGTGGCACGACCTGGTAAATTACTATACCTGCAGTTGGGTGGCGTTAAATGATTTAATGAGGCACACTCTATATCTGTGAGAACAAAAGTCTGATTGGTTCGTAATTTCTGATATTACATAGGAATCATTTAAATAATATCGGTAATTAAGTGCCAAGAGCACCATAAAATCTCTTGACTGTGGTATAGAATTTATTCTCTGTGCTGAAGTATACTCGCACTTAGTCTTTCATTACTCTTTACTTGCAGTACGTCGTCGTCTCGTTGACTTGTTTTGGTGTGACATGCGAAGCTACTTTGAACATGGTTACTGCTTTGGCTTCAGCTCACAATGACGATTGCGCTAGACATATAAGCACAAGTTTAACATCACGGATGTTACAATTCTAGCGCCGCAAGTTTTGAAAGCATCTGGGCTTCTGTTTGGAGGAAGCTGATGTTAATACTCTTGCTGTTTACGTCTTGGCGTTGATAAATCCACCTGATGATATTGAAGAAATGCCTCCTTATCCTGCAGAAATCATCGACAATTGTGGTAACGGAGAATTGGTGGTTTCTTACCTGGACTACTACGAGACGCGTGCACGTCAATACATCCTTTGCAATCTCCCAATGGATAAGGCTAGTCTTCAGAACAACTGGCATCTGTATCTGAAGTCCATGTGGCGTATCCTCCGTACATTTGAAAATAACCATCAAATGTATGAGAAGGAGTATCTGCTAAACAATGAAGGTCTTATGCTTAACGTTTACGCGTTGCTCCCTCTAAATGGATTTTCGCAGAAACACATCCTGATCCCCTCCAATGAACTGAAGGAGATTTTTGTTGCTGCTAATCTGCCAGACGTCTGTCAGATGAATGCTCATGCTTTGTGGTCACACTATATCAAGCTGTATAGTTTAAGCTCTGCATTGGCGTGACAAATGACAAGAAATATCAGCATGTTCTGTAGAAGCTGCCTTGCGTATTTTTATTCGTCAAGCTTGTGAATTGTGTTATGAACTTAATAGATATAAAATTTTAGTCATTTTAGCTAAATAGACAGAGCTTCCAATTATGGCTCTTCACTTGAACAGCTTACACTATAGTGCGCATGATGGAGCATTTTACTTTTCGCAGGCGGTGTAGATCAACATGAACAACAATCCATACATATGTAGTTAAATGTCGGTGTTAGTAGAGCAAGTGCAAAGATAACTAATCTCTAGCTTGTATAGTACATGTATTTCAGACAAAACGCGTAATATCTCTCTCCAAAAGTCTCAATCTCAGCTAACTACTCTTGACGGATTGCAATTCGAACAAGTCTACTCCTTCACATTGTAGAATGTTTAAACGTTCCTTTATTGCCTCCAAAGTCCTTTTTCTACATGATTCGCAATTGAACTTTTTTATACAGCATTAATGAATCAAAAGATATCAACATTTACCCATGATAGCCGGTAATAAGGCCATTTGATGGTATAACGCGATGACATGGTACCAAATGTTTCGCAAACGGATTCCGGGCCAAGCTATTACCAACCGCTTGACACAGTCTACCTTGCACCCCTCCCTGTTCACCGCGCTCCTTAAGAATAGCTTACGCAATCTCCTTGTATGTCGAAACTTTTCCCTTTGGAATCTACACTAGAACCAAGAACTATTTACTATCATATGAGTAAGAGTAAATCATACAAGACTGGTGTAATAGTACACGCGTTAAGAAAACTGAGTAATGTCAGAATTGTTACAGAGAAATTCTGCATTCTGATAGTCAACGGATGGTAGAGATTATGGAGGCATCGTCATTCTCTTACATTCAAGAACAATACGGTTCGAGTTCACTAAAACACGCAAATAGTTTGAAAGCGAATCAAGTCGATATGACGCGTGGTTGTAAAACCGCAAAAGCATAAACAAAATATGTGCGCTAGTCCCTTAATGGTGTTTAAAGCGACCGACTGAAACAACGCACTCACTCACCTCAGTCACTCACTTTTGCGATCGGAGAGGCTCAAGCTCGTCCTAAACATTTCTCACCGTTTCAGTTGTCATTTCGTAAGCCACGTCACACTCCCGTAGATATTGCACTCATACGCTGTTGATACTTTCCTTCTTCTTACTATTCTGTATACTGTATTTTGTATTGATCATTTTAAAAAAATAGTTTCAAAATAATGGATTTAGTTTTGGATTTGGCTGATGGTCTGGCTTTTGATAAGCTGTACTCTTTTGCTCCCAAGTCTCTTGAATTTCTGCATGATCCTCAAGATTGGAAACGCCAGTCTCTGACAGTGTACTTGGCCGTATATATCTCTGCATTCATATTCTACTTCTTGTTTGCTGGCACCAATTACTACCTATTCTTTGATCATGATCTGAAGAAACATCCTAGATGGTTGCCGTAGTAGATTAGTAAAGAGATTGCTCTGTCTACGAGCTCCTTCAGTCTCATGACTCTATACACTATGCCATGGTTTATGGGCGAAGTGTGGGGATGGTCCTAGTTGTATAGTGGCATCGAAGACATTAATGAGATCAAACTGGCTTCCACTTTCCCTCTGAATGTCATCCATCGTTTTGCTCCTTTTCAGTGGTTGAAACAAGATCAGCGCACATATGGCGACTTGTTTAATGGCATAATGGGTGAGTAGTTCGGCTAGTAGTATGGCGCATATGTGTTTCTAGTCTTGTCTGCTCTAACATTTCTACTGTTTACTGATATGCTAATATACTTTATTCATCGCGGTCTGCATCATCCACTGGTGTACTCTAGAATCCATAAACCACATCACAGATGGATTGTGCCATCACCTTTTGCATCGCATGCTTTCCATCCACTGGACGGATACCTGCAATCTATACCATATCACATTTATGCCTTCTGCTTTCCAATGTAGAAAGTGCTCCACTTGGGAATGTTCATTTTTGTCAACTTTTGGACCGTCTCTATCCATGACAATGTGTACGTGGTCGGAGATGGTGAAGAGCTGGCTGGTAAAGAGAGTACACCGATTAGACTATTCCGTAAAGTTTTCCACTTTTTGGGTCTGAATGGAGCAGCCCATCACAGCATGCATCATTTGTATTTCAAGGTTAACTATGGCCAGTACTTTGTATTCTGGGACTGGCTTTGTGGAAGCTTTCGCGTTCCGACCAGCGAAATTTTGGATCATTTCAAACTGTCTGAATCCGATCAGGAAGCAAAAAAGGCTGGTACCACCTCTAATGAAGAAGTTGTTGATGAAGAATCTTCTGTTTTAATGGATGAAGAATATTTGAATACCAAGCGCACTCGAAGCAACACCAGAAACAGATCCCTAAAGAAGGAAGAGTGAATGCTAGTAAAGTCTTTTTAATGTGATATCATTTTATCAAGTACTTCCTGATTTATTCTGTTTTATTCAAACGCCACTGAAAAGTATAATAATAACTGATACCAGTAAGAAACTAATCTAGCGAGACAAAAGACTTTTTAATACTAATCATACAATACGTTCAATCTCACGGGCGTAGTGCAAGACATTCTTCATCAGTCCAATAGAGTTGATATTGACCAATTCCTATTGTGCGGATCCATCGCCAAACTTGATAACATCTCCAACTAGATTCCAATTGCGTTCCTAAGCCATCTACTTCACCACCTGCTGCGATGACTGCTATTGCATCAGTACAGCGGCACTGGTTAGAGGCAGTTCATCATACGCCTTCTCTGCGCAGTCGGCAATCTCATCTCGGATACTGTCCATTAACAGGTCCAGGAAGAAGCCATACTCTTCTGCTGGCACTTGCTATCTCAACTTCTTCACCGCCGCATAACGTCCCTCCATCAGCGACTACTCCACCTGGACGGCAATCTTGATATACGGATTCGGGTTGGATAATTCAGCGGCATCAAGACGTTCGACAGCCTGGTGGAAGGCTGCATTGTCAGATCGGAGCAGACAGCTCAACAGATGCAATCCCAGAAGAGGATACATTCTGGTAGATTGCGGGATGGAGCTCTTGTTGTTATTGTTGTTGCTGTTCGTACCTGACTGAACATTTGTATCATAGTAGAAAGTGGTCAACTGAGACATTGCACGGTCAAAGGCTGGTACATCCTTCAACTTTAAAGCCAAATTTGCTCCCGCTTCCAAAACTTCTCCTACATAGTTGTCAGCATCATTGAATATTGTTCTCAATAAATATCCAATTACTTACTATTGAATAAGGTCCATTGTGGGTCTGCAGTAGCTGAAGGTGAATTCATCTGCAGCTGAATTTAAGCAATCATCGTCTTCAACTTCACATAAGCATCCTGGCATTATTTCAACTGAGCATTAGGCTTTCCCAACTCAGCCTTTAATTATTCAAATAATTTTACAGCTTCTGCTTGCATAATTTCTCTAAATATTTAGTGTAAAATTAAAATGGTCGGTATATCTTACACTCACTTCAATGACTGAATGTGAGAAAGGAAGAGAGAAACATTCAGTTCGTTCACACTCGCTCGTTCCAACGCAGTTCGCTGACAGAGAGACGGTAATGTAGCAGAAAAGAAGATTAACGCGAAGAAAGCAGTGTAAAATTAACTGTGATGCATTATTATGGAGTTAATAAATGTACAGGCCATAATTGACTATAAGACAGCAGTGCTTATGGGCAAATACAGTACATATGAATTATCAAAAGTCGCTTTAATGACTACAGAGAGGTACGAGGAATCTGAGCATTTACAAGTGGATGCCATTGTCGAGGTAATCCCTAGGGAAGGAGGGAAGAGTTGATAACAGTAGGATAGCGATGGATAGTGGATTGGACTTGATGCTTCTCTAGCCAATTGAAAGAAATAGCAGTCCAATTGATTAACTCACCGCCAAGTGATCACCATAAGATGCTCCACTCTGTATGTATTTCCCGTAAATAATCCTAAACAGCTTGAACGTTTTCAAATCACCACTACCGGCCATGACCAATGCTAGTCCAATCATTGCAACATTCATGCATTGCAGGACGCGCTGTCTTTACTATTTTTGAGATACGGTCGCCGCCTTTCTAAATTGATCCTTTAGGTTGTTGACGACATTTGATATATATAAAGACACCTCTTTATTGCAGGTGCCTGCATATTTTAATCCTAATGCATAACAGTGTGCTGCCTAGATGCTTTATACAGTTGACACACTTTGTGAGTACACTTAATAGAGATCATTCAAATCATCGAAAGGAACTACATCCACATCATATAAGCGTATGAGACATTTAGCCAACATCTTGTAGAATATAACTTCATGAGTATATTAATGCAGGTTATTCGGCAACTTGATGATAGATATGGCTTTACTATCACCAGTATTCAGAAAACTCAGACTTAATGCTATTAAGGCAGGTATCATTGTGATTGCAGTATTTACTCCTTGGCCGTCAATATATCTGCATCCCTCCGCATTTTAGAGGTCCTTCTGTAACAATGTATTATCCACCATAGCGGTCCCATTGATATAATCAGACAACACAGACAGAGAATTTCTCTATCCAAGCGAGACACCACTTAATGATCCACTTCCACAATTTATCAGGCCCAATGCAAAAGCAGCATTCAAGCAGAACGCCTCCCTGCTGATACTTTATCCATCAAGCTGTCGATACTATACCTGCCCCATTTCCTGCAAGCATTAACGACTCATCTCGATAGATCCACTCTGAGCATACAACAACCCGAGACTGATATATGCCACGGACTCTACAAGGGAGCTAACATTCACTGGTGAGTGGAAAGCACTACTGCCAGAGTGTGGATGATGATGTGAACCATCAAAATTATGACCATGCTGAGGTAGTAAAAAGTCGCTGATATGAAGAGATAGTACTTTGGTCAACTTGCTGTCCATCGACTGTAATTAAGATGCAGCGAGACCAAGTAACAGCGAACACGTTGTGTAGTCATGCTTCATATTCAGATACTCAAAGATTGAATACTACTGAACGCCCGTCAGATTACCATTGATACCAACGCCTAAAAGAACACCAGCCTGTAGCATAGAGGAAGTGCCAGCAGTGTTGCATTGAAGCCATGAAATGTCTATAACTCTATCATTTCGTTGGAAGGAAAGACCCATCTTGACACCAATTAGATAATCGGATTAATCTTTAATCTTCTACATGTGTTACTGGCCAGCATCGAAATGCTCCTCATTTAGAATATTAGCACCTGGTAGTTTGCCATTTAAATTCAGAGTTGGAATTGTACATTTCATAGCTTTAGAAGCACGACAGGTATGAGATTCAACCAGAGCGATTCCAAATAGACGAGCCATACTCTTTTACGCCTCTTACAGAAGATATTCTTACAGATGAATATTGACTTTATCATCCGAGTTCATTTCAGATGCCAATTGCTTAGGGATCTGCACTGGACCATTCCTCCACAGCATTTGACGACATTCATCAAGACGCAAATCATTTGGATACAGCTTCAACTCTATTTCTTGAAGGGAATCTTTGAAATAGCCAGAGCTATCTTTACAGGTATTCATTACGTAAATATAATAAATAGAACGACGAGATAGATAAGTAAAGAATATGGTAATTGTAGACTTGAAGGTACAAGGATGAACTTGATACAAAGGCGCGTGTCGTCTAAAAAGAAGAAAGTTGATTGTCGACCTGAAACAATCTTAGCGCGGTACTAATTGTAGACGTGCCAGATCTATAAAGGAAGTTAAAATAATAATAATAGTAATGATCGTATATTATTGATGTGTTATATTAGCGAAATAAAATTAATGCAATTAAGATTCCAGTTTCAGCTCATAAATGAAGCCGCGTAGACATCTCTCTTCACTGGAACTAACAATCAGAACTTTGATCAATCTCCGGGTTAGTGCAAGTCTTTATTGGACAGACTTGGTGATACAACACTGGCGAACCAGTCCAATTACTAATCTACCCATCCAGTGTTTGTTGATGACAGCTATTCAACATTCAAGGGACGTAATGTAGTATCACTATTCAACAGATTAGCTAGTTGCGGACTGATGGACTGCTGACGAATCTGATCATTCTCACCTACAACAACAGTGTTTACGCGTTGAGGTGCACGATTTAGTGAACCTTGTATATCAATTTCATTTTCATCAGTACTTGAACTTTATAGCAGTTACTGCAGGAGAGACATGTGCGCCTGAGATTAAATGCCTGGTGTGGTGCGAACAGGTGAGGGATACGACCAAGTTTGAGATCTTGCGCGAGATTATTATTGTTACCCAAACTTCCTACCCTAACTACACTTCCTCCTGTCAAGTACCTCCGGGATAGACTATAGAGCCTCCTGCTATTCCTGGTCCAGCTGCACTTTCTTAAGAGTATCGTAATATCCGAGTCGATTCAGCCAAGATCTAGCGGTAGAATGACTGATAGGCTTGATTCTGCCCTGGCTAGATGCGTACAATCCAGTCAGCAGATCATAATTGATAAACTCCATGAAATCAGTAATCTTGAACAACTTATGTTCATCTTTGAGAAGAGATTCTCGTGTCATTGTGGCCACCCACTCTTTCGCTCTCTTCAGCAACTCTGGATACTCTTCCAACAACCAAGTTCTTCGCTGAGGAGGCAATGCTGGCTCATTATGAATAATATCACGCTTTCTTTACGCATTCTTGCGCACTTTTTACTTGGAATTTACAGCGGTGCATAAAGAAGCAAAGTGAGCAGGATCACGCTCATAAAGTCCAAGACAGTCGCGAACCTTGTCAATAGAGATCTGCAGATGATCTGCAATCAGAACTTCAGTGGCATCGCTCGAAGATCCTGCTTTGTCATAGGACTTTTTCAGATGAATTACCAAAAGCTTACGCCAATTCTCTGGTAGGTGATCTCTTATTGACTCTCTGATTAAATCTTCAATATTCTAATCGCCATAGTTTTCGTGGATTTCCAGGGACTATTGAGGCTGATCTAACGCTTGTTATTCGCCAAGGGATAACGGAGGCTCCGGACTGTAAGATGTGCTAAAACTCTTACTTCGTGATCTCGTTCGCATGTTTAAAAAAGCTACTGTGAGATGAATTGACATGTCAAAAGTCAGTGAAGCGAAAAGTACTAACACATTATAATAGCATTCATTCACATGACGTGTCACTTCGCAGTCCTTCGTGTTGCTGACCTGGTCGAACGATTTGGGACGTTTTCGTCAGATATGGTAGAGCTAACAGGGGCAGGTTGCTTCACTCTTGATTTCTTGATAGACTTCTAGTTAACAGTAATCTCAAGAGTGGCATCATCTTGCACCACATCCATTTTTGTGGGAGACAAGGATAACTTCTGAAGAGTTAAAGATGGATCAACCATATGAGCAGTACTAATTTTAGTATTGTCGACAGCCAATTCGGCATTACCAGCAGTTTCATAGTATTGCTCATTCTTTAACAACACTTCATTCAGACGTCTCTCCAAATCATCAATTTACGATTGGTATACGGCGCTAACATTCCTTCTACATTTCTACAATACAATGGAAACATGCTTTTTCGATTCGGAAGATTACATCTTGTCCGCCATAGAATTGATTCCATCGGCAAATTTCTTATATTAACGCTCAGTGTTATATGGCAACAGAGTGAGGCAGAAAGTCAACTTCATGAGCTAAGTATGATCCTCACACAAACTACCTTTCTAACAAATTCTCTCAATGATATTCTCATATTGACGTTCCTTGTCCAGAAATGTAAACAGATACTTCATCAACTCTTAGAATTTTGGCATTTCCAAGTTTTAATCTTGACTGGAGAGAATACCAATTATATCAGATAGATTATTGTACACTGCATTATCTTTCTCAGCCAAGCTACTAAAGAATACCTTGGCCAAGTCTCTAACAATTTAATCTTCCTCTTACAAACACATGGCAATCTGACTTAAATGATTCTTTGACTTTAGAAGACCTTTAGACACCAAATTAGTGAGGACCATGAGAACATTCTGCTTGACTCTTCGTCCACCATTAATAAGAAATGTGAATAGCCAGTCCACATTGTCATGCATAATATTCGAATGACACACGTATAGATCACCAAGTAGGAGAACAGTATTAATCTGCGCAACATCATCTTGAGATTGAAGCGCAGTTTGACAAAGGATTTTTATATTCTGATGGCAACATTAAGGGGACAGAAGCATGAGATTTCCTAAAGCAAAGAGAGCCTATCGTCTGACACAGGCATTGATATCCGGCACTCTTAATACCATCTAAACTAACTACAAACCAAGGCGAAGGAGAGAACCTTGTCCATTTAAAAGCTACTCGTATCTAATACTTAACAAAGTATCGCCTATTGCATCTTTTGAATTCCCAACGACATCATCTATAGTATCTCCAGGACTACTAGATGAAGTAGCTGACTTTGAATGCGCAGATTATTACTTGGACTCGATCTCTTTACAAAACTTTTCCACCTTTTGCAAATGACCAATAAGATGAATCGCAGCATTTCCAATCATAAATAATGCTTTACTAACTTTAAATACACTCATACTTTATAATCCATCACCAAAAGCTTGCTTGATACACTCTCGAGTCCAAAAAGAAACTAAAATCTCCGGTCGATCAGCAATACCGAAAACTCCTTTCAAGATCAACGATGCAACTTCAAACCACATACTACTTAAACTGTTGGAGAAGATAACTCTGCTACAGAACTGAAGTAATGGATCGGATGCCTCTAGAAATTTGACCGTCTTGCCATGTTTAGTTCCTTTCTTCGAGCTTTGTGAATTAGATTAAGCCTTTAATTAAAACTCTAACAGAATGCATAGACCGTAATAAGTTAATGACATATCAGAAGATGGTTCAATTGAGGTCAAAGTATCCAATAAACGATTCAGCTTTGTAACAGCTATACTATTGTCCTACTTTACAAACAGATAGTACAGTCTAATAGAATTGCTTCTTATTGCATCGCTAACATTCTAATCAAAGACATTATCCCATAAGCGCTCCACTAACTCAGCAGAAATGAGCTCCTTCTTCTTCAACGCGGCAAATATCTCAACCAGAGACTCGCGATCTGCAAACGACATGTTCTTTGTTAGTTGCAGCAAACTCTCAATGCCCAACTCCATCTAAGCAGGATCATCCACATCAAGATCGAGATACAAACTGTGAAAAGCTTGCAAGACATGTTCCCTGATGCTTCTGGATTCCATATCACCAGTATCTTTGGACCAAACCAGATATAAGACTTTCTTCACCGACAAGACAGCTTCCTTAATATCGACTCTTGCAGCATCTACGATACAGTGAATAGATTCAACCACGTCGCTTTTGACTTTAGAATGCAGAAGAGAGCTGACAATCTCTAGAGATTACTGAACTTGCAAGGCAAAATCAACAGCATCCTCATAATACTTTCGCTAAACTTACAATTGTGTAATTTCCTTTTCAGAATAGATAGGTTAATCGGCTCCCTCACCGCCTATTGCACTCTTTCTTCTATCCTCAGCAAGCAATTCCTTTGCGGATTAAGGTAAAGCATCCTCCAACTCGGCAATAATATCTTGAGCTCCACTTTCATCTTTTCTTAACTCTGATACCTTTTGCAATTATTCATTAAAATGTTCGTACTTCTATTTGAAGAGCTAAACATCAATGCCACCTCCATCTAACCAAAACGGATGATATTTGATAGCACAAGCAATGAATCTTATAGCTTCTTTTCTAACGATGCTCGACTTGTCTACAAGTCTGCCAATAGCCAGATCAACCACAAACTTCCTTTTAGGGAGAGGTATACAGTTTTTAAATGAGTTGCCATCAGCCACATGACACAAAAGCGCAAAAGTTTTTAAAACTTTGGCACGGCAATAAGAGGAAGTGTCATGTACTCTTTACTCCAGCAGAAGACTGATACGCATACAATCATCAGTATAGGAATCACTAGGTTGATTAGGAACTAACGACAACATCTAGCCTAAAATCTCGATAACTGAGCAGCGAATTACATAAGAATCAGAGTCGATTTGAGTTTATAAATGACCAATGTGACCTCTGAGCATCTCAACTGACCCTTCATGCAATACAAGTCGCCCAAAAAATTTAGCGCACTCTTTAGCAGACTTATCTTCTGCCTCTAAATTCAGCTAACCAAACTCCAAACACAACTTTTCGTACACTTTATTAGTTGAATTACAGCTATCAACCATTGCGATTAACACGTCAGCCATAAACTCGCTCAAATGAGTACTCAACTGCAGATTCTCCATAATTACATCCACAACTTGATTATACTGACCAAATCGGTCAACTATAAATGCAACTAAAGAGCCAACAATCTTTTTGATCTCTGTAGACTTTGTATTAGGCTCAAACTTAATCAGGCACTTGACAA
Source organism: Amoeboaphelidium protococcarum (assembly GCA_023515745.1). Classification (NCBI taxonomy): domain Eukaryota; kingdom Fungi; phylum Aphelidiomycota; class Aphelidea; genus Amoeboaphelidium; species Amoeboaphelidium protococcarum. The sequence continues at coordinate 1,534,832 of JALECJ010000258.1, forward strand.
TATCCCATAGAATAGAAGCTGTAGTGGCAGCAGATGTTGATAAGTGGATACTAGACTACTAAATAAGCAGGAACACAGTCTCGACCATACACACTTTCTACTCATCCCAATTCCATGATGATGATAATTAGCCTTGAGACTGAACGCCAGTCTTTCGCGACTTTTTGGCAGATTTTAAAACCGTTTCACTTCCCGCGGCCAAAGTCGTGTGCGCCAAAGACTCACCACTGGACAAGTAACAATAACAGTAAATGGTAGCCAGTTACAAGGCTAAAACATTGTTTTATTTATCTTCTTTTAGTAATGACAGTAAATTCATAAGCATATTAAACATCTCAATTCTTTCCTTGTTAGACATATGCAAGAATTGACTCAGACAGAATGCAATAGCAATATGCACAGGAGTATCATGGTAGAACTCAAACAAGTTAAGGATATCCTCCTCCAAAAGTTCAGTCAAATCTTAAATTATGGTACTCAGTTAGACACCCTCCAACTCTGAGAAATCATAATCCTAATCATAAAGATGACCATAAGAGCTCAAATTGTGTCTAATTCTTGTAATATCAACGTTCTCCATTTTTTTGAAACTTTTAACAACGCTCTCTTTTAAAATACAAAGTGAAACAAGAAAAGACAAAGGACTGTCGCGATCTCACTACGCGCCTCGGTGAGCTAAATAGTTGGTCAATTCTTTCTCAATGGATGTGTCTTTAATTATCCCGATTGGCTTTCACCCGGGCCACTGACGGAGACGCATCACAGTTGTGCGACGAACGCGATACATTCCGGGACTGTACTTTGTTCGCGTTTGTGATTTTGTTGTCGAGATTTTCTCCCTCTTTTTTCCTCAACAACTGTCAGTCCCAAACTGATTTGGTGAATTTTAAGATCGGTCAATTTATGTCACCACGCACTATATAATATGCTTTTGCCACTGCTTAATCATCCTGATCTTCCGGATATTGTTTTAAGGTATTTGAGAGCTGCAGATGTATTCAATTTGTGCTGCATTAACAAAACAGTGTGGTAAATAATGGTGAGCGATTTGAGATTGATCAGGGCCATGTATCGGCGGCATTATGGCTCAGTTTTGGCAATGTATCGTATTAAAGACCACACTTATTTGTACAAAATGGGCAACATGAAAGTGAGAACTGCCAAGTAGCTGTATGAATATTTCGCATGTCCAGAATTGCGAAAATGTAAAGCTTTGCTCAACTTTGTCTATTTACACGAAACTGCTGCGTACGTGATGCATGATAGTCCTTGGTTTTAGTTTATGCTATAATACTTGGAGAATTGTGAACTTGATCGGGAGGTGTAATTCTAAATTGTAGCGACTCAAGACTACTGGCCAAGTTTTTATTCGTATTGTCCCATAGGGAAGGTTGTTGAAGATGGCCTGATTCTGAGTAAAGGCAGTCGTGATCATATGGAGATTGTTATTACCCATTTGACATATATCGATCTAGATAGTTATATACCTCTCACTCCTTACACGCTTTAAGTCCTTAATAGTCTGACTGTATAAAATTACCTGCACTATATTAAAGTAATGCGTCTTATTTAACGCGTCAACGCCCTTACTCTGTCTGATAGATACCGGAAGGCCTTTAAGATGTTACATAAAAGCTCCCATGTATTCTCGTTTAGTTTGCGCGACTTGATCAAGCAAGTTCTTCTGGAGAAGCCTTTTGTCAATATACAGACTACTATGATGATTATTGAAGATGCTGTCGAGTCTCGGGATGATTATGTGTATGCACGTCGATTGCTTCTTACCCACTTTGACCAGGTGTATCCCCATAGTTTTGAGCAGAATACCCATTTATGCCTTTTGTCTTCTAGGGAGCTGGAACTGCTCTAATAGTATATAAACTGGACAGATATCTTATATCTTATGGATGTTGAGTTTAGCCAGTACATCACTGCAGAAACTAGCATGGCTCATATCTGTATGATCCTTTCTCGGTTATATGGCTTCGATGAGTAGGAGCAGTATTTAGATTTTCTATAAAAGTTGCTAAAATTTATGCTGCAGTAAGAGTACGTGATGCCCACTCTGTATCTACTCATGGAATTAATACGGCACAACGTCTGGCTGCCTTTCATTGAATCACTGACTGAGAAGTAAGTATTAACTCTTTGTAAAGCAGTGTTGAACCAAGTAATGTATGGCAATTGTGATTTTAAATGTGGTGGTTAATGTATTTATTCACTGTTTGACTCGCTAGTCACTATATCGTCAAGTTAGTATGCGATGGCCATTCTAAGCAAAGTGGTTGAATATTACTTAGAGAAGGCCAATTTCGGTAGAGCTGTCACGTATGTCCAGTATATGCTGACTGTCATTATGAAGCGGTGCCATCTATCTGGATTGGCGGAGCGGCGGAAGTAGTTTGAGATTATACTGGATTAGCTTTTAGAGAGTTACGCGTCCTTGAGTGCCATTGGAATTACATTCGCATCGATAGTTGACGAACACTTCAATTTGTGGCTATCCGATGCTCTAATGCCAGTTGTGATGGGCAATTTTGTTAAACTCGGTCGAAAATACGGCTCTCAAGTGGCCCTGGATGAGTTTAAAGATTTGCAGTGGTATCTGGACTTTGTAACCAAGAGAGGCTAGCGATAATTATATAAAAGGATGGAAATGGAGTTGAAGCAACTGCGCAAGCAATCGGATCTCTTCCCGCCAGTCTCTATTGAACTTATCAACTCACTGCTTTATAGAGTATCTGAATTTAAACGTAATCACTGATTATATTGATAACATTATTAAATAGATACTACAATTGCATCAACTTTTAAAAGTTCTATCTTTCAGTGAAATAGATCTTAGTCTTTCTCTTCCCTTTAATAGTAAAAATCAAAGATGCAGAAAATGATGATTAGACGTTTAAAATCAACAGCCTCTGTAAAGACGTCATCCGGCGCGTCTCAATCACTGTAAGTTAGCAAATTGCCTAATGGTGTCACAGTAGCTACCGATAATACATCTGGGTACTTTGTCGGTCTTGGAATGTATATCAAAGCCGGCTCTAGGTATGAAGACGCGATTGGATCCGGTGATTAACTGCAAGGATATTCACATTTAGCAGAGAAATTGGCATTTAAAGGCTCTCTAAATATATCGAGAGAGTCCATGTCCACAGCGATGGAAGAAATGGGTGGAAATATTCATTCTGTATCTACCAGGGAAAATATAATCTACTAGGGAACCACTTTCGCGTAGCATATACCGCGTCTTTTTTAACTGTATGCCAATAATGTTAGATCGCCTATAATTGATGATCAAGTGGTTGAAGATTCAGTCGCTGCTGCTGAATGGGAAGTGTTCTAGCAGGAGGATAGAGTGACTGAATTTGGACTACTCTAATTGACGCATTAGACAGCATTTGGGACGAATACTTTGGGAAATTCGTAGTATTTCGACGCGTCCAGGATGCCTGTTGGTTCGCTTGCGGATGGTCTTCGCAATTATGTCAATCATTTCTTCAAGCCTTAGAATATTGTTGTCGCCGGCGTTGGTTGTGACCATCAATAGATTATGGACTTGGCTAGTATGCATTTGGGTGATTGGAAGCCGCCATCTGCTACCACCGGCAAGGTCCCTTCCCAAACCGAGATTCCCTCAAAGTACTAAGGCGGTCAGTGTATAAAGTCTTACACTCCGCCTAGTCATCTACCGCCTAATTTGAAGGATCTGACACATATTCAGTTGGCATTCTAGAGTCCGCGGTTCAATTCTCCTGATGTTTATGCATACTCTGTCCTTCAGACGCTGCTAGGTGGTGGTGATTCGTTTAGTGCCGGAGGTCCAGGTAAAGGCATGTATTCGCGACTCTACACCAACGTTCTCAATCGATACTACTGGGTGGAGAGCATATCTGCACAGAATCACAGCTATTCAGATAATGGAATATTTGTGTATCATGCCACTGTTCCTCATCATGCTGTGACAAACGCTCTAAAGGTAATTGGTACGGAAATTTAGAAGGTGATCGACTCGCCTATTTTGGATATTGAACTATAGCGGGCTAAGAATCAACTAAAGTCTCAGGTCTTCCTCAATATGGAATCTCGTATGGTTCAAGTAGAAGATATTGGGCGGTAGGTGCAGCTTATAGGTACTAGAGTCAGTCCTAATGAGTTGAATGATAGGATTGAGCAAGTGACCGCTTAGGACATTAAAAAGGCTGTCATTGACATGTGCTCCACCAAGCCAACGTTTACTCTGCTAGGGAATACGCGTCACGCTCCCGACCTGTACAAGATTTACCGCCAATTTGGCTTCAAGACATGAGTACATTTAAATAGAGTAATTCACCGTGAAAGTTGAATATTCTTGGGAAATCATAGATAAATTAAATTTTATATACATTTTGAAGCATATTGACATACGTGACTCTTAGGATCATTCAAAGCTCGGAAGATCAACTTCAGCCTCTTTGATTACTTGAGTTTTACCGATTGAGTCCAACAAATCTCTGTCCTCTTGAGACAGAATCGAATGAGGTCTTTCTAAAGGATCGCTCTCTTTAGGCCATATTATGGAATCATCAGCCCATAACTAATAGTTGCTTTAGCCATTGAATGTTGGCTTGGATGAGAGTGGATACTTGGCAGAAGTTTAAGCCATGCTTTTAAACTTTGAGCCGTACAACTTCATAGTAGTGGCAACAGCAGCAAATTTGGCACCTTCATAATCTCCCAAATGAAAAATCGCATCCAAAAAGTTCTGCATTCTGCCTTTGCGCTCCAGTAGAACGCGTCCCATAGCCAGTATGGTGAGTGATATTTCATACATCATCATATCTCGCACAGCGACAATGATATTCCTTTCCACTACTGCAGGATGCTTTAACCATTTTCCAGTGATAGGCTCTCGAAGTCCGCCCTTCTAATTCCTAATCCAGTCGTCCCTGAAATGTTAAAGCCATTCATCAGATGGCATGATATTGGACATCTTCTTCAACAACAGAGTATTACTCACCAGCCGGGAGCGAGCCATTTTCAATCCACCCAACTTGGTAGTCCATATGCGAACGAATCGCTGAGACGCCTGGCGCCACATGTTATTCGGTCCGCTGTAGGAACTGATATCCTCCTCATATTCGGTAGCTACTTGGAGAAAAATGGCGCCAATCCTACTCAAAACTTCTCGTCCATGTGGATGAAATAGAAGACCTGATGCAATCTACTGAGCACGGCGTCGATCTTCCATCAGACCGTAACCTGTATTCATATATGCCGGTCGCATCTAGCCGCCACAAGTTTCTCTCCAATTGGCAGTATTCTACATCATTGCATTCCAGTACCACTCGGCCAATGTCTCAGCTTTTCGCACGGTCATCTCCTTGACAAGATCAGCTGGCCATCCCGGATCATGACCAAGATGGTATACTTTCTCAAACTGCTTGAAGGACACCAGGCTGCCACCTACCAAACGTTCGAGATCTACACCGCCAAACTGATTAACGAACCAGCGTTCAGTAAATGGAGACGGTGGTTGAGTGATGGGAAACAAGGCACTCAACTAATGTTAATGCATATTAGACATGGCAATTGCTGACAGCATGTGCTTTCTTGGCATGATGTATTTCAAATTCATATGTCCCTGCTTGAGTTTAGTATCATAATCCCGGTATTTGGGCTTATATATGAATGATTCGGCAGGATTAAATGATGTCATATCAAAGTAGAGACAATATGTCTCATGTGGGAACAAGTCTTGACCATCAGGCACGGTCCACTCGAATATGTGTGTCTAATCCAATGTGGTGAATACATCAGACGCGGACGATGATGCCGGACGCCAGTGAGATGTGTCAATTCCAGGAGGATGTTCCAGAACAGCCCCTGTCGCATAATCGACAAACATAGTTTTTAGATGGATCATATCGGAGGTTATGGCAGATTTGTGGGGACGTTTGCAGACAGTAAGGTACACTGAGAGGTATGGATAATCGGGAGGATATAGATCACCAATTTGAAAAGCGATAGAGTACCGCTAGCCATTATATAGTTCAGGATTGAGCGTAGAGTCATGGGAGAGAGTTATTGTACGATATTGATCAGAGGCAGTAGTAGGGGCAATAATGAGTAGCTTGTCTACAATTAAATAAGGCAATTTATTAGCGAGATAATAGCGATTGTATTTAATTACATTTAAACAGACTTACTAATCTTTCGCATCTCTGAGCGTATAAAGGATTCATGTGTGTCGTCCAGTCTCTGCATATACTGCGACATTTGATCAATATTCGGTCGGAACTGATTGGGACCTTCTACATTACTATGCGATAAATGATGGAAATTACTTGATAACATTTGTTGATTAAGGGTAGATGTAAATACCTGTAAACTCGTTTGGAAATTGATCAGCACACAGCATAGACTACTTCATTTTTGTATAGAATCTAGAGTACCATGGCTTAATCGGAGCGTCGTAATACTTGTTTTAACTCTAGATTCTGCGTGCTTTTCTCTTGCCATGTCCAAACATGGAATGGACTTGATCAAGCACCAGCAGCGATACAACAATCACCCACAACAGTTGGCCTTTCATTCTAATTTTAGAAATAATATTAAAACAGTAGAACTGGATGGATCGAGACAATAGAAAAAGGTGAGAGAGAATCTTACAGTACACTGCTAATAAAAAGCCTCTCGCGTGGCTTAACAGTGTTGCGACAATGATTGATCCATCATAAAGAGGCGTTCAATCACGCGACATTATGGCTGCCTGATGGTCACAATTTCACATCGCATAAACACACAGCTTAATATTACGGACTATTATAGTTAATAAATAAGGAACGTTAGTGGTTAGATATACAGTAAATGTTCTTCATCATCTTTCGTTCCGGTCAAGGATTTACGCGTTTTCTGTAGATTATACATCGTAAGTGGCTGTGTTATCATCCTTGTTCATGTCTTGATCTTGAACCGACTGATTACCCATCTATTAAACTTGACTTACCAAAGCGATAATCTCATCTTTCTTCCTATTAAACATATCCATTCTGCTTGAGATTTAACTCTGAATTTAAACTACTTCCTCCTCTACCTGACTAATTTAAGCTTATAGATTATCGCGCGATGGTAAAGTGAGCAAATCTTCAGCCAGAGTATCGTATTCTTGTCTTTACAGAGCAACTTACTTGACGCGTTCTATTTCACTTTTACACTGGTTTATATCAGATTGTACACTTTTGCATGATTTTTGAGTATTCTAATGTTCTTGCTGAGTTAATAAAGTCTGCTTGATCAGCATTAACTACATCGCCAACTGTTTCTATACATTCTACTCCAATAAACACCATTCAAGAGTCAATTTCTCCTTTAACAATGCCTTCTGTTATAAAAATGCATCATCTTGAGCCGCATTTGGATCACCACAAGCCTTGTAATATTCAGAGTTGAGTACACCTGCAAGGGTTTTATATGATTTCTTAAAGATCTTTTCCTCCGATAATAGTTTATCCTTGATCAAAGTATCTACTCAATTGAAATGGGAAATTATATAGTTTAATGATGTATAACGAAAAAGCATTAAATTTAAATTACCTTCATCCATTTCTAAAAAAATATAATATAGTTCAGTCGAACAACTACAATATATTTCAACACCTCAAATCTTAGTAAAATGGAACGATCAGGGCGCGTTACTTTGTTGTAGTAACAAATCGATAAATTAGCGGTGAAATATCGCTTATTAGGTGAGCTCTGGGTGGAAAGTTAGGCCAATCAGATTGTCTTACTACACCGCCACAGGCTAATCAATTCCATTACTATCTTTGATAGTTGCGAGAACTTTAACCTTTTCCGTGTTAACTCTTACAATTCCCGGAGCACGGATAAACGCGCATCGTATCCCCTCTGTCGCAGCTTATGTGGTGACATTCCGGTCACATAACTCAATTTTACCCATAAATGAAAACTTTTGAGGGCCATAGAAATTCCTACGCACTTGCACGTCTAATCCGCCAATAGATTACTTATCATGATCTCCAATCTGACCATTATTACTGCTATCATCCAGAATTTAATTCGAGAGCAAAATCAAACCAGCACATGTGCCCAGAACGGGCAATTTATGCTCCCTTATTGCCAGTCTCAGAACTTCAATTAGATCTTGATTGTCATGATGAGATACAATGCGCATGGTAGTAGACTCTCCACCACCTAGAATCAGTCCATCTAAAAGCAGTTATCCATCGCGGAAGACATCTGCAGCAGTTCTGATAAATTTGGGAATTATTTCTACATGGTGGATTGAAGTATCTTTGAGATCTTGAGCGATTTACGTAACTAGATCAAAATGTTCTTTATAAGCACCTTATAGAGCTAACACACCAACTACCATTTAATATTTCGTCATTTTCAAACAATCGCTGTCATTGAGTGATGAGAAGATCAGACACCAACCTCAAACAGGTGAATAAAAGTATCAGAGTTGGCAACAATGATATAAACATTATACTTTTCTTCATTATTCATCATTTTCATTCATAATACTACAGAGAATCCAATGTCTAGCTATTTCCATCATGATTTTGTTATAAGTTGTTATCCATATTCTCAGAATCTGAGCGTTCTTCATCGTCTCCCTGATGGTCAAACTGATTTACAAAGACTGTCTTTCGCCCGTTGAGAACCTCATTTACAAATTTTTGGACTATTTTATCTCCTTTATACGATACTTGCTTCAACTCTCGTCTTATTGATGCATTAAGCGATACTTGAGTGGTATCATCACCATCATTAACTCTACCATTGGCACCCTACTTCTTTTTGACATTTCTTAAATTATGAACATACGCGTCAATCTCTTACGGGTCAAATGATCTCAATATACCAGGACTTACATCATTATCATCATTATCACCAAACTTCACTGAAAGAGGTGTAAATGAGGTTTTGAGATAGCACTATTTAGCAGGAGTGGACAATGCAGCGGCGTCCAAAGTATTGCCATCTTTTCCGTCTGCAAAGTAATCATTGTCAGGCAATTGTTGAAGAACTTTTCGTTACTCTATGAGTTGTCTCAGCTGTCGCTTTCTAGCTAAAGTGCCCTTCCTGGCTGTAATCTCCATAGGCTGAAACACTTAAGGCTCTTTGGGCATGTTACCATTAGGGCTTTGATCCTTCTCCTTATCAATGCCGTTGATGTTTTAAGGTCTATCATCATCACTATCGGAGCCATGGACCAACTTTAACAAAGAATTGCGCTTACCACCAGATAGTCGTTTAGCCTGAGGAGAATCGTCAAAGAGCGCCTAGTACTTGATAAGACACTCTTCTGCAGATCTGGATCCCATGTCGGCAGATATTAAATCCCAAAAGTCTTCCTGCTTCAGCTACTGCCTGTGTCTAAACACTAGATCCATCAATAGTTTTGTTTCAGCGACAGACCATTACAAACACACTGATTAAGAATCAACAGCCTTTATAACAATAGTCTACTCTTCGGGATGAGCATCAAAATAATCGTCATTTGGGTCCGAGTTTATAGTGCGCTTGCGAGGAGTTTAATTGTTCAGTGATGAAGACACCGTTTTGATCAGCGATTTAATATAGTCAGATGATTTCCTACTCTTACTCTTGCTCTTCACTGATGAATTCTGCACAGATGATTGACCAGACTTGCGACTTTTCACCATTGATTCAAAGTCGCTATCAGATGACAATGAATACTTTTACTAGGCCTTCTTCTTTCTACTGCTCTTGCGCTATAACACACTAGGAGGTTGTTTAGACTTTTTAGATTTCCCAACCACGCGTTCACCAGACAATCTCTTTAAAGGCTTCTTCAACAATTAAATGGGCTAAATGTTTGATTTACCACCATCATCATCATCATGTAAACTATCGTGCTAATTCTCCTTGTCAGAGTGATGAGGTGACGTTTCAAGGGAAGCGATTTCAGTGACTGAAGGTGGAACATTAGCGGCGGGAGAGGATGAAGTCAACTGTAGCATCCTGGCTGATATATTCGATTTAACAACACTCTCCACATCATTTCCCATTGAAACAGGATCGCGAGGCTAATATCGCATTTCCGATTTATTAGAAGACGGTACTATCGATATATCATTATTGATAACCGTTGAGCAGCCTGCAGCATTCGACTATCTTCTAACGGGCAGCTATTGTCGTGACACTTTCGGCACTAAGAACGAACTCTTCACCTAAGGATTCAATTTATTCAATAAATGAACAGGCAAAGTTAATTACTTATTCTAAAACCTATTAATATCATTGTTCTACTACATGGCTTGCACTGATATCAGATACTTTCTCTTTATGATAAGCTTAGAGAGGTTAGTTATCCCCTTACAGATAGATAGTTCTTTTGTGTTGAAACGATTGAAAAACAGAAGAAACGATAAACGCGAAATCCAAATAGTTGTGGAATGACTGTGAGTAAATCTATTACCGTTGAATTTAGGTGAGAACGTATTCATATAGAATCTTAATTAATTATTTATAATTCCAATTAATTCTAAGTCTATGTAGTGGTGGAATGGAGATGCTATTTAATGATCAACGTTCAATTGACGTGACTTTGCCTGATAAAATCGTGAAAATGAAAGATTTATTACCATATCTCCGAGACACTTACATGGTGGCTAAAGATGCCAGCACTTAATTATTTATGCTCAAATACACCGTGCGACCTGGAGTACTTGTGCTTGTAAATGATGTGGATTGGGAGCTCTTGGACACGACTGAATATGAAATTGCCGATAATGACACGATACTATTCATCAGCACTCTTCACGGAGGTTGATTTATGATGTCACCAATAAAATAAAAATATTCTCGTGTACATTATTAGCGTTATCAATCTCTTTATTTTAAATAAAATTATCAAAATTATATATCACTGTTAGTAATCAATGTCCAGTGTACACGGCAAAATACTTCTTGGCCAGTTGAGGATCGTCTTTTTCAATACGCGAGACGAGATCTTCAATGCTCTTCACTCGTTGCAACAGAGCGGACAGCTCATCCCTCTCCCGTTTAATCTTCTGCCGTTTAGCGCCGAGCAGTGCATCGCGATGACTACCAGCGATAAATTCCTCCAGCTCTTCGATTCTCTACCTGACTCCCTGCACCAGTGAATTAGAAGATGCATCTCCGGCCATTTCAGAATCTTCATCCAGAGCGGTGAACTCTTCCAAATTGGGATAATCAACAACGCAGCTGCTTTCAAAATATTCTTCTTTGATGGCGGCAGTTCTAGCTGATCTGGTCGCTACTCTGCTAGATCCGCTCTGATGCTGCTAATTGTTTTCAAGCGCCATTTCATTTCGATGGATGGCAGCAGTCTTTGCAGCATTGAGATACTCTGAGACTTCTGGATGAACCACTTTTATTTCATCGCTTTCATCTGCATCATTGACGGAAGTCGGGGTAGGCTATATGATAACGCGCTTGCTGTACTGACGGTAGCAACCTTCATTAATGTTGGCATAAAGCTATTACATAACCTTCTCGTCCGGGGAGCATAATCGATTCTATTCCAAAGGCGGAAGCACGGGCGCAGATATGCCCATAGAATTTCCAAGCTTCTAACAATATTAAATAAATTAAATGCTATGCTCGTCAGTTACACTCTAATCTGTGCCTAATTCCAGCTAATCAATCAATTTCTAAAGTCCACCCAGAGCCGAGTTGGTAATCTTTCTGTCAATTTATTATTGATCGCATATATTCTATGTATATTAAGCAATGGCATGAAGTAACAGAATATTCTCCGGAGCTTGAGGCATTTTATCTCTCATACTAATGATGACGTGACAATTAAAATATCGTTATTGAGAAATCGGATCAAAATGATGATGAAAAAAGTACGAATGAATGAAGAGGGGCCTCTTCCTTTTTTTACTTCCAATACGGCAATTTTCTTTGATCTAACTCAACTGATTATTTATATTGGCATCAAGTTTAATCCAAAATGACAAATTATACTGCAGGTTCAATTATTAAAAGTCTTTCATAGTATAAGTAGGCGCTATCAGAGGCAGTATCGGCTCAGATTATCCTTGCAATGTTTCATGCAGAGTGGGCAGACGAGTCAAAGCTGATGATGGAGGTATTACGCGTATCGGAAGAAAAGTATCCTGGTAGAGTTAAAGCATTAGTTATTGATGCCGAGGAAGCTGAGGATTTGACTCTTTAGTTTGGTGTTGAGTTAGTGCCTACTGTTGTCATTGGCAAGATTAACGCGTCAGGTTCCTTGACTAAGATTGACTCTGTCGTTGGATACTCTCCTTAGTAGCTGCATTAGAGTGTAGAAAAGGCACTACTTTCAGTCGGTCCGGTCGCTGAACAATCTGGCATTCCTACTGGTGCAGAATTACTGACGGATAAATTGAAGCGCCTTACCAGCTAGTCAAAGGTGGTTTTATTCATGAAGGGAAATCCGGATGTTCCAAAATGTGGCTTCTCGCGTACAATGATCTCTCTACTAAATTCTAATCTGCCGCAAGATTATAAATCTCATCTATCCACCTTTGACATTTTGGAAGATGAATAGGTTCGCCAAGGATTGAAAGAGTACTCCAGCTGGCCCACTTATCCACAACTGTACGTTAATGGTGAGTTTGTCGGTGGACTTGATATCTGCAAGGAGATGATTGAAAATGGAGAGTTTCAAGAGCTATTTCAATGAAGTATGCTCCGCAAGTACAAATTGATAAAAAAACTATGACTTGAACATTTTATAAAAATTCAAATACACTCCATTAAATCATTAAATCATGCCACGTTGTTCAATCCAAGTCTATTGCGAGCAATTTCGATAGCATAAAACTAAACGCGAGTCACCAACACTGATGTGTCTTGTTCATAATCAGCCAGCGTATTAGATTTAGGATCACGGGCGTTTACGCGCAGCAATGTGCCGAAATTATAATCTTCAACATTCTTCTCATACTTCATACACCAATTTCGCCAACGCTCTTTCATCTGCGGACTCTTTAGATGATTATCTTCGCTGATATTCTACAAGACATCAGTGTTATGCAGCTCAGGGAAATCAGATTTGAACGACTCGTACAGCATATCATCATGAGGAGTCAATCGCATTTCAGAATTATCGCCGTTACTCTTCAGCAGACTAATGTACGTCTCGGCATGTATGGACGCTTTGATAGCCCATCCCATTTCAATAGTCTAATTATTCTCGATATTTTCCGCGTCAATCCACGATGAGCTGGCCATTTTGTATGATAGTGATGCAAATTTACTGTAGTATTAGTGATAGAAAGAAAGCGAGAATCACAACGCGATGATGATCTGCCGAATAGCTTTTCATCGATTTTCTTCTTGGTTTTTCCAGAATTTACTCGCGCGCGTTTTATCGTAACCGTTAGTATTACTGTTATCAATTTGAGCCCTTATGTACATTCAAAGCGTAATGTCTTAGTATCAGTAGTATGTAGTTTCGAAGGATTAGCTCAAGGTATGTGGAGCTATTCTGTTTTATATAATCACCTCAATTTCCATGGTGATTGCGAATAAACTGATGCTCAACAACCTCCCCGATTTACCTCTGACAGTGCTCGAACTACAATTGATATTCGCTGCTCTGATGATGCTTATTCTGCACATTACAAGAATTATTAATCTGGGAACGTCAATCCTTGATATTGGAATAATTAAAAAGTTGTATCCTCTGATTGCGATAAATGTTGTAGGACTTTCATTGAATACTCTATGTCTAAAGTACATTGACGCTAGCGTGTATCAAGTGGCTCGATCACTCATCCTGCCGTTCACTGTGCTATTTGAGAAATTTTATTTGTAAAAGACCGCGTCTAAAAATGTTTTAATATGCTGTGGTATAATATGTTTGGGATTCCTACTGGGGACTATTTAGCTGGACGTGGCGTAGGCTCGTAGCGAAGTTTCGCTCGTTAGTAGCCAATTTCTTGGTGTTCTCTTTGGAGTGTTATCGAGTATCACCACTGCAGCTCATGCCATTATAATTAAAGGGGCCGTGGAAGTTGTCAAGGGCGATACGCTGAAATTGGTTTGGTACAATAATTTCTTATCTTCACTTGCATTGGCGCCTATTATATTCGTGTTTACAAGCGAGATTGACAGTTATGCCTCCATCCCTAGTTTCAATATTCTGGTGCATGGTACCATTGTCACTGGTATTGTCGGCACTCTTCTTAATTTGAGTGGTTTCTTGTAAATTAAACTGACTTCTCCACTCACGCACATGGTGTCAAGTGCTCTTCGCGGAGTTTTGCAGACAATTCTCGCCGTTATGGTGTTTAATGATGTCATCACGGCTGGAAGAATGGCTGGAATTATCTTTGTCATTGCCGGTAGTGCGGCGTATGCTTATCTCAAAGTCTCTGGAGATCCCAGTGACAAGTAGCGAAAGTAATATTAACATGTTGAGGCTAATGGGGAACTTGATACCAATGATGTTCCCCTTGAGTCGCAAATCAGACTTCATGTTGACAACTTTTCATCTGAATAGAGTAACGACTAATCGAAAGATCTATCAAGTCAATCTAAATAATATTCTACGCGTGAATAATAACATTAAAATTGATGCATTATTCTACACTTGATTCTTAAGATACTTTCTACAGTGCAGACTGTATTGTCGCGACGCGTAATTTTATAATCTGTGGGACATATCAAGTCGATAATGATACTCAACACGATATTTATACGCGTAAAGGGCGCTTGCTTGTATATCGGTTGTTAGAGAATGGTAAGAGGCTTTTATTGTGCCATACTGTTGAAAATGATGAATACTTTGGAGCTATACTGGGTATAGAACTGGTTGATGATTCGTAATTCTATGTATGCGATGCTAAAGGAGGAATATCTTTATTTAATCAATGCCAGGAAACTGGAGAGTTGACCTTTATCAAGCGCCAGATTATTGCTGAAAATGCTTTATGTTTGTCGATGACCGTGTGTCAAAATTTAATGGCAGTTTCATTGTCAAATGGAGATATCGTATTGCTTAAATAACGCGATTCCAAGCTTGCTATTGAAGATCAAAAGAAGGTGCATCAATTTGAAGCTTGGATTTGTAATATCGATCGTCGCGATCCTTAAATCCTTTACTCTGGTGGAGATGATTGCTCGTTCTGTCGGATTGATACATCTTAAATGTCACTTTAGATAACACATAATCGTAGATCTCATGATGCGGGCGTCACAGCCATAACCTTTCATCCTTTAGATTCATCCATAGTTCTCACTGGGAGCTATGATGAAACTTGTAAAATTTGGAACAAGTGTGATCTTAGTGTTAGGTAGACAATATAGATCGGAGGTGGAGTATGGCGAATCGACTTTTTTGATTATAATTTGGATTTGATTCTATGTGCATGTATGTATGAAGGTTTCAAAGTGGTTAATATAGAGAACTAATGCGTAAAAATGGCGTATAATGGGCATTAGTCGATCGCATACGGTCAGAAAATCATTCGACAAATTAGCAGTCAATAGGCACTGATTGTAACTTGCTCATTCTATGACCATTCGATATAGTTATGGGAATGCTCCTTAAAAGATTGAACGATAGATGGAACGTGTAAAAATAAATCAATATCTAATCAATCTAAACTTCATCATCATCATAGGTAGTAACTTGCAATGAAACCGGCCAAACTCAGTAGTACACACAATAGAATACAGTTGACTAAAAACTTATCGCCCTTCATCACGCCATCCAGAGCCTATTTCATTTTCATATTCACCTTATCGAGATGGACTTGCGCCTTATCAACTTTAGTATCAATGACATCAAGCATGGCGTTTTACTTTTGAATTTCCTGGTCCATGTTGATGGCAATTTCTTTGAGCACGCCCACATTCTACCGAATAGTGTCAAGATCCTGATCAATGGCTCTATTATTCTCCTGTAGCAACTGCAGACCGGCTCCAACTTCTGGATCGTCATCAATATCTGGCAGATTGGTTTAGAACGCAGCCTTTCCAGCAGGCTTACTATCAAAAGCAACAAAATCGAGTTTAGCGGATGCGGCACCATCAAACAAGGCAGCCCGATCTGCAGATGTTTTATCAGTGTATCGCTTCTTCTCCATCGTCTCAATTTCTTCAATGTGCTTCAATACCAGTTACACAGTCTCCTCACGCTGCTTGACAATCTCCTAAGGTGATTGACCAGTTTAATCTTTGCCTTTCGTGTTCTCACCCTTCTTCAAAATCTTCTTCTCCTCCTACTTCTACACAGTTTAGAACTTCATAGCATCCTCTTTAATCTGCTTAATTCTTGCTCGGATCCTGTGTGATGCCTCAGCTGCATCCTTCGATCCAGGCTTTGTATTAAGAAGCTCTTCTCTCTCCTTCAACATAATTCGGACTTGTTTCACATCCTGATGCAGCAATTTCTTCAGTTTTGTAAATTCATCCATATTCTACTCTTGTTATCTTCTCTCTTTAGATTGCGGATTGCATTCATTGTAGATGATCTACAATCGCTTGACAGCATCCCTAAGCGTAGTCATTTTACTACTTGTACTGAGTTGATATTTATATAGTTGTCGCACTATCTTACAGTTATGTTTGAAAAGTAAAATAGAAAACCAAGGAGATGATAATTGTTCATGCCGAACGGTTTACTTGAGGTGCAAGCGTTTGTTTGATCATCAGTGTGATGCTTGCCAACCGGCGAGTGCTGGGCGATGGTAGCTTTCTAACTACAGATTGGAGTTTGTCAAAGTATGATAGTATTTCAACAGCTACTGCTTAAACTTGAACTAAAATTAAAGCGAGCGCGTGGTTTTAAGATTTTTCGATATGAAACGGTATTGAAGGGATGATGAAGTGTTGGTGAAACGATTCGTATGACGATAATATTTTCATGGGACATTTTGCGCGCGGCCTGACAACGTTTCGTCTCCTGTCCCTCCCGGATCTTGAAACTTGTGTTTGTTGTTGTTGTTGGTACTATTGCCTGGATCGTTATCGTAAATAAAGCACTGTATATACTGTGTATTTATTTCTTACAAATTGTTTTCTGCCAGATTTTGGCTCTCATAGTTCTATAAATTTTGTATTATTATCCAAGAAAGAACATGGAGCACAGCGACATTAGTTACGTAGGAATCATTTTGTACAATTTGATCAACTCTCACGATGGTATTAATAGTCAAGGCCGTCCGACTGTTAGATACCTGTTTGTGCAGGAAAACTCTGACTGGTGGTTTTGCTTTACTAGAGTTGATCCATACAATCCTCAGTCTCATTTGCCGTAAGTTTTATTTGACTGTTTCATCTATAACTGTTGTTGTGATTGCCTTATGTGTATGGTAGTGAGCTTATGCACAAATTAAGAATTTCATGTGGAATCGATGAAGTCCAAGTTGCTTTGGATAATGGATTTCACGCTAAGCTGACTAATGATGAAAATGGCAAACCGTTGAGCACTTTGTACTTGGTTGGCTAGTTCAAGGGACCTCCGATGATCAGTGGAACGTGGCTCTCACTTGAAGAGTGCTGTGGATTGTTGAAGCACGAGACGGAGTAGTAGTTGCTTTCATAGGCGCATGATCATATTTTGGCCAAGTGGAATGCCGGTAAGATGTAGTAGGCATATAGCACTATGTCTTAGTAGAGTCCGGTGTAGTTCTCGCCGTTTGAGCCCAGTGTTTAGACTCGTCATTTCAACGATGTGAATCACGCCTACCGACAGAATCTTCCGGCGATGATTAATACCAACATCAATCCGGCAAAGTTGGTGGACAATAAGTTGTACAAGACAAAGATATGTCGCACATTTGAATTGGAGGGTGATTGTCCATATGGATCTCGTTGCCATTTCGCTCATGGCTAGGCCGAGCTGAGACGTGTTTCTTTAGCTTCTGCAGTGAGTGATGACTTTGATATGAATAAGCAATTTCCAACGTCGTTGAATTTGGACTCTGCCACGTCGGACATTAATACTTTGATTAGAAGTAGATCTGTATCATCGCCATAGCCTCCGCTCACATCTCATCTCAGATTTACAGAGATGTAGAAACCTTACAATAACAAGTTTAAGACCAGAATGTGCGACAAATGGCTTGTTACAGGTTTCTGTCCGTATGGTAGTAAATGCACTTTTGCTCATGGTGAACAGGAGCTGCGCCTACCATCTCCCACCGCACCTGGTTTTGTCGCCGTAGAACGTTCCATCAGCTCATGTGATGCACCTATGCAGTCGGAGGAGTTTGGAAAGTTCACTGATGGTCTATCCACCAACGCGCTCTTCGATAGCAGTAAGAGCGATAGTTTTTCTAGTGGCAATGCGGCAAATTCCTCAGCTAATAATGTGCGTGCAAGTATCTGGTCATCCTCGGGGTTCTCTACATCTGTAGCTGCTCCATCCGTGATTAAGAGTCCTCTGAGTATGACATCTGGATTTTAACCATCTTCTAAAATTGGGAAATCTGTGGGATAATTGCAGGTCGTAGTGGATTCGCTTTTGTAATGCAGACAATCCAGTGATGACTAGATCATTTCTGCATTGAAGCCTTTTGTTTAAGGAATACCTCGCGATGAGTTTCACAGTGTCCTGATTGGCTGTATCTTACGCTAGAGCGTTGATGGTTAGATTTCTATTGGTCGTTCTTCTGATCCATCTGCTCTATTCCGTTAGGCAGTTCCTATAGTTAAAGCGCTCGTCTCGCCATCCGTTCTGTAATCTTTTGCCTTCATGAGTGCTCTAAATGAGTTTATAGATAATTATTGGACTGTGGCGTTCACTTAAACTCACTCAACCTCTATCGCGTCTATATTGATCAGTGAATGCCAATTTAGTCAAGAGACATTTATTGCATGGTACAATTACGTTAATCTGCAGCAAAGCAAGATGGCAGACGGTAATGCGTAATAGATCGGGCCTACAAGTTATCAGGAGTAGCAGGCGGCTGTAGTGTCGCCGCAGAGTAGAAACTAGTCAAAATTCAAATCCGCCATAAAAACGTTTGTTGAGAAGCTGGAAGTTCAAAATAACTCCTCTTACTAATTTATATAATATTGATGTGACTTATTTGAAGTTATAAAATAGGCTTTTAGTCGTTATGATTGAAGAATTGACGTCTTTGACTTACCCAGACTTTGATCACACTTTAGCGCTTTAATGCTCTAATGTGTACTGTATACAACTGACTTCTTACCTGAAACTCTGATGGCTTTGTGAAGTGTTTCGCAATTCGACATTTTCTCACATCATCTCTACCTTCAATCGCGTCACTTGCGCCTAGCGTGTAAATTCGCCCCCTGGGAATATTCTGTCTTGGCTGTTTGTTTCGGGATTTTTTATTTTCAACTTCAATTTGTTGTTTCTCTTCTTCTGTTTGTTATACAACAATCATTCACTTTCACTCAATCACTCTGTGCTTACTGAAGTACAGTTATTATTTGGTATACATTCAGCCTTTTTTTTAATTTTATTCATCAGAACGGATATCAATTTGAATTAGATAATTATGCCTGAAGTACTACCTGTTTATGGATTGTTTCTGTGCCCTGTTGGTGTGGAAGAAAGTGGCAATGTTAGTGTGCCTCTGAAGCATGTCCATGCTGCGGTCGATATTCTAGATACAGTCAGTCATGTCTAGATCACCTAAAAGTATCACAACAGTACCAGTACTCGCGCTGAAGTTGTGTATAAGTTTCCTCTAGCATTTAATTCTGCTGTTAACAAGTTTCAGGCCAAGATCTTCCCTGCTGATGGATCTGAACCGCGCATTATTGTCGGTGTGGTGAGGGAAAAAGATGAAGCTGCTAAAGAGTACAAGTTGGCCGTCAGTCAGGGTCACCGTGCTGCATTGCTGGAAGAGACTAAAGCTGATATTTTCACAATTACTTTGGGTAATTTGGATGTGAATGAGACCATTGAACTCACCATCGGCTATGTGTCTGACGTTCTGGGTGATGATGAGTGCGATAAGCTGCGTTTTGTTCTACCAACCACCATCAGCCCGAGATATATTCCTGCTGGTTAAGATTCTGGTAATGCTTTTACGGATGCCACTGGTCTGCAGTCTGGCTCTGGGGATAATAGCTCTAACATCAATGATGCTGCTGCTAACTACAAGCTGTCTGTCGATGTTAACATTTTAATGAACGATACTATTCTATCGGTAGAATCTCCATCTCATCCTGTTAATATCACCAAGGATAGCAGTAATCCGCGCACTTCTAAGGTTAGCTTGGCTTGGAAAGACACCTTTCTTGACAAGGACTTTGTGCTGGTTGTTAAGACTGAGAATTTTTCTGATCCAAGACTTTTGGTGGAGTATAATGAGAAGACTGGTACGCATGCAATGTTAATTACTATGGTTCCTAAATTTAAATTGGAAGAGTTGCCTTGTGAATTTATCTTTGTGGCTGATAGATCTGGCTCTATGGAGGGATTCAAGATTGAGATGGTTAAGTAAGCACTGGAGCTCTTTTTGAAGTCTCTGCCTGAGAATAGTTATTTCAACATCATTGGCTTTGGCTCTAGTTATCAGTCTCTGTTTTCAGAGTCTAGGCATTACTCAGAGGCTAGTTTGAATGAGGCCATGGCTCATGTGCGAACCGTCAGAGCTGATCTTGGTGGCACCGAGCTCAGATAGCCTCTAGAGTTTGCTCTGTAGACGTGTCCAAAGATTTCTGGTTTTAATAGACGCATTTTCGTGCTTACTGATGGAGAGGTTGGTAATACTGATGAAATTAAGCAGCTAGTTACAAATCAGTGTAAGAGTAAGGATACTTGCGTTTATAGTTTGGGCATTGGAAACTCTGTATCTCATGAACTAGTCGATGGCATTGCACTTGGTGGTCATGGTAATGCAGAGTACGCCATGGAGAATGAACGTTTGGAAAAGAAAATTTTGAAGCAGCTAAAGATGAGCATGGTGCCTCTACTGAAAGATTTGAAGGTGGAGTGGATTAAGAAGGAGGATTTGTAAGTTGTTGTCGGTAACTCTGGAGAAGGCGAGAAAAAGAACGGCGCCGGCTAAGAGCAGAAAAAGGGTGGTGTGATGTCATTCTTTAGTAAGGCAATCAATCCGGATACTTACGCTCGTCCAAGTAGTGACCAGGACTTGGAAGCTGCTGTGATCCAACAGGCTCCTGCGGCAATTCCTTAGCTGTTGCCTGGCAAGAGATTCTTAATCTTTTGTTTTGTCAAGAGTCCGCAGTCATTATCCAAAAGTATAAAGCTGTCAGGTACGAGCATTGAAGGACCTATCGAGCTGGAGCTGCCAGTTGATCAGTCTAAAGTGGTCAAGCTAAAGGAAAATCAGCCTGCTGTTATTCATGCTTTGGCTGCAAGGAAGTTGATTTAAGATCTGGAGAATGAAAAGTCTTTTGCGCATTATAAGCACAATAAGTCGGGTGTTGTGTTCTTTAATGAGCCAGTTGCAAAGCCTCCTACTATGATCTAGCTGAAGAAGGAAATTGTCCATCTTGGTGTATCATTTCAGCTAATGTCTAGATATACCTCGTTTGTGGCTGTCGATCATAGTCAGACTGTTTTGTCTCATGGTGCATTGCAAAAGATAGTCGTGCCTACTCGTAATGATCTGAATGGCGGACAGAAAAGATTTTTTTCATCTCGTAGTGCTTCTGCCGCGCCAATGATGATGGCATTCGCTGCTGCTCCTGCTCAGCCATCCCCACCACCACCAACTTCATTTGGAGGGGCTGGCCCCATGGTTATGTCTATGGCGATGCCTGTTGCTGCTCCGCCACCACCTAAATAATCCATGCCAGCTGGTGCTCCATAACCAGTGTAATTTGAATCAGCCCGTAATGCTAAAGTTTCTGCGCCAATGAAGAAGAGTTCGCGTTAGAAAAAGGCTGTAGTGTAAGACTAGGAAGAGGCAGAATGTGAAAGTTATTGTCCATCTGACGCTTTCGATGATAGAATGCATGAGTAAGATGTGCCAATGGCTGAATCCTCTATGCGTTTTGGCTCGGGTAAAGTTTAGGCTGAAGAAAAAGCGGATCCTCGCTCTGTCCTGACTCAGATCGTTAGATTGCAAGCTTTTAATGGCAGCTATCCAGGTGCTGTTGTGGACAAGATTCAGAATATTGCTGGCGGTTTTGATTTCATGTCGTCCGCTTTATTCCATGAAGTCTAGAAATTGACTGCATAATCAAGTGTTGACGAGGATGTCCAAAAGTCTGTCGCTGTTACTGCATTTGTTATCGCATTCTTCACTATCAAGCTGTCTTCATTCAAAGATGAATGGGAACTGGTCGTGAAAAAGTCTGAAAAATGGTTGACCCAAACTTTGGGTGATCAAGACAAGACTGAAAAGGTTATTGAATCTGCAAAGAATGTTGTCAGTCAAATGCCTAACGTTTGATTGTAGTTGTCTACTTGCTATATTGGCTGAGAAAGATTTTGCTGAATAAAATATGAATATTATTGAAAATAAATGATAATGAAATGAAATGTAATGTAAGCCTAGTTTAATCAGTTTATTCTTTCTACAGTAGACATTAGAGCAAGTAGTATTACATTCACAAGCCACACTTTATTGACGATGTATTTGAGGCACCACTAACGATACCAGCAGACGAAGTGACACTCAAAATAGAGCCAGCCATCTAGATTGTCCACCGCAGAGCAGGATCTTTATTTAGCAACCCACTCAACAATCTGAGAATAGGAAGAGACAGATCTTTGCGCGGTGAATGGTATTCCCTATTCAGAGTATCGACTGGCGTCTTGAATGGCGGATGACCATTGAGGCAGGTGTACAAAATTACCCCCAAACACCAAGCCTCAGCTTTATCTGGCGAGTAGGCCTGACCAAGTAGAACTTCAGGTGGTGCATATTTCAGGGTACCATAAAATCTTGTCAACTTTTGCTCCGTCACTGCCGGCAGGATAAGCGCGCTTCCAAAATCTATAATCTTTACATGGTAATTCTAATCAATAGAAATATTCTCGTCCTTGAGATCCATATGATACACATTCATACTCTTCAAATAGACGCAAGCGTCGTGCACCTACTTCATAACATAAGCCGCCACCTGTTCAGTGAGAGGACCGCGTTATTCAATGCACTCAAACAGGTCACCAGGCCTGATATCATCCACTTTATTGTTACTTTATTGCTACTAAGACTAGTACTTTGTCTAAAACTAAGCTCCATTAGATTAAGTGCCGCTGCCATAAGAAGGAGACCATTAATGTCCAAAATGTTCCATAACGATGTAATGCGCGTTAGAGTCACAGATATAATCGACCAGCTGGATAACATTTGGATGCTTTAGACGACGCAGAATATACACCTCAATAGGCACAATGCTCTACTGGCCAGCAACCAGGGTAGGATCTATGACCATCCGATGATCAGGTACTTTATTGCGTGGAATACACTTGATGGCCACTTTCATTCCATCGGTATTACGAATGGCCTTGTAAACTTTGCCAGATCCTCCCGAGCCGATGATGGACATACATGTGTACTTCATGATGAGCGATAGAGGCATATCGATCAGTTGACTAAATGGCATTCCATGCACCTTGACATGATACTACAACTACTACTGCTGCTGTTATTACTAAGCAGGAGGAGTAGATATAGGAGTAGGAGGTGCAGCAGTGATGAGAGACTTCTATGACGCAAGCAATCTCCCATTACCATACAGACCGCGAGAGCCACCATCAAGAACAACCTATCGCTGCTTGCCATCACCAACAGACGGACGGATTACAGTAACACAACTTGGCGGCTATTACTACTAGCAGTGCCGCGAACTGACCAGGTGCGTCATTTATATGATGCTTATATATTAATATAGATATATTGACTTGTACTATGGCAACTAACTATTTCAGACGTGAATTCAAAACAACAACCTAACCGAGACAGACAGACAGACAGATTGATGATATACGCAAAAATATATAGCAAAAAGATGCGAGTACAAGAGATCAATTGCAGCGGAAGATAGATAACGTTGACGTAATACCAGCGGAATATTTCGGCGAGATGAGAATTGAATTATCTATTATTTATGCGTCGGAGATGAGTGAGTGAATGTGTGATCATTAAATAATGATCGGGGCTTTAAACTGAGTGCGTGTGAGTAATGAGTTGTTTCGCTGAGGCCGAAAGGGGCCATTCATAAATTTGCGCGGGCCGATTTCTCATCAAACGATCTCAAGATCTAGACTCTCATTGTTTGACGGTCGGCTCTTCATAAGATCACCAGATGGCTTGTGGGTAATGTATAGCTAACTTGAATTCTTGTTTTATATCAATTTTACGTCTTGTTATCTCTATACTACTTTCACTTATTGGCTGTCATTATCGGTAATTTGGTGATTATAGTCACCCTGGTCGAGTCACTAAATCTGCGGTTGTGTAAACCACATGGCTTACAAGATGATGAGTACGATGATCATGCGTCAGCGCCTCAATTATTTGGTTGATGCGTCATAAATCATTTAGTGGAATTTTAGCTTCTTGCATTTGGATAAAGTTTCACACTAAAACGTTAATACAAGAGCACTTTGTTAAAGTGACAGCTAGTTGTTGGCGTTTGAGGTGTGAATGATCTTGGTTACTAAGCGACCTTCTTTCGTATTCATGAATTCTAGGCTAACAGAGTCTCGACGCACATCATTTGACTTTCTACAACTCGGTCTTATCTAGTTTATTTCATGTTGTTGACTCTTATACAGTCTTTATCTTTACACAAGTTATTTATTAGAATGAAGATGACTCTTTTAGAGTGTGTTAAGAGAATGAGTTATAGCGTGTCAAGTAACATCCATATGTGAAATGAACCACACCACAGTGGTTTATCGAAACAAGATCTAGCTCAGATCAGTCCAGATCTTTTAAAGATAATGGAGCAAGACATTTGATATAGCATTAATTACCCATCTTTTATACGTTATATACGGCTACAATTGCTTTCATACCAATTTCAACGGCCCAGTGGGTAATAGACGTTCATTGATCGCAATGTGCGCTGGATGATTGCAAGTGTACCCCTTAACACATTGCAACAACAGCAAGTATTAGATTCAATCTCAGTTGTCACGTTATCCGCTTACAAGAAACATAGCAGTAAACACTATACGATACTGCAGAATATATAGTCTAGCATGGAGTAGAATAAAGCAGAGTCTGCACACGAGAGCTTGGAGTCTGTGAACGCGTTCAACGGTAATCTTCACGCGAAATTATGGCCTTATGAGATAGAGCAGAGAGAGAAATGCAAAGAGCTGTTGGTGAGACTAATTGCATGGAAGCCGCTGTTTGATCAATTGATCAGCTACTTTTAGTCATTTGAGTAGTCCTATAGCACCATGAACAAGGAGACCAAGAAGTTGGGTGCAAAGTTGTTTGCCAATCTATAGGGCACTCCCTTAGATGCTGTAGAGTTGTCTAGCCCATTGCAAGTATTTGTCGATGCTGTGGCGAGTTAGAACGACCAGACGGCGCGCAATATCCAGGTGCAGCTAGTAGATCAGTGCAAGCAGCTATAAGCTAAGCATTTGAATGATACAAAAGAGTTGAGACTAAAAATCACTAAACTATTAGAATCCATGGCGAAGGAGCGCAAGAAGGCACTGAAGACTATGCAATCGCATATCTAACAATGTCAGCAGGTTAAAGTCAATAAGACTTCCGACAAAGCAGTTGTTGATCCGTGGCTTACTGAAGCTACGGTGAAGCATGAGGTTCGTCAGATTGTTCAATTTGAGAATGAGAGCAGAGTTAGGTTGCACGCACTGCACTCTGAAGCCCGTCTACTTGATGTCAGTCTGCTGGCAGAGTTTAAAAAGTTGATGCACGCGTTCTTATCTGTTCAAAGCGTGCATCTGGGAGAGATGAAGAAGCACTTGGCCAATGTGGAAAATGTTCTCCAAGGAGCCGAAGATGGTCATGTCTTTGACGAGTATTGCCGCAAGCAGTAGCTAATTGACGCGCCATGTTTTAAGCCAGATTTGACCATTGAGTAATTTCCATGGCCGCAGCAGTTGAAAGAGCAGGAGCAGAACAAGGTTCTTTTGGATGGAGTACTCGAGCGTCCTGGCTCCGTGAAGAGTAGCCATTTCCGTCCATCATATTTTGTGCTTACTGAAAATGGTTTCCTGCACTGCTTCAAAGTGAAGAGCTCCTCCACACTGGACAAGAAGTATTTGGATGAGATCAAATCGGACCCGTCGAACATCAAGTACTCAATCTATTTACGTACACCTCGCATCAACATCATGCAGTCTCTGATCAATGTCAACTGCATCGATATCATTGTCCCTGAGCCTAAAAGTGGTCTATTTCAGTCGAAGAACGCGGAGAAGGAAGTCAAGTATTTGATAAAGGCCAACAGCGAACATGAGATGAACCAGTGGATTGAAGCCATCAGCAAGTTTTTATCTCTAAATAGAGCCCGCCCAGACATTGAAGAGTGATTATTATTATTATTATTATCGTCATGAGAGTATTATGCTTTACAGTAGATAGAAAGTCATTAATTTATATTTGATTCTATTTCGTTTATTAAATACGATGTTTTTCATTATTATGAGAGTGACGGTAGGTATGACCAAATATCCACTGAACCTTATCGCCGAGCTACTGATTATCTCAATTTCTGAATTTCTGCAGGTTAGAGAAGCAATATTTTAGTCAACACCTAAACTAGCGACTCATTGGGATCTTCAGCAAACTTCAAGATTACAGTCTTCAGATACTCAGTGTTCACCACTTCCGGTCTAGATTTAAATTCTTCCAGTTTCCTCAACTCTTACTGCAAGAATTACACCTAAGTCCGAAGATGTTTAATCTCATCTACATCAACCAACATATTGTCGCCTAGTTAAGACTATTGCTAATTAGTCGGCGAACTTAAACTCGTAATAGATTTCTAGTCAACCTGTGAAGACTATGATAGTTTCCGTTAACTTGCCTGCACTTGTATTTCAAGCTCCTCAATTCGATCAGTCATTTATTGCACTTCAATAGAGTGCTTCGACTCAAATTCAGTCCTTAATCGCTATAACTCTTCCACATGCTCCTACTATAGGACATTGATCTGTTAATCTTTATCTCTGATAGACTTTAAATATTATTCATTCAAAGTCTAAAGTTCTTTAACTTTTCTGCTTTAATCATCAACAGTCTATTAAATATTATTGAGCAAGTGATTCAAATCGACCAATTACTAATCTTTACTAGTCAACTACTTTTACAAAGCATCGCAAGTTTACTCACTGCCCATCAACTATTACCGCATTTACTCTAAACTGAGCTTCTATTCATTCAACTTGACATCTTGTCTCTTCAACTTTGACGCCAGATGTGTATTCTCATCATGTAAATTATCCACTTGCAATTCCAGCTCTTGGATTAACAACTTTTATTAAGCTTCAGAATCTGCAGATCCAGAATGAGATTAATTCTGCTATATCAAAGTCTGTGCCTGTTTCTTATAAGTCTGATACTCCACCTATATACTCTAAATACGATTATTCAACTCTTGGACTGTCTACTCAATTTCCTAATCTCTCACCACAGTCTACTACTTGGAGTAATCAAGTTAGGATTGTAATTAACTGACAAGAGCTCGATTATCACCAAAATCTATCTCCAACTGCTGATACTTGCCATTGACTTGATTCAATTCCTAATTCTTAACCGCAATCTACTCCTTCAATTCAGCAATAGTCTTCTAATTGGCAGCCAGCACCTATTTCACCTTGGCAATCTTCTCCGAGTTGATTCGACTCATCTGCGCTATATCATTCTAATACTAATCACACAGAGATTATAAATTGACAACTTACGCTTTCAATTCAGAATTAATTGCAGCGGAGTTACTATTACTATTTATATCAGCAGATATGGTGAGTTTAGATGACGATATCACCTTATTATTGCTACTACTATCCTCTGCGGAACTGTCACCTATAATCTACTTGATACTTTAAACATCTTAATTCTATGCTAAGACATCAACACCCTTATTATCACTAATATTATAATTTTCACCACTTAAATCTTAGACGGGTGCCAACTTGGATGGAGAAGATGATGATAATACCTAAGAAGCTGGTGAAGCAGAATTCTTGTCCTTGATGGAATTGCTCATCTCTTCATCAATACTCTTGGCAACTTTCAACAGCGAATTGATCATTATTACTCTCTTGAAATTATACTCAAACAGGATTCAAAATTTTAAAATTAAATATAGTTAGGCTTAATAAATTATAATGTCAATAAAGCAGTGTATTCTAGCCAAAGTACAGTATATTAATCAGCGGTTCTATCATCAATGACAATGATGATGAATAAAAGAAGAAGAGAGAGAAAGTTACAGAAAAAGACCAAGAGGCAAACAAGTTTAAAATACAAGCTGAAGGGTATATTTAAGAGAGACATTTATATTCATCTTTATCAAAATTCGCAAAGCATCATAAGAAGCTGGATTAATTCAATTTATCTTCAGAGTAGTTGACGTGAGGATTGCGGCCGTACTTACTAGCCTCGACTTTGAGCTTGTTCAAACACTGCTAGATTTACCTCTGCTGGGCACCAGATTCAGCGTTATTATCATCGACACCACTATTATTTACTACATTATTATTCTCATCCACATCATGACCACCTGCAGTATCATCATCTTGAACAGTAAGCAGGATAGTCAACATTTAAAGCATCTTTGGGAATGCATCAGGAGAACGTTTAGCATCTTCTGCATCAGATAGAGCTTTAACACAAGCCTCAGTAATTCTGTCAATATTAGGTAATACAATCTAGTCTCTATACGCTTTCATTAACAGATTTTAAATCGAAAAATTGCCAAACTTCTTTCTGAACACGTCTAGCTATTACTGATGTTGATGCTTCTTCTACTTTAACACTTGACCACCCTCAAGATTATCTTCACGCACTTGTGGATCATCATCAAAATAGCTATACTCATCTGAGCTGAATAGAATCTCTTCTATTCTAACAGATAGAGGTAGGAAGCATCCTTATACATAGGGAACGATTGACTGCAAGTAGAATGTCCAAATTTCAATAACTCTAGTAGCCAGTTTAACATCATCCAGTAATTAACTTGATGATCCTGTATTATTACCATTACTATTATTACTGGCGGCAGTGGGGGAGGCAATGGATAAATTACCAGCGTTCAATTGAGAATTAGAAATGGTCAACTTCAATCTATTACTCAACTATTTGGCACCAATCTTGATCAGATTATAAACCAAGTTAACCAGATGATATACAGACTCATACGTTATTGGAGTGATTAATTTGCGCACTTGCAAATTCAAGTCCTCAATTGGACACTTTAATCCTTCACCATTGTATAGAGGCATAACTTTGAGCTCAATCTCTGACCAGATTGCAGATACTTCTTCAGGGCTTAATCGCAGCTGATACTATGACTATAAGGATACATTCTACAACTGATCCAACTTTTACTGCATCATGGAGGTACCAAACAGAGACGACGAATTAATGAGCTGATTAGTTGAACTATTACTGGATGGCAGGACAGCTGTGGACTTTAATTTATTAGAGACTGATGCAACTTTATTCAAATCTGGCGCAGAAGTCTTTCGGGGAAGTGCAGCCATAAAACCAGAATTAGTGTTGCTACTGTTAGACTGAATATACAGAGACTAATGCTTGGCCTAATTTTAAGTACCACCGCCACTAGACATTATTAAGATACTAAGAGGCAGGTGGTTTTCGATGTCTCTCTAATGAGAAAACAGATTGAAACAGATTGATTCCAAAGAAGAAACGAAATTTAACGACGTTGATGGTAAAGATTGAAAGAACAACACAAAGAAGGAAGGCAGTAAATGACTTGCTTAAAGTTATAGAACGCAAAGATCTGTAAGAAAAAATTAAAGAATCTAAATGAGCAAGTCTATAGTTTTTTTTATAATGATCAAAAGGTTCCTCTGCAGAGAGGACAAGTGGAATTGCCGCTAGTTTTGAACCACTTGGAGAGACAGGCCGGATGGAACTTGTTCTTACAAGTCTTGCAGCGCTTAGTAGGCAGAGCGCGATCCAGAGAGCCAATTACACAGTAGCAAATGGCACAATCTTCAACGCCACTGAAATGCTTGTCAGCTTCATTCTTGAACACCATCAGTCCATCCAGGAGTGAGCCATTCTAAGATGACATCACAGTGTTAACATTTAACAACCACCTTCTCCATCTCTCCTCAGTGATTCCGACACGTGTCACGCCATTTAATTTAACTTGAGCTATTGGATAAATTGGAGGAATTTCAATGACCATTTCCAGATTGTTATCGTCAATCTTGTACTTTGCATTCACTGCACTCCCCTCGGAACTCTTCTGAGTCATTACTTGAAAGTTCTCCATCGCATTAGTCTTTCCCAATGATGACAGAACAGATAGCTCCTATTCTACTATCAGTGGACAAACGTACTAACGGATAAATTCTGTAAATGCAATGCTTAGCTATCGATCATTATTATCGTAATGCCAGCCTCTCACAACGGATGGTATACTTTTCAAAGCGCGAAAGAGCAAGTTGGCTGTTAATACTTGAGTAGTCACAGAATTATCACTATCTAGATGCTCTATTGCAAGCTCATCAAATTGATATTTGTGGAAATCCAATTACTTCCTCGTCACACTAGACTCTCCAATAAATAATACATGACAACAGCACGCCATAAGCACATTAATCAGTCCAGAAGAATCCCGCAAAAGCTCAGCATAAGCCGCTTTGAGCTTAAAGTTGGCATGCTCTAGATTATCCATTAGGAGCATCCACAATAACAAAAAGGCAAATAAATCCGGGTTCTCATATAGAGGGTAACTACCTACATCAACACGATCCAAAAGAGACTAAGGTATGTCACTGACAAGGTTAATTAACTCTTGAGGAAGCTACGGTTTCTACGCCTCATCCAGTTATTCATTGGACGATAGTTCCACTGCTTAAGACATGGCCTCCACCTGCTCATAAGTAAGCTGCCTTAGCAAAAGATATGAACTCTTTTGAACAAAAGGATTATTGCCGGATATCAACTTTAATATTTGTTCGTATGGCCACTCTCTTTTAATTGCAGTTAAAGGAAGTTTAGCAACGATCTGAGCCACTAGATTATGCAACGCTGACAAGTAAATTCCCTTCAATTGATCATAACTGTGCATCTCCAGAAATATGCTTACTACTTCATTCGACATTCTCTATACCAACGACTCCCAGATCTCCAACTACTGTGGATATGATTCGAATATGTAAGACTTGTCCATCAAAATGCTAAACAACTCCAAATTCAGATACATGTTATGCCTTCCCATATCGAGAAATGATGTCAACAGATTCCTAGAGTAATACAGAATTCTCTCACATTGTTACTCTAGAAGATCATCAGCTGCCACAGTCAAGATTTATATCTTCATCAAAATAGACTCCACCTCAGGGAACACAATATCAAGCCCATTAATCTGAAATAACGTAGGAAGACTTAACATTAATAGATCCGCGTCGACGTCTCTAGTACCCGTTAAATGATAAGAATTTTCCTTAAGACTTAATAAGAGATTGATAGTTCTTAACTAATCCACGTTAGGCATTTGTAAATCTTCCATCCATTCCACCAAGTGCGAATTCAATTTAGACTTATTAATCTTTGATTTTAACGCCACTATGACAGTCCCGTCTTTCAAAGAAACGTCCGCTTTCTATACCAAATAATCCACAATCAGTTGCAATCTATCTTCAGAACTGTTCAACGACATTATACACGTAGCAGCGTAGAGCTCAACGAGACTATCAAACACCACCTGCATCCAGTCAACTACATCGCCGATCTGCTCTGTTTTCTTAAACAAAACATCACAGCAAGTAGAACAAATATCACCAAGCAACTTCTCATATTCTGCATAAACTTTATTTTGGCGACCTCCATTATCACTAGACTTCAAGACTTGCGCCATATCAACCAAATCCAGCACTTGA
The DNA here is from genome assembly GCA_023515745.1 of Amoeboaphelidium protococcarum. Classification (NCBI taxonomy): domain Eukaryota; kingdom Fungi; phylum Aphelidiomycota; class Aphelidea; genus Amoeboaphelidium; species Amoeboaphelidium protococcarum. The sequence goes on from JALECJ010000258.1 coordinate 1,566,819, forward strand.
ATACGGTGGATCAATTGTACAGATATCTTCAACAAATCTTGAGCAAACTCCAGCTTCATATCACATTTCTTCAGGCAAGAGATCAGAGTCAGATATAACATTAATTAACGGCCAACCACCGAAAATAAATCATCAGCATGATATGAAGGCGGCTGCGGCAGTTGAGTGTCAAACTGGGACTCGTACAGTAAACTGACCTGCTACTGCTCAGGCAATCGTACAGAAATGTGATCGGCTATAGATTACAGCTTAGATAATGTTTTCTCATCCTATACAAGCTTAAGAATAGAGTCCTAATTTACATCTTTCAGAGCATCAACCATGACGTCGCAAAGAGATTAGACTGGCCAATATCCAAAGCCATCACCCAAACGGGAATGGAGCGCATCAAACAACTTGTGAATGGAGTCTGAGCTCATAGACCAGCTAATCTTTCCAATAACCTTATCGTCATGAGTCAACAGAGCTTAATAAACAACAAGCAGAGAGCGTTACAAATTCGAGGGTAAATCATTCTATACCCAGCACTTTTCAATCAAAGTCAAAGGAACAGCGTCTAAACTCTACGACTGTTGCATAATACTATCTGCATGCTTAAGAAGAGATTCCGCTACTCTATCCGTCAATTTCTAGTAGTCTTCCTCCTTCATTATACTATTACCGCTTAATAATAAAGATAATAAAAACCGCTACTGAATATCATTCCACTCCATAAATATAGCTAATTCCAGGCCATAGCTAACAACGCGTTCAGAATGCACCATCTGCAAATCTTTAGCTTCCTCCATAACTTGCACCAAAAATAGCAAATGCTTCTCAATGTCATCTACAGAAAGCACCTAGTCTAAAATAGATCTATTATCAGATTTCTAAAGGATTAAAATAGTCAACTTGGCCAATAAATCAGTGTTATTCGGATTTTTAATGTTTGCTTTAATAATATCAGCAAATATAGACATATCATTGACTAAAGATACATCCGACTTTACCATCTTGATCAGCAACTTCAGATAAGACTAAGAGAAATTATTCGCTTCTTTAACACCAGCAATCACATTGCTCACAGCATCATTATAAATACTGCGCTTCACTGAGACATCTTGGCAACATTCCACAAAAACTATAACTCTATCGACAACGACAGTGAATTCATCCGGTGATAGTAAATTTCCAGACACAAAATCCTTCTTATCGCAAATTAAAGTTTAAACATTGTCGCAAACGATATCCTGGAAGCGATTCAAACGAGATAATATCGACCACATTTTGGTAGATAGATATTCCACATCCAATTTGTCAGCCAAATGCTTCCATTAATGAGGACACAGAGCAAGAGACTGTGCATTCTACAGCAATTACGGAACGGCTTCCGGCTGATCGCTATTCATAAATACAATATAATCAAAGTAAGCATCCACAAAATACTTAAAGTTGCGTAAATTTAAATGCTCAGAACTTAAACTGGCCCAAATCTAATTCGCAAAATCTGCAGATATCAACTTCTGAAGAGATGTCAATGGCACTGACGCGATATAAACCACAAGACATGGGAAGGATAGTTGAACAGATCCATAGCAGCACTGTCTTACAAACGTGAGAAACTATTTAGCAATCTACTTGTCCATCTTGCCATCACCATACAAAGATGCGCCATACTTATTCACCATCAACACAGCATCCCACATCTCCTAATGCGTCAATATATCTTTGTCAGCGAATAAATTCTTAATGAAATACTTTTAAACATATTCAGATTATTAAAGAACCAAATCAGCTTTAACTGAAGCCATAGTAGAAAGCACATTGTACGCAGCAGATCTAATATAAGGATCTGAGTGAACCAACTTATTCCAGAGCTTATCGTTGACCAACAACTAATTCAACAGCAGCGGACTCTAAAGACATTTTGATTTAACAGTCTCTGACTATTCAAGTAAGTAAGATATGCTTCTAAGACACCCACTGACCACATGAGAATATCTAATGGCTATTTCCTCAGCTGACATGTAACGTGGATCACTGATAGTCTGCTCCGTCTTCACCAGTAAATGATCTACAGAGTATTGTAAAATCTACTCCATGGTAAATACCAGCGCATTTTAAAGCTTCTCCGGGGCGGGAAACAGTTCGTGAAGAGCCTTTGATGCAACCGCTGCCACTTCACGATTCAAGTCAAATGTAGAATTAAGCCATGGGCCCATCAGATCTCTCAACTGAGGACCTACTTTACTCTTCTGTCGCAAGACAAGAGACGCGTGTATCTAGTTGATAGACAGTCGGATCTTTCTATCTGAATCGATACTCAACTTGTAATAGACATTTGGCCAGACGGGCATCAGAGATAAAACTTCTTCATCCGTCAGTGAATCAACCATTACATTCAGTTCATCTACAGCCTTTTACTTTGTAATCGAATCACGCTTAGACAACTTTTTTAATAAGACGGATAACTCTGGCTTTAGTTGATCATAGTAAGAGTCTATTGCATTAGAGGCAGAGACAGAACTGGAACCACCCTACTGACTGAATGCACTGAATCCAGTAAATACGTTAATGTTAGCAACATTACCACCAAGCAATTCAGCAGCCCGGGAACTATCAGAACTTACAACATTTTTCTTTTACTAAACAGCTGTACTCTTATCTCTTCCCATATTTTATACTCTTGTTATACTATTCCCAAATAATAGTAATAATAATAAAGCAGATGATGAAATTTAAAATTATTCTATTCTATTCTGAAGTTGAACAAAAAGAGAAGAAAACGAATAGTAAAATTTAAAGGCGTAATGACACAAGACGATCAGTTGGAAAGCCTTAATGATATGTTTTAGGTAATTATTAGTTGAATTTTTCAATGCTTCTATGGTTGTTATTCTGATTAAAAATAAGATTATGTAGGAGCCTGCCGATTTTAGACCAGAGAGTCCAAAGGCGAAGAGAAGTGTTTTTGATCGATTTGATGGATCGCAGCTGGTGGTCAATCTTGTCGGATATCACAGCTTGTGGGCACATTATGCTTGGAATGCTGGGATCTATATAGCCAAATACATTGATAGTAATCCTGATGTGGTGCGAGGCAAGAAAGTGCTGGAACTCGGTGCCGGCGCTGCTTTCCCGTCCATTGTATCTGCTTTGAACAACGCGTCGTCAGTTGTCGTGACTGATTACCCGGACATTGAACTGATTTAATAGTTGTCGGATAATGTTTAATCTAATCTTAAAGCAAACACTGGGTAGTATAAAGTTATGGGACATCTATGGGGAAAAGATGAGACGTGGCTGGATGGCTCGTTTGATGTTGTTATCCTGTGCGATCTCATATTCAACCATAATCAGCATCGGAATATGCTCGTGTCGTGTTAGAGAGCACTGTAAAGCAATGGAGGAATTGTGCTGTGCGCGTTCACTCATCATCGTCCGTGGCTGGCCGATCGGGACATGGAATTTATCGCGCTCGCTCAGTCTGACGAATTCCGTTTCACAATTGCTGATTACACGCAAGTCAAGATGCCTGAGATGTTCACTGAAGACCCTGGCGATGTCGATGTGCGGTAGACTGTGCATTTCTACACATTGACTTATCGTTAATGATGATGATTAATTTCATTCTTTTCTATCAATACTTCCTTTGTCAAATGATTTGTTGGAAATGCGCGTTTTCTTTAAGTCTTGACGCGCTTTCCCTTTTTCTCCTCCTTTTTCTTCTGCACTGAAAATCTAGTTTTGTCTTCCTTCAATCATTGCGATTATCCCTCTCAATACCGTAGTCTTTGCATTTGCAGTTCATTAATAAATTCAAATTTGTAGTTAAAGAATGACTTCAATTACGGATAAGAATTAGGAATCAATAACTATGCCTGAAAGATTTAAGTAGAGGCCAAAGTATCGACATAAAGCACCGCTGCAGATTTCATTTGAAGACAACGCGTCGAAGCAGAGATAGTTACCTATGAATCTGGGAGATGCGTCGTTGTATAACGTCTGGTTTGACAAATGGTACACTGAAGGTAAAGACAAATATGGTGGACTTGCGAATCCAGATTAGAAGGCGATTAGTAGATGCAATCCCGCCAAAGATTCAGGACTGACCAAGGCAGATTTGAATGGTGCTAGGGATGCATTTTTCTGTATATACTTTGCTAAAGGTCAGTGTGGAAAAGGATGCTAATGTCGGTATCTGCATCGAGTGCCAACTTAAGAAGATGAGGAGTATATAGAGAGGACATTTGATTGTTTTGGGCGGTAGAAGCACAAGGCTGACCGTCAGGATTATATGGGAGTTGGATCATTCGAGCGGGAGTGTCGCGCTCTGAGTGTGTTGCGGCTAGGTGCATATGATGCTGATGATTATGAGCGCGTCATCCGGAAGCATTTTAGTTAATATGGAGATATTGTTAAAATTAAATCGCTTCCTCATAAACAGGCTGCGATTGTAAAATTCTCCTGTAGATTGAATGCTGAATTTGCCAAGGAAGCCATGTAAGAACAGTCTTTGGATCTAAAGGAAGTCATTATAGTTAAATGGGCGCCTGATGACGTGCTGGATGAAGAAGATGAGTAGAATGATTTGGCTCAGATTTAAGCTCGATTTGTGAAGCATCTCGTTGAGAATTAAGAACTTCCAGCTGTGTAGTCCATCCTCTCTTAGAGCAGAAGTGAATAGGATTTGAACGAATACTTTGCCTAAAGTGGTAGTGATGATGAATAGTAGAAATCTATTGAGTAGGCAGACGTGGAGAGAGTGTAAGCTAAATCTAGTGAGCCATAAAGCTTGCTTCCATCCCGAGGACGGCAGTACAGCCAAGTTCCTCCTCCTCCGCCACCCAAGAGAAAGTGATACATTGTTAAATATAAGTTTTGTATTATATCGTTGAATTCTCAATTGACAAGCTATTATGTAGAACTTTTGACGCGATTTTTAAATATGAATTTTCCGCACTTCTTTTATCTTCCGCATATATAAGTGCTAGATTTTGTTCATAGCATATATCTGTGTTTATTTAAATCAAAATCTTCTACAGGTTATAATAACTCGTACTCGTAATAATATGACGGTGGTGTAATATGAGTCTGAGCAGACGAGTGGCAATGGAACGGATCTAACCAATGATGCTTCAATTAAAGGGCCCCATTTTGACAAAACGTCATTTGCTTTTATTAACTGCGGCGATGGAGGAGACTCGTAATAGTTTTAATTCACTGGCGATGCATTGAAATAGCTCGGCCATGGCAATGTGCTGTTAACAATGGCGGAGACTCTCTTTGAAGGTTCCTCTTAAAAATCTTCGCTCCCTCCTATAGATCTGAATGTCGATACTGATCAGTTTAATGCCAGCGATGTCCGCAGAGTTATGTTATTGATTACGGAACCGTCCAAATTGCAACTTTACAACTTTAATGAAGACATTTCTAACTAAGTTCGATTAGTCAACGCGTTGGACTTCTTTGGTATTAAGCTGCCGAAAAGTCCAGCCGGTTCGTGCACCTCTCTAGTGTAAAAGATTAAGAAATACTACGAGAAGTAGATTGATTTAATGGCCCAGGTGCATGAAACGGTGCTAGAATTAGTAGCGCTCGCATTAACATTTGACTATGCTGATTTCAAAGAAGTTGCCAAAAAAATTCTCTAATACGATGTTAAAGTCAGCGTTTGGTATCAACATAATGGAGAGGTCAAGATCAATCTACTGTGTCCAGTCTCTTATATAGCCACGGAATATATACGATCACTGCCGTACTTAGACTTGGACCAATCTAGTTTGGATAAAACTATATCACGGCTATCTGATTCTTTGAACGCACAATACACGGGAGAAAAGGAGGTGAATATAACCGTGGGTTAAGTACATAACGCCATTAAGGTCCAGATTGACTTGGCATCTTCGTACTTTAGCAAATTGGAGGACCATTTCGCTCAATGTCTACTAAAAGATTGAATAAACTCTAATATTACTTGAGGCATTATTACTATATGGATTTATGAATACTTCAGTTTGAATGACATTTTACTTTTTTTATGAACCATATCTCCACCAACGCATAAAATTGTATGATAAACGAATAAATAAATAACAATTTTAAGCCCAGTGTTAGTAGTTTTCAGTTCATATAGATATAGGAAATTAAGGGCACGTGATGAACAATCGTATGCTCTTTCGAGCATTCAGTATCCTACTTTAAATTCGATCGCAAATGATAGTGTCTAATTTGATGTTTAAACAATGCTGCATCATCAAGTAAACCACGAATGTTTTCTACGATCCTTTATAAATATTTCGAAAGATTCGAGTATAGCTTAGGTAATCATAACAACAGTGTTTTGACTATATGGAATGGCATTTGATACATCTTCAGTCCTATACATCAATTTCGGATCAATGGAGACGGCGCGTGCTTTTATAATTCATTGATTGATACCAACTATCCAGTATTGTATTTCTTAACCAAAGACTTCTTTGTTGTCATTGACAATGAGAATTTGTTCTATACACGAACATCAATCGTGAGAGTAGAATTCGCGATATAATATATAAATTTCTTGATATCTAATAACTCAGCATCTGCATAATCGCCTGCAAAGTAAAGTGATGAAACGAGGAAGTGAAATCGAATTCCTTGTTTCAACAACCGATTCACGGTAAAACAGTTTACGGCGCTTATTTAGTTCACAACTTTTTTCCGTATAACTTACTGTGTCTGATCCCAGTTATCTGTTCATATAAATTTATAGAGCCTGAAATGACAGTTGATCCTAGTCAATACGCGAATTCTGAATCCCTTGAGAATCCGCTTGACGAGTTATGCTCATTCAATGACACGAAGTTTGAGTTTGTCAATCGTTTAGATGATGATGATGATGATAAGGATATACAATCTTATGAGCTTTCTGGTAAAGAACTGGAGAAGTATGGTAAAGACAATGTACTATTAACGCTGGCAGAGACCTGTTTTGAGTCTTCTAAGAGTAGAAAACGAAAATACACTATTGATTTGAAGGCTGATACTGATTTATTTAATGACCAACATGTGGACAACATGATGAAACTCATGCTGGAACCCGGTAGTTTGGACAATTTCAACTTTGATGAGGATATATCGGCTTAGAATTATATGGCCAATGTACTGGACTACTATAATATTCAACTGCCTTATAGTCCATTTTCTGTATGCGCATCTCTATACCAGAAGGCCCGTGCTCACTTTCTAGAGTAGCATGCTTTGAGGTGTCAAGTGTAAGAGGCTGCGTTTACCGCATTTCTCACAGCGATAGATAAACTAGATTTTGGAAAATTGGTAGAAGGAGTGTTTAGCAATGAGGATGGAGGCAGATTTGTAGTTTCATATTATGCTTCAGGCCGAGGGGAGATTACTTATTTTGGCGAAGATTATGAATCTGAAGATTTAATACTGAGTTTACCAAAGTTTGAAGATTTAGCTTATTACTAGCTGAAACAAATGGCAAAAGAAATTTAGACCATGCTTTAAAGTAAATTTGCTGGTGTAGGTCTGGACATAGATGTGATTCCCTATCAAGATGAAGACTCGTTATTTCAGATACACTGCTATCTGAATTTGAAGTACTTTGAGAGGATTCAGAAGTACCTTACTTCCACATGATTTAATTTGAAATTGCACTGACTTTATAGCTTCTCTCGTTTTAAATTTCCTCGCGCGGGGGTGCACGCGTCAATTCTCTTCGTACAGCTCTCATTAATGTTCAGTACAGTATTGTAAACCCGTTGTATTCAGTACTTGCTCATCGACTAAAAAGTCACGTTTTAATTATTGATGGTGCTTTGCGAACGTGGGGAGAGGTTGATACTTGGGAATAGTTGATTAGGAATTAATTGAAACATTTGCGATGTGTGTTCTTTATCGTATCTGCTGAATACTTATCCAATCCGAGGATTAATACACCTATGTCATTGAAGGCATACTACTGTCTTTAGCCTTGTGCTCTTAGTTTTTAAGCTTTCAAAGTAGTAGACTCGGTAATATTAGTAAATGGAACGAGTTTAGCTGAGTCAAAAATGGTCTCATTGCCAAGAATTTACTTGATTGTATCGTCAATGAATGATAATAAATAATAAAACTCATATTATTGAGCATTTCATTTAGACGCTCTAGGCCTACCAAGTCGGTCAGTCTAAGATGCAAAAGAGACAGCGTCCAAGCAGGAAGTCTACGTTAAAAGCCTGTCAATTAGCTCGTCCTTGGAACAGATTTACAGTGCCAGTGGACGGTCTTGATATTGTGGACAGCGTTTAGTTAGAAAGTGAGTAATCGTTTCCACTTCCGCGCCGTATTCACAGCTCTTGCCAGTCTAACTAAACCGGCTCAGTGTTTTGTTAAAGGAAGATGTACCAGTCCTGATCCTCCGTAGAGGTAGATGGGAAAGCTCTAGTCACTTATCTTGCTGCTTGTTCCAGCACACGTTGTAATTTCTCATTCTGAGCGCGTAATGTAGAAACGCAGTAAATGCTTGCGAAAATAAGACGACCCACCAAAGTAACATACATCAGAACAAGACGCGGTAAATCCTGACGCCGTATCTTCAGAATTTCTCAACAGAGACGCGTAGAACTGTATAGCTTCAAGTCATTGGGGGGATATGACGGCTCACTTGCAGTGCGAGAGACATATCCAAGCGCCACCAAAGCCTTGAACAATACATACTTTACTGATGTTATTAGTTCGCAAACGTCAATTTCACACTCAGCGACACCATTAAGAAATTAATATAACTTAACGGAATGCTTGGACTTTTTACAGCTGGAATTCACATAGGATGCAGACAAACTTCCACCACACATATATGCAAGCTGATTAGACAATAAACGTTGTTACAAATGAAACTGCTTGTCGCGATAGATTTAGACAAAGCAAGCATCGCAAAACTATGGGCAATAATTACAAATTAGACATCTAATTTCAGAAGATGCTTTATCACACGCAGAACACCCGATAGCAACGTCATAATCGTACTACTTAAAGTAGAGCTCATAATTGCAGGCCTACACGCAATCGCGAAAGGTGGCGGTCAGATCGGGCCTAACACTCCTCCTTCTAAATGACACCTTAAATAGACTTGGTTTCTTCTTCTTTTTATTTCTTTTCTATTTAATCACCATCTATTCACCAGTATCAAGTGCTGTATCTTCCCACATGAAATCGAACACGTCATGATTGTGCAGTTTTTCCAATTCAAGATCAGCCATTTATTTACTCGCCGACATCACCATTATTGGGCTATTGCTAATTAGCAAATCTCTTACCGAGGCAATCCACTACAATGAGCAAGTAATACGCTACGCCTGCATTGAAATAAATTGGTTATGTCTCTAGTAGATCCTTTAAGCATAGCTCTGGTAGATTACTCCAATCCATACCTCTTTCACCATTATATGAGCATCTCAGTAGCTGCTACAAAGTTCCAATTGGAAGTTATTCATTTTTCTTGAAGGTTCCAGATTCCAATTGGTGACTGATCACTCTGCTTTACGTCAGATATTGCGATTAAGTCGTAACAGGTGATCTTGTGCTACACGTATAAGATTTCTTGAATCATGATATATCGCTAGAAAATCAAATCTTACAGATAAATGCAGTATTGAATTTTTTCGCTGGGGATGGCGTTTTTCAGCAGAGACTGCCTTACTCTGAGAGTAGGAAACCTTTTTAGACCCTTAGTTCGCATAGGTGGACACTTTGTACTTGCGGAGATGCTTTTTGTGTTCACCATTAGTAGATGAAAGGCCGGTTCCATGTCGTTGCAATCCTCTTCGCCTTCAATAATGATCAGTCCAGGCTCCTCGCCCGGTGCTGTCCATGATTCGTATAATATGTGGGAAATATGCAGCAACTTTGGATCGCTCAGAGCATGAATGAGTATCACTAAAGTGATGAGTTCCCTTGTCTTTATACTCAGACCACTACCTACCCATCTCTCCAGGCAAAGTTAATGTAAGCAATCTTTGAACGCCACCTACTCTTGGATGACTCCTCCAACAATCTTGCGTGAATATAAAGCTAAAATCAGGCCAAAGATCTTTTAAGGTGACTTGTTCTATTCATCAATATGAAAAATTCTACCAACAACCGTCAAAGTTACTTCACAATCGGTGTTGTCCTCCATAATGGTATAGAGCTACGCATCGGATGTCTACCAATCGATGTTATCCACTCCAAAGCCAAAGCAGCCCTTTTGTTTATGAAGGAACTACTTGACAATGGGTTATTCTTCTTGGGCAGATCGTTTACCTCTGCCCATACCTTGTTTAGTCATATTAGGTAATTGGACGCAAACTGACTTTCTTAGTTTAGAACGATAATGGAACGAGTCACAAGGCGGTAGTTCTCAGACGTATGTTTTATCACGCACATGCAGACACACATATTACGCTAAAAGAAGTACTTTCCCCTTTGACTCTATCATTAATCTATCTCCGTTCAGCAATAGTGGTAACTACAAAGTTCAGATATGCCAACATGTTAATCTTATAAACAAATCGGTCAATCCCAGAGTCTAACAAAATTCGCGCCATTCCTTAACAGGACCTGCATATCCTTTCTATGTGTTTAACGGCCTAGACTAGCGGAATTATTTCTCAACGTTTATTATGACAGAATTACCACTGGTTCGAAAAGCTGTTGAGATATACAGTACTGGCTAAAAACACCATCCTATGACAATGATTTATGAGCACTAACAGCTGATGACTAGGCACTTACGCGTTAAATCTAAGCAGTCTCATTAGCTTCCAACCTTTTATCACCGCCAGATTATGACGCAGACTCGCCAGTATCAATATACAGATGCATTCTAGTCCCTTTATAAAGAAAAGGTTTTTCAGCGTCTTCGAGGTCAATCAGCCACTAGTGAGATCCATCAGCCTAATCAAAATTGGCGAAGTAACGATTACCAGCCAGCCTTTATAGCATCTCGTTGATCTTCGGAATTGAATAGTTATTGTCTCTTAAGATCTTTATTAATGCTCTCAGATCTATGCAGACGCGAATTTCATCTTCACCTTTCGGTACTGCGAGCAATGGAAAAGACCACTAGAAGTGTCACTTTTCTAAATCCATTCCCTGTGGAGCCACTCTTCTACACACTTCGTCATCTTCGGTTTCATAGACTCAGCTATTGGATATTAGCGCCCAAAACAGGCAGCTCATCACCAGTGTCCACCTACAATATAGCGTGAGGATAAAAAATATTACGCTCTTCCACTAATAGTAAACTACTGCTCATATTTTAGACGAAAGCGCGCAACCATGCTGCCAAGTTCTCAGATTTAGAAGACATATGGTGAATAATCTACTGATATAAGCAAGAGCTAAAGAATCTTACCCACGGAACTCTTGTGCATGCTCAAAGTATTTCCCTACTCTGTCTCATCATCACCCAAGACAATATAATCAACAGCCATTCAATTGATTCATGTCATCAGACAACTCGCAATCAATAATACTACCCAAAGTCTCGTCATAGTCCTTATTACCAACAACAGAGGCATCGTCAACATAAGACAGTCTCAGTTGCAAAGCCTTGGACTGCTATGACGCGTTAGAACTGATCTCACCTTCCTCAGCAGTAGACCTTTTAACGGAAGTTCCTCCTCAGTCTTTGCAGACTTTTATAACTCTTCTAGCTCTTTTAGCTCTTTAGTCGTAGACTTTCCTGTAGAGTTCAACTTAGAATTCGCAGATCTCAGTTCTGATGATTTCTCTGCATTGCGTATCACATCATTCAAAAAGCTAGCAACTACTTCATGCTCGATGGCTTCAAAGTCAGTGAATTCATAATAGAATATTTCTTGATATTAATCTGAGGAGGATCAATAGCGGCCAATTCTCAGAATTACTTGCTCCACCCAGTTCGCTCTGGTCCTAGGACTCACAAGAGCATTAAAATATAACGATATCCTCATCATAAATGCAATCTGGCCCAAAGTTATAATGACGGAACGGAGCAGCATAATGAGCCTATACATCTCTATCATCTTGATCCTCACTTGCTCGTAAGACTAGGAATTAACTTATTGACGCTCCCTAGTAAAGTTACAAGTTATAACCTTACTTCTTTGGAGCTTCGTTACGTAAATCAAGCAAAATCAAGGCAGACCACACAACAGTCAGTAGACTTAGACAAAGGATTTCGATTCATAAATGGGATCTTGTTTAAATCAAAATATACACTACAGAAAATTGTGCATGGTAAATGTATACTTCCCCAGTTTTCCAGAGCAATACCTTTGTTATAAAGCTTGTGCTGTAAACCATAATGAGTTCGTAAGGACGGATACGCGAACCTACAGTGTAATGTCTCTCAAAGAGGCCTCACAACATTTGACCGCCAACCAACTTCACGCCACGCTAAAAAATAAACCAGACCACAGACACTTAACCAAAGGACACACTTTCAACATTGAGCATTCACCGACTAAAGCCCAGAAAAGGGAGCTCATAATTAGACACTGTAAACTGCACTACCACCGTAAAATTCACCACTATTCAGAGCTTTAACAATAGCATCAAATAAATCCATGTTCTCAAATCAAATTATAGTAAGATCATTATTGCATACAGTATTTGGTGATTGCAGTGGCGTAACTACCTTACGCTTTAGTACGCTGGCGCGTACTAAAAATTATCGAGAAAAGACGTAGCCGTTATGAAATGATAGGGAATACAGCGGCTGGTACGCTTGGCAATTCAAAAATGATATGAGATCTTCTAAATATTGTAAGCGTATCAACTATATAATCAAAAGTGGATAAATCAAGATGAAGAGAAACTATTACAATTGCAGCCCTTTTACTATATAGTAATGTCCCCCTGATAACATACTCCATCTTCAGCAACTTCTCATTTAATTATAATATGCAGACTACAGTATCTAACTGAGCCTATCTTGTTGAATTAGGAACACGCCACAAAGCACTTATCGCATCGTTATGATTCACAAAGTAAACTGCAGTTACAGCCCATGTATGTCAAAGTGGGATGAAATAGCTCATTCAATAACAAAAAATCCCATCTTCCGTATACCCTTTTTCAGCTGCTTTATAAGGAGCTTGCGCGCAACCCGGGTTTGAGATATATTTCGATTCCAACATTCACATTTGCTTCTTGCACTTCACATTTTCCAATAGATACAGAGATTACACAAGAAGAATTAAGTTTCACTCAACCTGTCGTAGTCTGAAGTTACAGTATTATGCTGAGTTCTGCTTAATCATCTACAATTTCTCTATAGACTGAACGTGGTTGAAACAACAGGTGCCTGATCATGAGCAAAAATGAAGCGAGCGAAAGCGAGCAGCATTTTTGCGAAAAAAAATTTTACCACTACTTTTTTTAGCGTACTTACTTTCAAAAGCTAGTTACGCCACTGGGTGATTGTACTGTTTTAAATTTCAAGTTGTACCCACTGTACCGTATCTAAAAGCAAGAAGGAGGTAGGAGAAAGAGGAGGAGGCGCTTGAAAAGTGAAGGAATCGCCTGTTGCTTTCAACAACCTCCTGCAACATTTCGACTCCTTGTTCGTAATTAAAAGTCAAATTTCCTTTTTATATACTCTCAACATCTACTGTCTGTGTGTTTATACATAGAAAGCCTGAAATGACAGTGGATTCTAGTTTATAGACGACTTAATGTTAGCATGAGAAGCAGCCGTCAGAGAGGCGTTGCTTCGGTGACACGACTTTTATATTCAATAATCGCGTGGATGATTAGAGGGACATACAGTCTTATGAATTCTCTGGCGAAGATCTGGAGAAGTTTGGCAAAGATAATGTATTACTCACACTGGCTCAGACTTGCGTTGAGAACTCCACGATTAGAAAACGAAAATACATTATCGACCTGAAAGCTGATACTGATCAGTTCAATGCACAGCACGTTGACAATATGATGAATCTTTTGTTAGATCCTGGCAGTCTTGAGACTTTTAACTTTGATGAAGAGATGGAAAATTAGGATTATATGGCCAATGTATTGGATTATTACAACATTCAGTTGCCATAAAGTCCCTTTTCTGTAGGTTCATCTTTATACTAGAAGGCTCGCGTTTATTTACTAGAGTAGCACTAGTTAAAGTGTAAAGTACAAGAGGCTGCTTTGAAGGCGTTCTTAACGGCGATGAATAAAGTAGATTTCAGCAAAATGGCAGACGGAGTGTTTAACAATGGCGAAGGTGCCATGGTTGTGGTCACTTATGATGCATCAGGCGAGGGGGGGATTTGTTTCTAAAGCGAGGATTATGAATCTGAAGAGATGATCTCGGGTTTACCAGAGTATTCTAATCTTGCTTCGTACATGTTGGCGCAACTGGTTAAAGAACTTGAAACTATGCTTCAAACCAGATTTGTTGGTAAAGGATTAGTTTTCGAGACTAAGTATAAAGATGATGATGAACCGTGGTTTCTAATACGCGCTTACTTACAAATGGAATTCTTTAAGAGAATTCAGTCATATGTTACTTGTAATTAATCATGAACATGAACGTGTATAAGCTTTATATTCATTAGATTTGTTGCAAGACCTAGAAAGATTTAAAAATGTTTTTATTGGATTTATCCAAAATACAAGAGATTCTTTGTTAAATCGACATATTTGTTGAAGCTTATGCGTGGATTGGCGAGACTATCGTGATCTGACGCGTCGCTTTGTGAGCCTGTGCATTAGAATCTACCAGTGTTTATAATGCTTTTTGTTGGTTGGCTCTGCGGATCTCGATCTTTAACTAACGTGGTAGCAATTGACTACTAGACTGCGTTACCGTGAATCATTGCCTTAACAAACTGATGGCTTAAAGCTTTAGCTTCGAAAGCATACACGTCGCGTAAATATCATGGCGGATTATAATTATTAAGTTCCACTAATCTTATAGTGAAATAGATTGAATTGATCATGAACAATGTCTAAGATGAGCTCTGTGAGCCAACTTATTTCTAAATGAAGACCATGTATTGATAAACGCCAATATATTTTAGATTCATTTCAATATCGATAATAATAATAATATAGATCGTTCCCTTAGCGCAAAGACTACCCAAGCAAAGTACCGTTATGCAATGCGAATGGCTCAATTTGAAGCATTGATCTCGGTGTACATCTCGTCAATCTGCTTCTAATACTTCTCTTTGGCCTCCTTACGCTTCAACTTGAATGTTGGAGTTAGCAGATTGTTCTCCAGACTGAATAGCTCCGAGTCGACAAAGATGTTCTTCACGTTCTCAAATCCCTTCAGGCCACTAGTCTTGCCATGCGCAATCAATGCTTCCAGGATAACCTTCTTCAGTTCTTCCATCTTGCACAACTCTGCAAATGACTTGTTCTTGTACAAATCACCAGGCTACTTTTGCGCCCACTTCATCAACACTTCCTGATCTGGAACGATGATTCCCACCAAGCTAGCCTGCAAAGAATCGCCATACACAAACGCCTGTGCCACAAACTCATGACACACGTAAATGTTCTCAATCTTCTCTGCGGCAACATATTCTCCCTGAGCCAGCTTGAAAATATTCTTCTTACGATCGATAATCTTCACACGTCCCTGCTCATCAAACATACCGATATCTCCAGTCTTACACCATCCATCGCTGGTTAGAGTCTCTGCAGTCTTCTCCGGCTACTTGTAGTAACCACTGAAAATGTTGAAGCCTCTGAAGCATATCTCACCACGTGGATATGGAGTGTCTTTGGAAGTGTAGCCCATTTCAGGAACATCAATCAGCTTCACCTCACAGCACGGGAATGGAGAACCAACGTGGCCAATAGTATAATCACCAGGCTGCGTGATGGTTCCGGCAGCGCAAGTCTCAGTCTGCCCATAGCCTTCCAGGACTTCGCAACCGAATGCCACGCGCAAAAACTCAGTCACCTCTGGAGATAATGGCGCACCACCGGATACCAGAGCGCGCACTTTACCACCCAAACGGTCTCTCACCTTTCTGAACACCAAAGTATCCCAGAGCAAATGATGAACGGTGTTTGGCATGTTACCCTTCTTGGAGTTGTACGCCATATTGAATAGCTTCTACGACAAGCCGCCGGCATTCTTCACATTGGCCCAAATCTTGTCATAGATACGGTTGTACAGACGAGGTACAGACGCAAAGATGGTTGGCTTCAGCTCGGCAACATCATCCAACAGCTTCAGAGTATCACCCTGATAAAATCCAATCTTGGCACCGACACCGATCATAACAGAGAACAGAGCACGTTCCAGCACATGAGCTAGAGGCAGGTAGGAAATATGAACGTCCTTGTAATCAAAGTTGAATCCAGCTCCGTGCTATCCAGCGTAGCGGTATGACATACCAGCAGCCACCATATTCTTATGAGACAACATGACACCCTTAGGAAGACCGGTGGTACCTGAAGTGTAACATATGGTGCATAAATCTTCAGCCTGAGGTGGGCGCAACTCTGCAACATTCTCACTACCTTCACTCTCAGCATCGGACCACAGAATGATCTCAACACCGGCCGCCTTGGCACTTTCAACAACACCTGCAGGCACGTTAGTATCAAAGGATACAACGGTGGACATATGAGGTAGCTTGGGCTTCAACTAAATCAAAGACTAGATCTTATCTGCAGAGGCAAATACTAGCTTACACTCTGCCTAATTCAGAATGTACTCAATAGCCTCTGCACCAAGCGTGTCATACAGTGGAACAGTGCAGTAGTTGTACATGTAACACCCCTACTCAGCGATGACCCACTCTGGACGATTGACAGAGTACAATGCAATATTTCCTTTAACCTCAATACCCTTCTTCACCAGGAACGAGCCGATAGCTTAGGCAGACGCGTAAGCTTCTCCATACGTGACCCAGGTATACGGGCCAGCAACACCATCTACCACAGATCTTCTACCCAAGAACGGACGATCCTTCGCCGTCTCAATGCCCTTCTTGAAGTTGTCCAACAGAGTCTTCACGTCAGGCAGAAGACTCTCCACCAAACCTTTGTCTTTGTTCACCCAGTTGCGCCTTACTCTGGTTTCTCCTACACCATTAAGTTTATACCACTCATGAAAGAGAGACACGATGAACGCTTACCTTCGGGCTGAGGACCTTCAACTTCAACACTAAATAGTTTCTAAGTCATATTACAGTGATCAAATCTTTGCTTATAAAGTCAACAGTAGTTTATAAATAATAACAAGATGGTATACAACACTAAATACTATAATGATAGTGTGGTAAAACGATTGATTGATGATGGCTTCTGTATAGTTCGGGATGAAATGAAGCGAGAAGCCGAGGGAACGAAAATTCAATTGTGGAGGCGGCGGCGTCTTTTCCGAGTGTCTGTTTGTTTGAGAGTCCAGGTTGGGTGTGGCGTCGTTGTTGATGAAGATATTGATCGGCGGCGCGCATGTCACGGCAACTCGGCAACGGATCCGCACGCTCTCGCTCTCGTTATACAGCAGGTACGATCATCGTCGCTGAACAGGCGCGCTCGTTTCAGAGAGAAACAGTACAGAAGTGTAGCCTTACTGTAACACGCTGACATTTATCAAAAAAATATTCAGCGCGCATAAGTTCAATGCTCAATTCTCAGATGATTTCCATATCTTTCCCATTCAAGTACACTGAGAAGAACATTCGAGCAAAAAGTATTCTCTACCCATACAGCAATTATGATCAATTAAAAGTGTCCCATAGATTCTGGCCAATTGCATTTGCTGGCTTGGCTTGTATTTAATAATGAGGCGAAATCCCATATTTTAAGAATTTTTAAGGTACTGCATACTACAACATGTCAGTACTAAGGAAGAAGAAAGTGATAACCGTGACGGTTAATTTGTTTTTTGTTTTGATTGACTTGACGTTGACGAGAAATTCTTCTTCTTTGACCGTTTCTGTAACAATCACAGATTGTAGGTGTTGTTAGAAATACTCTAAATTAGTAGACTGCGGTATGAAAAGACAAATTAATTACTCGGATGCTTATAAAAAGTCACAACTATCGGTATCAAAAGAAGATGTTAGAATCGCTGTTAATTAGTTTGAGCAACATCAGTCCTGCGTTGAAGAGTCCAACAATAATGATTCAATTGAAACAATGAAAAAGTCTTAATCTTAATATGATTTGCTTAGCTATAAGAGCCTAAATAATTGGTAATATTAATAGTAATCTGATAAAGGACAAGATGATAATTACTCTAATAATCGAAGTCAACCTGTGAAGCGGCCCAAGACTCCGACTAAATAGACCGGAACTTCCTCCGTACCGCATCAATTGACTAGTATTTAATCACCTCTATCATCTCCTAAAAGTAAGAAGCGTATGCCTGCTGTGGACCGATTTATAGCTGAGAGGAATTAGACTGTAGATTTGGCCACTGCTCTTCTCTTAAAAGGCGGAAGTCTCACCTCGCCTAGTAAGCGTAGAAGTAAAGTAAATGGAGATAAAGGGAGCACGGACGCCGGAGATACTGATATGTAGAAAGAGGAGGCTAATCGTTTGTACTAGTCGGCATTGCATACAGAATTGTTCGGAGCACAGTCTGCCGATTGCTATCACAATGATGGTACTCGTAACTCTTAATTTGCCGATACCGCTTAGAGTAGTAGTAGTCATAATAGTCAAATGTAAACGCAGAATTCCATGGCAACCAATCAGACTGGAACCGATCAGTTTTAAAGAGGTTCTAGTAGTGCTACATCTCAAGCAAGAATATTACAATTCAAGTCTCCTTCCTCTGCTCTTAAATAGATTAGAAATCAGCAACAGTTATCATAGGAGCATGTGTTTTAAGGCGCTTTACCATCGCTGAAATCTCCAGTCAAGGCTAGAAGGAGACTCGACTTCTCATCTGTCATGCAGAGCCCACAACAGTTGAGTCGATTAACATCAAGTCCATTATCTCCAGAAACTTTGAATCGGCTGCAAAAGTCTATCAAGTCGCAGCGGGCAGTCAAAGTTCAAATTCCCAAACTTCCATACAAAGTGCTGGATGCACCAGATCTTGCCGATGATTTCTATCTTAATCTCCTCGACTGGGGCTCATAGAATATTTTGGCTGTCGGTCTGGGTACTTGCGTGTACTTGTGGAATGCAGAGAGCTGTAACGTGGCAAAGCTGTGTGATTTAAGTGCTTATGACAATGTGACGTCTGTTAATTGGGCGCCCGATGGTAGGACATTGGCTTTGGGTACTAATAGAGGCTCTGTACAGATATGGGATACTGTGTAGTTGAAAAAGCTTCGAACACTCAGTGGTCATTCATCAAGAGTAGGCACTTGTGCTTGGAATGGCTCAACTATAAGCACTGGCTCTAGAGATCGATCTATTCTGCAGAGAGATACAAGAATAGCTGATTAATCGGCATCGTTCGAAGTCAAGATGGTTGGCCATAAGCAAGAAGTTTGCGGTCTTAAGTGGTCTCCAGATGGTCAATCTCTGGCCAGCGGTGGTAATGATAATAAACTGTTGATCTGGGATGCTCGATTTCTATAGCAAGACTCCGGTAGACGTCCAACAGATGGTAGTACGGAATTACAACCGCGTCTTAAATTTGCTGAACATAACGCCGCCGTAAAGGCTATCGCCTGGTCTCCGCACTGCACTGGATTATTAGCATCTGGAGGTGGGACAGCAGATAGACGGATTCGTTTCTGGAATACTGCAACTGGTCAACATATGTAATGTATTGACACTGGCTCACAGGTGTGTAATCTCGGCTGGTCGAAATTTAGTAATGAATTGGTGTCAACGCACGGATACAGTTAGAATTAGATTGTCGTGTGGAAGTGCCCATCCATGACACCGCTGGCCACCTTGACCGGGCATTCCTATCGTGTGCTATATTTATCAAGTAGTCCTGATGGCAGTAATATAGTGACTGGTGCTGGCGATGAAACACTTAGATTCTGGAATGTGTTTAACAATCGCAAGAGTCGATCCTCTACTGGAACAATCTTGGATGGCAATACTCAGTCTCATCGATAAATGTTCTGAACCGTAAATCTTTGAAAGTTGTTTATCGTTTTGTACCACCCTATATAAAAGTCTATTTCCTTTAAAACTCAACTCTTGCGATGAAATGATGATGTAGCTTTATTTATACTTATCAATTTTAAAAGCGAATTATCACAACTAAACTAAATAGTATAGAAATCATCTCTGTGCCCATTCCACCTTCAGAATCAAATTATCAAACGGATATCCATCCATCTTTTCCATCGCGAGCTCAGCACTTCTTCTAATGTTAAAGGTGACAAAAGCGTATCCTCTGCACATTCTAGTTTCATAACCTTGAGCGACTTTAACGCGTTAGATACCACCAAACTTGGAGAAGAGACTATACAAATCCTAATCTTGTGCATACTCTGATAGATTAGAAACTCTTAACGTTGTCAACTCACCGCCATCTCCACCAGGCGGCTGATAGGCAGAAGACGATCTTCCAGATGATGAACCGGCAGCTGATGCACTTGGCGGGATACCCATCTTTGCCCGCTGTGATGGTGGAATATACTTGCCGCCTCCAAGTGTCGGTTTAGCAGCAGCTGCTCCATCAGCACCACTCACATTATCAGAGCTAAACGCAGCCGGACTAGCTAGTTTATCCAGAGTCTCGCTAAGCGGAGTAAGAGTGTCTTTATATGGACACTTGGCAGTGAAATGCTCTCCTTTACACACACGACATGTAATGGCACTGGTGGTCATTTTCTTCACTTATTCATCTACAGTCAGCTTTGGCTTCTGCTCGACTTCATTCAGAGCGCGAACTCCCAATTTCAAAGTCACCTCCTCACCCAGAGTTGTAATACCTTCATCAAATGTACCATGTCCGGTGGCCTATCCAAATTTCTTCCATTATCTTCTCTCAATCACAGCATGATTAGCTTTCTACTTGCGCACAACTGTCTTTACCTTACGCGTAATCTTGATCTTCTCGCCCTTGTCATTTGTGGAATACTCGACAATGACCTTGAGTCCATCTTGTTCAGTCACTTTAATCTCTGGTGCATCAACCATTTGTGTGTAACTATATTTTTCTAAAATACTATCAATGTAATAAAATACAGGTTTATGATGATAATGATACTTTCGAGAATAAAAAAAGAAATCTCTCGTTCTCAAAATACCCCAAAGAAATGAGAAAAGCGACGATGGAAAGACGGTCAGATTTAACATTCCGACTACAGTAGAGAATTTGCGAAGAATGCACAAATAAAGGCGAGAAGAGACGATGAACGATGTTGGTCAGATTTTCACTTGGAGAGTTTGCATTCATGTGGGTTAAGCGATCACTCGTACACTTTAAAAAAGCTCCGGCGATCTTTTCATCGGGGTACCCACATATCCCCGTATTAGCAACTGCAATCTTCAAATTGTTCCAACGACGTAACAAAGCCCATAATCCAACCTGATATTACAACAGGACACCATCACCTTAACCTTGACCAGTTTAGCCTGATACCATGCCTAAACTCATTGCATAAGCCTTTCAACATCTGCAGTACCAATGAGCGCCTCCATAGCAGTACTAAGCACGGCAGCCATCTTCCATTTACCCAACTTAATCAGACGCAAAGACAATCACAGTATTATGCAACAACAATGACTAGCAAACGAAAATACTTTCTGACATGGAGACTAAACATTGTAATTAGCGCGATAATATTTTAGCAAGATATGCAAACAGACATCACACATTGAATGCAAAAAGACTGCTCCACCAGGTCAACTGCAACCAATGTTACTCCCCCTTGATAAACTCCGTGACATTACAATGCAAGCTCAGACATTAACGCGATAATCTGTGAAATGGCCAGCGCCAAGACTGAGACAGTTTCAATAGGGGCGCACCCAAAGATGTAAATGCAACTTTTTATTATTCAAAAATATCACAATTTCTGCAATTTCTTATCAAGAAGAGAAGTAAGGCGTCAACTTGCATCATTTTAACAGGACTGATTCAATCACTAACTCTATCGTATCAGATCACGTCACGATGCGTCATTGATATCCGAGTTTCTGATTTACTCGGAACACACGGATAGCAATTTGAAGTATCGTCTAGTCTAGAATCTTTACTTTGCAGGAATGGATAGCGCACGTTCTTTGACTTGCATACATAATCAGTCAAATAGTGCTACAGATGTAGAATCAGAAGAATTCCAGTGACATTAAAGTGACGAGACAAGTTATCAATTTGAGCGATTGCAACGATGATATTTAGCAGCGTAAAATCAAATAAGGTGAGTTATAAGTTAAGGAAAAGACGTGGGTTTAGAGAGAATATTTCGATTTAAGTTTAGTTTCAATGAGAATCATTTATATTGTAACGCTATATAACATATCAAAATACTTGTGAAACAAGCGGACCATCATCAAGTGATCTACTGAAGAAAATTTTCAAAAAAACTTTGAAGTGCACGAACAAGAGATCGTCCTCTTTTCTTTCTCGACGCTCTCAGTATATCGGCTCAATTAACTGCAACCTCTACTGAATAGCATCTTTTTGTTCATCACTAATTATAATTGGCGATAGTATTTGTGAATAATATGACCATGTAGAATAGTAATCCTCTGGTGAATGACGTGAAAGGTCCTTTTAGGTAAAAGAGCGAGGATGATATGAATCCTGATGTGGAAGATTAGATTGACAGTCTGGAGGTGTTTGATCTTATACGCGATATAAATGATCCTGAACACCCGCTCACCTTGGAGTAGTTGAATGTCGTCACTCTGGAATAGATTGATGTTAGGAGACTGCCAGAGAGCGACGACAAGTACATGATATCTATTGACTTTACGCCAACCATCCCACATTGCTCTATGGCCACTCTCATTGGATTGGCGATCCGTGTCAAGTTGCAGCGATCTCTTGCCAGGAATTGTAAGGTATCTGTTAATATTAGAGAAGGCACTCATCAGAGTGAGGTGGCTATTAACAAGTAACTGAATGATAAAGAACGCGTTGCCGCCGCGATTGAGAATCCAAGCCTGTCCTCTGTCGTTAATTAGTGCATCGCTAGATCAGTTTCCGTATCAGCCGGTGACATTTGAATTGTAATAATGTAACTTGTTTTTTTATCTATTTTGTATTAGTTTTACAATAGTATTTTCGGTATTCTTGTAACATATATAGATCATATATTTTAACATTATACTCTGCTCACTTTTCGAGGGCGCAATCTGTGAGCAATTGTTAGGTGAGACAAGTTGGAGGTCATTTCCTGGTCTTGAGTTTGTTGAGTATCTTCTTCTTGATGGTGTAATTGATCATTCGCTGTGATTGTACTTTCGAATGGTTGCTCTTCTTCTTGCATCATCTCCTAATCGCAAGGCTAGTGTTATTACCTATATTCCTCGTCCTGACTTGGAACGTCTACCGGGAAAGGAGTCTAAGTCTCAGCTGCCAGTAATAAGAACGGATGATGCAGAGCCTTGTGCGGTGTTATTCTTTAATGAGGATCATAGATTAAACACTGGGAAATCAAGTCCATAAAATTTCTATAATATTGCTAATCTTCCATCGGCATCATCTAGTTTCCACAATCTATATTGTAATTATTTCGATTGTGGAGAACAAACTGCTCTAAACTCTACTGTTACCGATACTTGTAATTAGTGGGTATAGTAAGTTCGAACTCTCTACCAGACATGGAAGTGGGATTGTAGGCATTATATCCTTGGAATACGCCAGTTCCATTTACAGTAAAGAATCGATTAATCTTTTCAGCATCACAACGATACATAAACTCTTTAGGAGGCATTCCTAGATACTCGATAAATCTGCAAATCTGCTCGTGCTCATCGCCACCATTGAAGAGTGGCCGACCAGTGTGAAGTTCTACGAGCATACAGCCGAAACTCCACATATCTATTGGCAGTTGGTACGAATGGCCTAATATAACCTCAGGAGATCGATAGAATCGCGATTAAATGTAAGTGTAGAGTCGTTCATTGACACGACAGGATGAACCAAAATCTATAACTTTCAACCGAGATGAATTAGGAGATATGAGCAGGATATTCTCAGGCTTGAGATCACAATGAATAATTTATATATCGCGCTGGCTCAAGAACTCCAAACACACCAAAATTTACTATGCAAATTTGGACACTAAAGGCAGCGGAAGACCTTGAAAGTGATCATTCTTCAACATCTCATACAAATTATGTGAGAGTAATTCATAAACCAGGCAGAGGTGATTTCGATGTTAGAAATGATGCTTAAATCGCACGATATTCTTGCTGTCATCAGGATCGTATTACATGAGGAATTGTAGGATTTTCAACTCAATCGAGCCTTAATGGTGGAACGATTTCCGGTTCTTGATAATCTTTATGGCTACTCTCTACCTTTACTCAATATCATAAGCCTCCACCACCTGACCAAAAGATCCTCTGCCCAACACTTTACAAACACGGTATCTTTAATTCAACACTTCATCCAATCTGATGATGTAGTTATGATCAGCGTCATCGAATCCATCATTGAAAGCGTTTGATCTTTGCGGAGGTTAAGTAATGCAGTTGTTCCCATTCGAAGCGGCAATACCTTTCTAAGCACTTTGATGAGAGTAAAACTTTTCATTAATTCCAAGATAGGTATCCATAAGGCCACGAGTCAACTTGTGCACAATAGATTACGGAGTACCAGAACCATTTCCATCATGTTTCAATCTCTGTTTCTGTTTCAGCGGCGGATTTAAATTCAAAAGGCGAGACTTTCTCAGCGGGAACAAATTAGTCATCGACTTGGACATACCGGAGAGTGCTCGCTAACTCCATGGCTTGGTTGGTTTACTCTAACTCTACTAGCTAGTCTAACAAGCATTCATTCTAGAGTAATAATTATTGTAAGCTGGCTTAATAAATGGTTTAGCAGCACTGACTGCAGCGGGAGTTTTCACTAAGTTAGGGGTCTACTTGATATCACCGACTTCTGTTGCACTTTACTGCGTCCATTGCTTTTGATATCCATTACTCTAGGATGAATGGTGATAATCAGCATTACCATCATCATCATATTTCTTCCTACGCAAATTCATTGTCTCTTTACTCAGATATTCAATTTTAGTGCCCAACTGTTCCGCTTCAGGTTTTTTTTGTTTATGAAACGGCTATTGTAAAGAAACCAGATCTGAAACAAGAATTTTGGTCGCAAGAAACTCGAGTAACCATCAGTTGTAGCATTTATTGATTACCGGGTGTTTAACACCACCATGCTAGTGTGTTAATGAAATAGCATTTAATCCAAGGCTGAAAGTATATACTGGGAATAATCATTGACTGAAGTATATTTATTTGATAAGCAAACGATAATATCAATTCAGCTTCACCTTTTTCGTCTTGAGTAGTTTAGACAGGTCCTGTTCGGAGAGGTGCTTCGTCACGTTAATGATATCCTTCTCACCAAAGCCAATATTACTCAACAGCATCATTGCCTCCTTTCGCTTGATAGATACGTCTTTCAGAAGATCATTCACGACCTTCTCAGGACATTCCTGGTCAGTCATCAGAGACATTTTTTTTCCAATCTTTTACTCGATATTATCCAGGAGAGTAACATCTCTCTCTGAGGCGATAGTAATCGAAGTACCTGATCTGCCAGCACGAGCCGTCCTACCAATCCGATGCACATAGTCAGTGGCACAGCATGGAACATCGTAATTGATAACAAAATTCACAGCTGGAATATCAAGACCTCTGGAGCCAACATCAGTCGCTATGAGGATCTACGATACGCCAGATCGGAATTTACCTAAAGAGGCGATACGCTATTTCTAAGCAGTTTTACTATGCAGAGCGCACACCTTGAGGCCCAGTTCATGAAGCATGATTCTCAAGATCTCACAAGTCTTACACTTGGAGACGAACACGATTGCACTCTTCCCCTCAGTGACCATGTTTTGTAAGATGTACACTAGGTAGGCGTCGCGCGTGATCGATGGAATCAGTAGATACTTTTAGGTAATTCTATCGACAGTACTATAACGCTATTTAACGGCAGAGTATACAAAAGTCTCATCAGTCTTGGCCATTTCAATACTTTTACTGATAGTGGCGCTAAATAGCAAAGTCTATCGATCCTTCGCTCCATTCAAACTGTCCATAATCGTTTCCAAATCATCAGCAAATGTATCATCTTCAAGCAATCGATCAGCCTCGTCCATCACAAGAAACTTGATTTTCTTCAAATTGATACCGCCGCTACCTAATGAATTCAAGTGATCAGATAATCTACCAGGAGTGGCAATGACTACATGAGGTCTCTTCGCCAATTCAATAGCCTACTCCTGCATATCCACACCACCTACAATAACACTAGTCCTCAACTTTATACACTCACCAACAGCTCTGAACTGCTCCGCAATTTAATACGCCAACTCTCTGGTAGGTGTGAGGACTAATGCAAAAATGCCATACGGATCTTTACTCAAATTCTAAATGATGGGAAGGGCGAAAGCCAGCGATTTACCACTGCCGGTAGGAGCACACGCGATGACATTGAGCCCGGCAATAAGTGGAGGAATGCAGCCTTATTATACTGGAGTAGGATTCCTAATCGATAGATTATTCAAGGCATCAATCAGAAACTGGCCGAGTCCAAGATCTTTAAAGGACGCGTCTTGATTAGCCAGCGGATGACTGAACAATTTTGCTTGCTTCTTCTTATCAACAATTTAGATTTTCGATTATGAAGTCTTTAACTCTTAATCATCCTTCAGTACTTGGTGTTGTCTTTTGACTCCAGAGAACAACTTGAAGCCACCACTCTGCATGATATGTCTAGTGCTTTGATTATTTTGCAGATTTTTATATTCGCGTCAACAAATGAAGCAAGTAAGGAGCGTGCGTGATCGAGACACTTAGAAAGTCATGTGTTTGCTTTTACATCAACTTTGATTAAATATTTAGCACTTCTTTAAGCCTGAGTAAATACATTTAATAATAAAAGCTTGATCATCGAATGGGTCAATTTTGGATTTAATTCGCGATTGAGGCTTTTGAAATGCCCTCTTACATTGCCGCTTTCACTCTCCTTTTCTCTTTATTAGTGCAAAACTCATTCAATTGAATAAATAATAATCCTCCTCAAACCTGTCATATAACTGGCTATAGAATATGGCCGTGTGGAGGATAAGACTGATGAGATTTATCAAGAGTCGAAGTTTAGTGGACTGGCTCGTAACGCTCTGGATTGTGTTAATAGTGTACGGAGAGTCGTGGACTTACACTTCTCATGTGCGATCATGCAGTTAAACGGTTCGACGAATTGCTAAACCGCATGGATACATTATTCAATTAGTTGCTGATCCTCAGCTCACGGATGAGTACTCTTACAAGATATCCAGTTCCTTTGTGCTGAATTTAATCAAGTATTATAGCGATGTGTATATGCAGCGAAGTTATCGAGCCAGTATGTCATAGTTGAAACCGGATTTGGTGGTATTTTTGGGAGATCTCATGGATGGTGGCAGAGAATGGGTAGGTGAGGAGTATGAAGCGTATTTCTGGAGAGATCTGCGACGATTCAAGAGGATATTTCATACACCGCGTCATGTACCAGTCTACTACATGGCTGGAAACCACGACATTGGATTTGGCGATACTTTAGTAGAGGAAGCTTACGCGAGACACGTTTAAATCTTTGGAAATACAAGTGATATTGTTCGGTTATAATCTGGCACTGCATAGATTGAGTTGGTAATATTGGACACTATATCACTGTCTTATGGTTAGTCATTAATGGCATAATAACAAGCACATGCAGTGTATCATGAGATTAAATCGAGGCGGTAATCCTCGAATGAATAGTAAGCGTAATCAGCTATTCAAAGGTTCCTATTTACGCACGTTCCTCTACATAGACCCGCTGGCTCCAGCTGTGGTGAACTTAGGCATAACGCCAAGAGTATCTACCAACATCGCGGCTATCAGTATTAAAACTTGATCCCGGAGAGTGCTAGTAAAGAGATCTTGCAGACTGTATAACCTCTAGTGACATTTAGCGGTGACGATCATGACTAATGCTACCATGTCCATCAAGTTGGCGATTCTTAATATCCAGAATATACCATTGGTACGTTCTCCTGGCTCCAGGGAAATAGATATCCCTCCTTTGGTATCCTGTATGTTGATGATGCTAATTATTCAGTCTAGATTTGTCAACTCCCATAGATGATTTACATTTTCAAGTTGTATATTTTGGCGTCAATCGTGTCTATTATTGCCATTTTGATTAATGCATATTCACATTAGACAAGATTGTGGCATTAAAAGGCGCATGGTTCAAGGGACTTGGAATCAAGTAGATATTCACCTTCGATTTAATCTCCGCAATTCATCTATAGAATGATGACAGCATACTTTGTGCCTCAACTACTCCGCCTACTAGTCTATGGCTTGTCTTTTTACTCTCTTATGCAAGTTTACAAGTACTACAATTGATTGATTGATTAATTGATTGATGAAAATGATAATCCACATACATGATGTCTCTCTATAAATATTCATTATATTCATAATACTCACGGATAGTCATTTATCATCGTTACTTGATTTTTTATCACTACTGCTCTTATTTCTACCGGATTACTTCCTCTTAATCAACTTCTCCCTCCCCGAGTCTGCAGAAGTGGACATTGTCTCTCTATCTGAACCGTTATCCTCCAAAAGCCTCTATTCAACACTATCACTCCCCTCATTAGACTTTGACATAGATTCGTCATTCTCCATTTATTAAACATCATCTTTATCGCTGTCGGTATGACCATTCGACATCTAAGTGGAGCCCTTTCTACCACCAAATACTAAAGAACTGGATAGATCACGATCAACACCAGGTGGAGATGATACTCTATTCGGAGACGGTGATGGAATACTAAATCTATCACGTTTATTATTAAAATGACCGCATTTGGCACATGTATACTAGACCATATTATACTCATTAGGAGGGACAAGTCCATTGTGAGTAAAGCACTTTTCACAAATGAGCGCAAATTTATCCTATGGACCATCTTCGCCAATTATAACATCCAAGATCCGATCCATCCACGTACGTTCCGAACTAGATACCATACTAGGATGCGGCATGATTTTGGGTGGACTCATATTCAGACGTAACTAGTCCTATGATTAGTACTGCTGAGGTGGTATACCAGGAGGCGACATCTAAAGACCTCCTCCACTGACAGATTTTTATTACTACTAGCTAAACGATGGCTACCTCAATGGTCCTTACTATAATTACTACTATTACTACTACTAAGATGGCTGTTAGGAGCGAATTTAATTCTACTGCGGATGTTATTAAGATTTAAACGAATTACCACGAGGCCTACCAGCAGATGCAGATTGACTGTCTTTCATCGGAGTTCTCCTATTATGCTCATATCGATCAATCAGATTCTTGGCCACATAATAATTCAACTTCTTCTTCATCTCTTCCACTTTCAATTTCTGTAATTTCTTACATGAATCCAACTCTTGCTCCCTCAACGTGATAGACCGCCTGTAATACGCCTGGATCATCCATCTGCTAACGAGAAGGAGGAGCGGCGCAAGCACAACAGGGGAAACACTAACAGCGTATTGTGCTACTCCATCCGATAATTTGAGTGTCCGCCATTGGAATAAAAAGAAGGACAACAGCCAGCAGAGATATATGATCAAACCATATGTGGTAAGTACTGCCATAAATTTCCTTTAATTTACATTAGATTCTGATATCCTTACTTCCAATTTCTGTATATCCTCATCCAAACCAGCCAGAATCTTTTCATAATCATCCTCAGCCTACACATGAAATAATATTAAATTATTACTATATAATACAATTATAATCTTACTGGTTTTCTGAGTTTAGTCATTAGTCCTCCCATCAGAGTTTTGATAGACTAGAATTTGCACCGAGTAGAACGTTGAGCGGCGTTGGATGAAAAGAGAAAAGCGCTAATCACACAGAGAGATTCAATATACACAAATACAATGGCGGATTGGAATACGAACTATAATTTTTATTTTAATAACGCCATATGAATTTTTGAACATGAGTACAAGGCGCTTCAGTTAATTGTTACTCTCTGCGCAGTGAATACGTGATGTATGAGTTGGAGTGAAGTGAGTGAGTGACACGCTTTGTTTATTCCAGATTGTTAAATGAAAAAAGGGACCAGTGATGACACCACAATATTGAAAACAATGTCGATGCGCATACAAGTCTGAAGTAAAGTTGTTGCTACATTTATATTATTCGTTCGCATCATAGAATTATCACTTTCTATCGCAAGACTTTCAGCTAATATTGTCCTATCAAATTCTTCCACAGTGCAGAATTGGCTGAAATACGACGACATTCTAGACGGAACTACGTCCAGGATGGACTATATGATAGCTTTAGCCATTGGGCTGCTGAAGAAGTGCAATCGCTGACGCAATTTGTACTTGCCAACCTCCCAGTCAAAGAATGACAGATAGTCAAAGTGATCACAAGCATCCATCAAAAGTTCGAAGGATTCAGTAAATACAGCACCATTGTTCCAAATCAGAACACGAACTTTATCAGGGTCATCTTGCTTTCTTCCCTAAGCAAGCTACTTTATGATTTTCCACTTATCGTTCTTCACGAAGGACTTACTTAAACTGACCGTTATTAATGAACGCGTGTCGCTAAACCCTTGTGCATCAGAGAGTTCTAATAACCTTCCTTGAAATACGCTATTCTATCAGCCTCGGTCATGTTAACTATCGGACCCTCTAGTGCTCTAAATGAACTGCCAGATGATTGACTGCAGCTTAAGACTAGGGAGTTGTTGAACAAGGAAACAGACAGCATATCGCGTAATACTCATTCAACTCCAAGTCTTCAGAGCGGAAATCAAACATCTGAATGCCGTTCTAATTGACCCATTAAGTATCTCTTTGCGTTTGCAACACCAGGGGTTCAACCAAGAAGTATGCTCGGCCCAAAACTTTCTAAGACAGCCTATCAGCATTTTTTGAGTACTTTTCACTCAGGCAGAGTTCTAAAGCATCCTCCAGTGATATCGGGACTTGCCGCCAGAGACTCTCTACAGCTAATCTTAAAAATAATCCGGACTCAGACCATAAAAGCATTCCACCAAACGATAATCATTTAAAATCTTTTCAATATCAGCTTTTAACTGTTGATTTATGCGTTGACGCTTCATCAAGTCTTGCCGGAAGTGCTTGACTGAGCTTAGGTCAGCAGTGCCTGATCAATGGCTCTTTGCGGCTTTATCAATCTGAGATCACTCTCGATTCTCATTGATTGCAGGAGCAGCTTGTCGAAAGTCTCCACATTAGTTGAACCAACTAATTGATCCTTGATCTTCGACTTCAGCTTGCTTTTGAAATGTCTCAACGGAGGAAGGCCACCCAAAACAGCTTCGTAGTGATGGGATAGTCTTAGATAGCGCGCAGCAAAAGAACTCACCATCTCGTTCTCCTACTGAGGTTTCAAAATGGCTATCTGGTCTTTCCAGTAGTCATCATTGACTTCAGCGACCTTCAATTTGGTCAGCGATTGCAGCAAGGAGTCAAACTTCTACTCCGGATCAATACCACGTAGGTAGGAAAAGAAGATCCTCTCATGACTATGATCAGACAGCAGTCTCCAGAACACATCAGCCTTTTCAGCATCCACCAGCCCGAGTTACTTGCAATCAACCTTGAAAGCATCAATAAAATCAACCCATTCATCGAAGTTGCAGTTAAATTTGCATTTGACCATTTCGCAATTTGGCTTGATCTTACCAGAAGAAGGACTGCTCTAGCTATTTTAGAATTTGCTAAGTGGGTTTGGACCTGGACCTGAAATTGGAACAATAGATTACAAAGTAGTGGCAGTGGAAGCAGCACTGGCATTATTAGACGCAGTATAGACCTTCTAGATAGAGTCAATAAGGTCGTGGCATAAGGTATTTCATTCAGTAGGCAAGAATTGATCCTTCAGTAAACGCAGCACCTACAGCATCAGCTCTTAGTCATCTTGGTCCGGGATCAAGTACTTGACCGTGCGTTTCAGGTAAGCAGCGGTTGCCTTGTAAGACTGTATCAGGGTAGAGAACTCAGCTATATTGTCTTCCAGTTTTTACGTCCGTTTATTGCCTGGTCAGTGAATCGACCATGCATAGATCGACAACTGAATTAGGCAATGCCTCAATCTAGGACTTTACACTTTAAGACGTTTCGACTGTCAATTTGTTAAAACATAATAATACAATAGAATTTCAATTCAACAGATTGCTAATCAAATCAATAAATTAACGTTTCATATGGTGTGTCCATATATCGTTAGTTAGGCAAACTAGTCTTGGCTTGGTAAAGAAAAGGTCTCTAAAGATGGCCGTTGAGTATTTGATAGAGAGAGAACGAAGCGAAGCACTTAACTTTGAGGAGCACAGCCACATAAATAATAGAGTCAGCTTGACCCTTCTTGCTAAGGACTGCACCATATTGTTTTGAGAGTAGGAACGCGTAGAGCTAGATATCCCATTGTTTGCGTGATGAGTGATGACTACTGTGTGAATGACTGCACTGTTTGAGTGATTGCTTTGTTTACATGATGGGGTGTGTGAATCAATATGGAACTGCTTTAAAGTGGCGTAATACTGACACATCCTCTTCTCTTCTACTTACAAATATATTCTGTGTCAAATAGTTTATAATATTGAGTTTTTTACATACCTGAATAACGATAACAAGATTAACAATGTCTGGAGAACCATCTCGCGTGAACGCTACCAAGGATATCTATATGGGCAAGGCTAAAGAAGGCCTGGGCAATTTAATGGGTGCAGAAGATTTGTCTAAAAGTGGAGCTGCCCAGAGATTGGAGGGTGAGGCTGAATACGAAGCTGTGCAGAATTAGCAGTATGCAGAAGGCAAGGGTCAAGAATGGAAGGGCAAGGCTGAAGAGTTCACTGGCATCTCCGAGAACCGCAATGACTGGACTGAGAGCAACGCGCCTTTGACTGGCAATGACAGTTCTGGCTTAGGTTCTACTGGCCTGGGTTCCTCTGGTTTGACTGACTCCTCAAACATTGGTACTGCATCTGATGAGGGTCGCTTTGATCAAACGATTGGCGAAAGCAAGCAGAAGATGTCCGAGTTCTGAGGGAACTACTGTAATGAGTGGCTTGTGAATATTGAGATAATGAATAATTGAAACTTTTTACTCGAATCAGTTTATGCTTTTACTTAGTACTTCTTGAATCGATAGATACTCTGATGACATGACATACAGTATTCACACATTACCCCTGAAACATCATTGAGGACCAAACAACACCGCGCAATTTAACACAATTAGGGATACACATCAAATTTAGTATCAGTATACTGAATGTACTGCGTAAGAACGCGTAATTGTGCATCAAGGCTAAAATATTTACAGTAAATATCAAGTTTCTTACCAACCACGCGTATCCCTACCCAATTTACGGATAGGCCAAATCTCACTGATCCCGTGATCTGCATCAATCATCATCGCCGTCGTTTCGGATGAATCTTAATGATGACACCGATGCCGTGTCACTGTCAGGAGTTGCTGATGATTCAACATGCACTATAAATTCGCATCTACGGGCAACTTGTATCTCTTCCTTCTTCAAGAATCAATAAGAATAATAACAATAATAATCTGAACTAAATCTAAAAATGACTAATACTGAACCATCAAGAATGAACGCTAACGCTAACATCGCTGCCGGTGCTGTCAAGGAGACCATGGGTAACTTGGTCGGAAACCGCGAGATGGCTGCCAAGGGTAACTTGTAGAACACTGAAGGCCATGCTGAGTACAAGGCTGCACAGAACAAGCAGTATGCTGATGGTGTCAAGGACCAGGTTGTCGGTGGTGCTAAGCAGACTTTCGGCGGTCTGACCAACGACTCTACCGAGGCTGAGGGTAAGCTGCAGCGCGAACAAGGTAACGTGAAGAAGGACATGAGTTACAACTGATCACATCTAATATGAAATACTCTCGCAATGAATAAATCCTCTTTTAATTTCTATCATACTTTTCTTGACTTTAAACAAACTGCAGTCCACACTGGGTGGAAGGCAACAGTTGTTGGTAAATATTGGTAATTTTGGTAACAATTTATCTGATTGCATTTCAGTCGACCATTTGAACCAATTCTTAATACATCAGGACGCCCTACAAGTGTAGTATAACATCAAGTGTAGTATATGAATGACATACAAATAAGATTACCTTGAGATTTGCAGTTGAGAATATTAATGAAGAAAAAAGAAATCTGCTGCCGAATTTCAATTTATAGTGGAGAACAGCTCATCATGACTTTGACTGATATCATTGCTGATTCAAAAAGCAAGTCATAGAACACTAGTGCGTCAGAGCTGTTCTAATACATCTATTGTTGCTAAGTCTAATATATGAAGGTGTACGGCAAACTACAGTAATGTTGTCGGGACGCGTATAACTATGCAATAACGCGTTATCAACATTCAAACGTTATTGTCAACCATTTATAAATTAAAATAATAATGAAGATGTATTGGAATTAGAATTCAAATAATACCAAAAGTCATCAGTGTAAATAAACTCAAGTTATAAAAAAAACATTTAAATTCAAATCAAGTATTCAATTTCAATTTCAAATCAAGCCATCATGGGCATCTTTAGAATAAAAGTCATCCTCATCGTCTTTATCCAGAATTCGCACAGGATGCAAGTTATACCATCAAGCCAGCTCCCAACAGGCTGCACATAGCATGAGCAGGCATGTCATCGTCACCTTCATCCAAATGTTAATACTTGATGATCTGCTAAGAAGGAGCTGGCACAATATGCTTCAAAACTCTATCCATATCAGCTCGAACGTCAGGATCAGCGTTTTCATTCAAAGTGAGCGATGCAGATGTATGTTGCAGAAACAGATGCGCCATGCCAACCTTGATGCGTTTTAGTTCCGGTACCTAGGAAGTGATCGAGTCTGTAATTAAATGACACCCCTGCGATTTTCCTTTTATGGTTATAGTTCTCTAAATCCAAGTCATCATCTATCGCAAAAGTTTGTTAAGATTGATGGAATGAGTTAATTACCTTTTTTGTGGAAAAAACGCGTAAATTTCACATCTAAAATGGCGTAAGGATCATTTGTAAAAAAGAAGTCTACTAATGGACAGAATTAGTAAAAGTAAAAGCAGAAATAGTCTCAGTAAAAGAAGCCATCAGTTGGTATGTTATCGATAGATCGACGTTGAATTGTAATTCTGATTTAGATGATGAATTGTTGTAGGCCTTGTAATCAATCCGAAAAAGCCCATGTTGATAAAGAAGCAAAAAACCTAAAAGGTAATTTTAGACAAAGAGCCACTATACGATAACAATTGGTAATCATATTTTTAATTGCAATGTCTGTAGAAATTATCAGCAGCTATAGGACGGCATATTGAATCCTCTCTGGCGTCGAAATCGCATCAGATTGGCAGATTGAGTGTGATCAAAAAAGACCCTCAAGTATCTTCAAGCTAGAGCACATCACTTCTAATCAAGAAGATGAACAAGAAATGACTTTATGAAATATAAACACGAGTACGTTCATTCATTAAGAATTTCCAAGACTTCAATCAATTAAGCTTTGATGGCATCCTTCGCATTAGAGTCCAAATGTCTGATTTGATCGTGTTTCACTTTTTCACCTTTGACCAAAATTTCAATTTCAACTTCTTGTGTCTTCGCCTTAGTCTTTAACAAATATTCTCCAACGTCTGTTGCATTATCGTCACTCTTTTATTGCTTTAAATAGTCAATAATATTCATTTTCAGTGCATCATGGCTCAGAGCTGAGTATTCACTGTCTAGGAGACACTTTATCTCTCTTTCCATCATATCATACTACATTTGAAGTTGAGACAATTTGCTATTGTACTCAATTTCTAAATTGGTTAATATGCAGTCCAACTCTTTCTTCGTGTACCGTTTAGACGGGATACTTTAAGCACCAAAAGCTTTAGCAGGAGTTTACAGATTCATCATGACAATTACTACTTTTCTATAAAGATTATAAACAGACTACACTCAAACTGCTTTATGATATAAGGTAGAGCTCACTATGTGGAAGAGAGAGGTACTCTGCAGAATAAGTTGAGTTTCAAAGTGAAACAGAAAGAGAGCGTACGCGTTTTCAGAGTGATTTGAAGACACGCTGCGTATAACAAAAGGCACCGTACAAGTAAATCAATTTTTTCATTCATTATAACTTGGTAATTTAATTGGTCAAGTAATCAAGCATCTTGGCTATTCTTCACTATCATTAGGGGCCAGAGTTTATTCTGCGACAGTCAGCGGTGAAGATTCTTGACGTTACGGTGGTAGTACTTAATTTGCGCCAGGGATTACCTTGCGTTGATAGTTTTCGAATGCAGCATACAAGTCCTCCTTACTATCTAGAAGCTTTCCATCACAAACACGGTGCAAGTACACGCAATCTAGAGCCATTGGTCCTTTCCACAAGCCGCTATGGTCAATAAGCTCAATTTTCACGTCCTGAAACGGTAATGACACTCTAAGTACATCTTGCATATTACCGATCAACTAGTAGCCACAGCCTTCAATCTCTGAAAATACAGAACTAGTTTGTAAAATGGACGCATTCTCCATGTCATCAACGAACGCTTGTTAATCGTCATTAAACCCGGACGCCATCGCATCGACTGTAATTGAATCAGCAGGCTTGAGTGGAATCGCACTGAATGTGCACTATTGAAAAGATCTCGCTTGAGAGTCCAATTTCAATCTATAAATCACCTAATAGTCTCCTTACGCAACGGATTAAATAGTTTTACGCACATCAAACCAGCAAACCATACTTAGATCAGCCACCTTGCGGAACAGGGAATCCTCCACATCAGCATCCACAATATCCCAATACCGTCCATCAAGCCATGTGATATTGAAGGTGGTGAATGAAATTAATCGACAACACAGCCGCTTATAAGCATCTAAATAAGACTCGCCATCCTCCAATTTAAAGTTACTAAATCGTCTCTTACACAGAAGCTACCAGCTGTAATCATCTTTAACGACAGCATGCATCTCTTTACAGGTCATTGCAAAATTGAATACATCAGTTTCATTTAGACATGGTAAGATCTCCATTGCAATTATATCAAATCCGAGCTACCGAATCATTATAATGGATTATCGGCTGTTATTCTACTGTATGAACAAATAATAAGTTTAGAAAAAAGAGCAGTAGCAAGTTTCAGGCCTGAACTAATCATCAGTTTGATCAAGATTGAATGAGTAACTTCAGGGGTGAGGACCAATTAAAGGCTGGTTGATAAAAGAAGAATTGCATTCATAACAGTTGCATTAACGAACTATGACTAAAGACTTACCATCCTGTATCTAGAACACATGTACAAGTTGCAATAATTCAGTATCGCGTTAGAGAGTTCTTTAGTCTATACCGTTCCAAGTTTGATCAGCAATTATTGCCTATCTATACTCAAATAACTTATTGATTATTGATTAGATTAAAGCTCGATTTAAGTGAGTAGTTGTAAGACACTAAAAAGAGACAATAATCATTGTACAAAAATAATTCACGTCTATCTTAGCATAACATTCTCATCATCATCATTTAAACCTTTCCATTATTTGATTGCTCTTAGAATCCTTTTAATAAACTGATGAAGTGTCATAGCGCTATTACTTTTGTTCAACGGAATTTTAAATATTTACAACGGCAAGTTCACTTGAGGGCAACTGACGCGGCATGTTCTTCATTTCATCCAGCGAACTCAGCTTATTCTCAGCAATACTACTTCTAGCACCATCATTAAATCGTTGACTTAGAAGGTAAAATGATGTAAACACGGGCGATGGATCACCAGTTAAACAGTGACTAATATCTTCTTCACTGTATCCAATGTCCACTAAACATGCCTTAATATGATCAGTCATCTGCAGATGTTAATCTCTCTATCTCAATGGTATCTAATGATCGTATCCAGTATTGATCCATTCATGTTCCACAACATCTTTCATTTGCAGACGCTTCGCCACATCAACAGTGAGGATTCCTTTAACTAAATTACTAAGCATGGAACTAAAATAATCTGGCTTTTTAAATCTGCCAGTCACAATAGCACCCACCAACTTGCTCATATTAGAGTCTGAGAAAGGGAGTTAAGCTGCAGCCGTACAGTATAGCGTGACTCCAAGTGCCCAAATGTCCACCACCCGACCATCATAAGGTTTGCGCGCAAGTAGCTCAGGTGCACAATACTCCACACTACCGCAGAACTCATCCAGTTGTTCATTAGGAGATTAGACGTTGGTAAATCCAAAATCGATAAGCTTCACCGTGTAATTAGAGTGTTACTAATCAGTATAACATATAATGACATTATCAGGCTTGATATCACGATGCACCACATCTCTCTCGTGACAATAAGCAACAGCGGCGACCAATTAACGAAATATACCACGGACTACATCTTCACCCACAGGTTTGTGCTATTCAATAAACTTGAACAGGTCACACTCACCATAATCCATCACAATAAAGATATCATCCAATCGATCATAAACGTGCATGATCCTGGCAATATTTTAATGTTTCAACTTTTGATGAATATAAATCTCTCTGTACAACTTCAGCGAGACCTCTTTATAGTTCAGATTCACCTTTTGTATACGTTTAATAGCCACTAAACTTCCGGTAGGGACATGTCTAGCCTTTTATATCTCAGCGGTTTAACTATGCGATATAACCGATATCATATCATAGTAAGGATCAACATGAGTATGAACTGGAGGAGGATTATGATTAAGCATGTTATCAATCAGATTATGCTACTGTTATTGATCATCATGTTAAGGAACATAGTGATCATGGGACGGAGGAGAGCTTGGACTTTAAACTAGGGATTGAGGGAGCGATGATTGCAGTTCTGGAGCATAATCGATTCGATTAGACTTTACCGGACTCTGTTCCAGCTCATAGATTGTATCCACAGCAGGATTAGGAGATAGCATGTTCAATAGACTATCCAACATCAACTTGGGATTACTCTAAACTTTATCAGCATCTGGGATAGTGATTGATTACTCTTTAGTCAATTTTCTTCTGCTCATTATAATTATTGTTGTTGTCGCTTTACGATGACGATCTCCTTTGTGACAATTTTACTAAAGCGGCGATGATTGTATTAATTGTTTTAATGACGATGATAGAGCAAGAGAATGTGCCAAGTTTGTTGTTTGAAAGCTTATCATTCATTGTTGATCATCGCGCACTACGTCTGAGGATTACGGCAACATGGCAACTATGAAGTGATGATTTCACAATTGCATTTATGAGCGGATGATTAAATAGTATACTGTGCCACTTTGACGTCTCAACCTCAATGTGAGTTGGTCTTGTCGCGATATGAAAATAAAATCTAAGCAAATCTACTGTAATCCAAAAGCATAACAACGTATCTTTAATATAAGAGCAGTTTAAAGTATTCACCTCTAATATCAGTTCACTCTTGGTTCAACTTTTACAAAAACCTCCTTGCCTTTAGACTCAAGCTTGACGCCTTTGACTGACTTGTCACTGACAAACTTGAACCGCCGCTAAGCCTCTTTAGGTGTCGCTGAAAAGTTCACGTCACAACTCTCGACTAGTGACAGCGGGAGTGGAGTACTTTAATACCGCCTGGCCAACATTGTTATTCGCGATCCTAGACCGATAGCACTGAGCAATGACCTGCAACTCAGCGCCAGATCGCCATTGTAATTGGGAGATTTAGTATCTGCAATCAAAACCACGAAACAATCACTCAGAGGACTCATATAGACGAATTTCAAATCCTTTAACTGAAATTTCTCCTTAATCTTCAGGGAATCAGTCTCAAGTACAACAATCTCTGACGTGTTCACCAATAATATACGATCGGATGTGGTCACTGGATTAGAACGATTATGTTTGGCCACTTTATACGCACACATAAAGCCAGTTGAATGTAATTCATGAGTTTGCCATTTCTTCATCTGATACAATCCAGCTTCATCAGCTGGAAAACAGGTGAGCGCAGTCGTCTTGAATCCAGTTTTTGCATTGAGATGACTCTAAGCATGAAACTTCCACTCCAGAATATCATTCATTTCCTCGCCTAGATTTCTGCGGTATTCACGCGCCTTGACCAACCGGTAAAAATGTTTTAGAGCATCACTAGCTGATTTAAGAGACTTGGTGGTAGACGGCCATTAAATATACCGCCAATGATCTCCTGCTTCTATAACAGCTGAACGGACAGGGCCTTTGATGAAGAACTGCAACAATCTCAATTTCCAAAATCTTTGAATGACTGTAACGGCATGCTTTTTATTCTTCTTCTGCTTATTCTAAATGTACTTCTTACGCGCAATGTGGCCTTTAATTGTACGACTAACAATCTTCATATCCTTCAAATCCTTTCGATATTTTCGCTTCTATCGATGCATCTTGTAAGTGGCAGCAATCTTGGTGGCAGCCTATCTCTACTTTAAATAGATGACCCTTTACCGATGAGATAACCAGCGACGCCTGATAATATCAGCAAATACGTGATTCTTATTAGCTAGTAGCTTATCGAGTCTTTGCAAACACACTGGAGACTTGATGAACAGCTTGGTCTTACCAACAACATACTAATTCGCCGGAATAAGATCTTTCAATAAAATTAAAACACCATCGCGAACTTCCCCATTGTACGTGGGCCAAGTCTTATCATTCAAGCTCTTGTACTTGTTAAGGAAAACCTCTAATCTCTATCTAAAAATGTATCCAACTTTGCGAATCTACACCGTCTATACCAGGCCAATTTACTTGATCTAACTAGTTAACAGTTCAACGTCACACACATCAGGCTACTGAGAACTATTAGACAGCAGGCATCGAAGGTAGTGAGGCGTCTTTTGCTTGATATTATCTAATAGCGAGTTGATCTA
The DNA here is from genome assembly GCA_023515745.1 of Amoeboaphelidium protococcarum. Lineage (NCBI taxonomy): Eukaryota > Fungi > Aphelidiomycota > Aphelidea > Amoeboaphelidium > Amoeboaphelidium protococcarum. Next base: position 1,607,794 of record JALECJ010000258.1, read on the forward strand.
ATATCGAAACTAAACACATAAAGTTTCAGACTTTTTAGTGTTATCCAAACGCTCACTCTCTGGAAATAGATCACGAACAAAAGCTTTACTTGAGGTGTTTAGAACAAACAGGACATCCCTATAAAGCTTGTCTGAATTCTTCTCCAGGAAACCTTTCACAGTATAAGTCACAACACCAGCATAATGTGTAATTCTAAATTGATCAACTTCTAAAGTCTTGTCAGATTTGGATTTCTCCCTGCTGTCAAAGAACTGATTGCTCCCGAAAGCAGAATTGAATTTATCCAAGAGCGTAGCATCCGATACATCTCCAGGCCTTACACATTCCTCATTCAGAATAGTAAACATGCTTTTCTGCTTTGACTCGATCAGTTCACACACTGGCAGATTGTTGAAGAAGGACACCTCTTACCATGATATTCCCTCCTACTTATAATCATTCTACTCTTGCACAATAGTGAGATCAATAAATAACTGCTGCAGCTTCTCATTACAATAGTTGATGCATAATTACTCAAAGCCATTACGATTCAACACCTCAAACCCGGCAAGATCCAGCACGCCAATATAATTCATATTCTTCTCATGAGGCACGGATATTATAGAGTTGATGCGCGCCACTAGCCAATCGAATACTCTACCATATAAAGTCTTGGTAAAAGCAACTCTCTAACTTATACACTGCTGCAAGCTGAGACTCACCACCATATCTTGTCCACTCTTTTTCGCATCTTTCACCACTCTCTTCATAAGAGCAGTTTGTAGTACCTGACCATCAACGCCAAGTATTTCAGCACATAGATTCAGGGCTTACTTTGATTACTCATCAGAAATGACAACTTCAGCCTAGCCACCGTCTGTATTCAGGACATCATATTATACATTTCCCAAGTGAAGCACAGCGGCAACACATTCAAAGAGAGAACGCTACTCTACATCAGACAAGCCAAGTTCATCCAACGCCGCTTTGGTCTTGATAAAATCCTCATTATCCTTCAATAGAGAATCATTCGCAGACGACGATTCAGTCAAGTGCTTTGATAGTAATTTATAGTCTGTGATGCTTCCTGATAACTTGGTAATACTCTTTACTGATTCATCTTTGCATTCAACCAGCTAATAAAAGATATGAAATGAACGTTCACTCTCAGACTGATGAACGACACGAGACTTTTCCAGGAGATAACAAGAAATCTTACCACCAACAGGCTCACCTTTATAATTGAACTGCAAATCCATGTACTTTCCGAATCTAGAAGAATTACCATTAGAGGCAGTCTTGGCATTACCAAAAGCTTCAAGACACGGATTAGCAGATAGGATATGGTTACTCACAGTCCCCGCAGTCTTCTTATTAACAGACACATGGGCCATGTACTTCATAATAATCTTACTCGCCTCAGTCTTCCCAGCACCGCTAACTCCACTGATGAGAACACACTGATCCTGCGCCCGATCTCTCATGGACTTGTAAGCACTATCTGCAATCTAATAAATGTGTGGAGGGAGTGAGTGAACATTCTTGCCCATATACTTTTCCATATACTCTTTATCATAGATGGGAAGTTCTTTAAATGGATTCAGAGATATTATGAGATCACCAACAGAAGTGTAAATCTGATTATGGTTGAATCTGGACACCAAGGCATCAGCAACAGATCCATCAGTCACATTCTCGATGTAAGTCAAATCTTGATACTCATCAACAACATTCTTCTTGGCAGAATCAGTCGCAGTAGGCATATCTATTATTATAAGTTATAAAGATTCTATGAACTGATATTCAAGATAAATGGAAAAGACGATTAAATTATAATGAAAAGCCTCTGCTCTTTGCATAACAATAAAAGAGTTGAAACAAAGAAAAGAGAATGTTTTTGAGATTGAAAACAACGAAAGACAGTTATATAAAAGATCTCTCTCTTCATTCAATAAAGTCACCGTCAGACGATATTAATCATGGATAACGCGGATTTTGATATTGATGAAGAGTAATTTAGTATTGATTGGGCTTATAGAAAGACCATTTTAAATTAATAATATATTCAAGTGATGTGTGTGCGTGTAGTTTGATGGAGAGTGGATTCTAGGATGGATTAGAGTAAGGGCGTGTGAATGGTTTGGAAAGTGGATTCTAGATGGGATATTCGCGATCACTTGGCATATACTCCCAGATTGGATACATCAAGCACTATCTCACTCTATTACCCAACTGCGAAGAGTAATATTGAATGCATTTCGTATCTAGAAAATCTATTGCACATAATCTCGATCTTGAATTTATATTTGTAGGCGATCAGAGAAACTCAGAGATGAACTGTTGAATTTGATCGAAAAGTTCCCCATGGACAATCTGGATGAGTCTGTGGATATTTAGGCTTGTCTGAATCAAATTGAGAATAAATTTAAAATATTCAAGGCTCAACACAAGATTAAGATTCCATAAATCATATCATTATTTGGTGCCCAAGATTCCGCTGCTCAGTTGGACTTTTGATATTGATCAACAACGTTGATGGTTATTGCTTCTTTAGAAATTACATTAGAATCAATTTCAGTCGCATGAATTTCCATCTTCACCTTTTCAGCCTTATTATCTGCGCCAGCCAATTTACCAACTTGAGACTTTATCCACTCTGGAGATTCATTTAGATTCAATGACTTTTCAACTGGGCTTGCAGTGTCTTAACTGCCGTTCAATAATCTCTTCTTGGCCATCAGGATACTCAAATCGCGATTCAGATCATTTAATACAGACTCAGGCACCTAGACTTCAGGCTATTTCACATCCACCTACGCAGAGCTTTCAAAAGGTGCAGTTTCCGGTGGTTGACTTGTTGCATTTTACTATTGAACTGCGCTGGCAATAACAGGCGTGGCATCACTATTAGTGGTATCTTTGATGGCCTCTTTTTGCTGATGAGACTATACAGCTGGACTACTGTCAACCTCTTTACTCTCGTTTCGAGCACTATCAGTAACAGATGAGTCGTTCTAAGCCGTATTGGCAACAGAGGACTTTTAATCAGATGACGCATTCTACTCTTTTGCTTGCTCCTACTTCGCAATCTCGATAGTTTCTTGGCCCACAGCTTTAGATTCCACAACAGCGCCGCTTTTATCAGAATCGACTTTACCGGCAACATATTCGTTCTTTTGCAGAGAATCTTCGCCAGCTTGATCTTATAATACCTCTGCTTAATGTTGACTCGAAGAAGGTTGTACAGTGTCAGTTGGGTTGGCTTAAGTCTTGCTCTCAGCAGCTTTGATATCCTCAGTCTATTCGCTTTTCTTAACAGGAGCAGAGGATTTTGTAGCATCAACTTTAACAGTATCAGCGACCGGCTTATCATTTCTTACTACTGGTTCGGAAGTTTACTTCACCTCATCTTGAGCAGCCACTACAACAGGCTACTTGCTATCAGGATATGAAGAGACCTACTAATCCTCAGCAGCATCATTAGATAAGCTTTAATCAGATGTAGCGGCCACCATTGCTTAGCGAAGAGGACTAGACTCACCTTAGTGCTGTCTGCTAGAAGCTCCGGTGTGACCGATTGATGTGGAAAGCATAGGAGAAGATGATGCATTGAGTGGAGATGTACTCATAACATTCTAAGTAGGAGATTGACCCTGTTGTGCCAGCAATGCCTTGTTCCAATTATCCAAACGCTTCTACTCCTTCTACAAATAGTCTCTCAGTGCTGCATTGTGCTTCTGAACTCTATTATCCCATGGAGGATCATAATAGACCGTCTGAGTCAAGTGGTCAATGTAATACACTCCACATTGCGGGGAAGTTGCAGCCTCCCAGCCGTATGGAATTTCGCCATGCAACACTTGAGCCATATCAGTCTTTCTAGTCTTTTTAGTTCTAGGATCAGCCCAGGTGGTGGACTTGTTAGCAAAACTACACATATGCGATCACATTGAAATAATAACCGTATGATGATACTTCCTGAAACAATGAAATGTAATCCTACTCTACAAAATAGGACTTGCCATCAGCTGTCTAGTGCTTCTCCCAGCCTTTAGGCAGCGGCCCCAGAGTCTACTCGTTCTCTGTCACAATTCTCGGTGACTTGTTAACAGATGATATTGACATAGTGTTCAAGTTTATGGGAGTCTGGTAATTTATTTACAAGAAACAAGAGTTTTGCTGTAAATTGAAACAAAGAAACTGAACAGAAAAGATCACAACTGAAGTGAAACGATCCCGAGTTGGCAGTTGTGTGAAACCAATGATGATGAAACGTTAATCACTTGAGCACAGAGACTTTCACTATTTAAAAATAATACATATGCATAAAGGTATGAAAAAATATATTTCATTCGACTTTAGAGGGATCCCAGCAGAATTTCTACCGGATAGATTTGCATTCATCATTGATTAGGATCATCTTGGAGTCAGTCAAAGAGCTCAATTCACAATCGAGCATCAAGTTCTCGCGTAATCTCTAACTAGAAGAACTTTTTGGTATCACTGATATATGCTAAGTTAAAGCCCACGCAAGTAAAACTTGAGCGGTAGTTATATCATGAGCAGTTGCAATTTCACGTACAGATTTCAAATTGATATCGCCATTAACCAACTTGCCTTCACCAAATGAAGAATATGCTTGTACATGTATTTGATGCTATTTGCAAAACTAGACTAGTTCAGTCTATGGATAAAGAGGATGCAGTTCAACTTGTAACAAATGAGGCTTAATCGTACACGTCCGCAAAACCTCCTCAATGTGCCTAATCTCATAGTTGGATAGACCAATGCACCGGCATAGTCCTTCTGTATACAGCCGCTCAATAGCCGCATAAGATTGTGCGCGCATCTCTCTGTTTCTCGCGTCATCATGTTTCAGTCCCTTAACGGCAGGCCAATGAATCATCAGGCACTTGACATAAGGCACACCCAGCCTCTAGATTGATGATTTCAGAGCTTCATATGCCAACTCTCCATGATCTTTAGGTGCTACACATCTGATGCTATAATTGCATTCTCTGATGATTAATAGATGTATCTTACCTAGCTTTGTGGTAATGAATAAGTCATCATATTGATTACTTTCAGGATCATCTTATATCCATTTGTGAATAGCCTGTCCTACTGATTCCTCGTTCCTGTACACAGCCGCAGTGTCTATGCACCGATATCCCAATTTTAAAGCATCGTACACAACTCTAAACGCGTCTTCTCCTTTTAATCGGTACGTTCCGAGTCCTATTGATGGTAATGATACGCCATTACTTAACTTGCTAGATTCAACTTTCATTACTGCTTTAATCGCTAGAGAGAGCGACTCCTATCAGTTAATCTTATTTCGATACTAAAAAGTTACTGAAAGCGAATTTTAATTACGTATCATGTCATCTACCATCATTTCGTACTCAACTGCATCTGAGCGGTATACACCAAAGCCTCCATAGCGCGGATCTTTTCCACTAGATAAGAATGGTAAGTTTGATTACATTGTCCTGTGAAATTTTTATAATGCATATTAAATATGATAAGTTTGAGTAGGATTATGTAAAGATTTAGCGTAAAAGTATATGAAATGTATTAAGAAGAATAAAGGATCTATTGAAAAATGTCGTGATATATCGAAAGAATACCTGTAATGCAGAATGGACAGGTAAGATGCTACTCACATGTCGCGTACCATATCATTTCATTGTAAATGGGATGACTCGTGTTTGAGTGTAGGAAGCTGATGGAACCGGATCAATTTGAGAATTTAGGATTCACTGCTGAATAGGAATAGCCATAATCGTCATGATTTCGTGGACAACGACTGATGGTTGCTTAAGGAAGTTTTGAATGATTACCATCATATGTATGATGTATATTGCGAATCATGTTGTGTTTCTCTCTCATATTCCGTTAATCTTGACCACTTCTCTCTCTTTTCATCGTCAATCAACTTACTTAATCAGAGACCGTTGTTGATTAACACATTGTAATCATTTATCACTTCCACTTATAATCGGATGTGAATAATGAAGATGTGATAAAACAACGAATATCCCTAAGCACAACTCTTAAGTCCAATTGCAGAGATGCGAGTCATGTATCTCAATAGCACTTACATGCTATTCGTTGCAGTTGAATGGGTCATTATTGTGCAAAATCTCAGTGACGCGTCTAGTATCTGCACATTTTAAGAATGGGAACGCTCAGTTGCAGCACCGGTCATGGTTATCATGTCTATGCTTGCTTATGCTTCCCTTCTGTGCGTACTAGCGTGTTGCGATGCGTCATCAGATAAAATGTCAATGTGTCGATATCTTTATTGATATTCACCTACCGCGACATGTTGACAATCTGATGCGCATAAATATTTTCTCAAAACTTTAAATATCATTTCGTTATAACCATAAAATAGTAAAATAAGATACTTTATTAGCATCGCTCCGTAATTCGCAATCACTACACAGACACCTCAGCTTACTTATTTTATGCATTCACTTCACAATCAGAATCCCATGTCATCGTCTTCATCGTCAAAATCTCCTTCATCCAACTCTGCCAGTTCAGCTTCCAAGACGGCCTGTTCGTTCGCCTTCTCCTCATCAATTTCCTTCTTCTTGTTCTTCTCAGTGTCATAACGCAATGCTTTTACCGTCTCCTGGTGCAAGTTCAAGCAGAACTATATGCGTTAGTTGAAAGCTTCCTGTGGCTCAGTGGTACAGTAAATGTTGCTATTCTCCTTGTTTTGCACATAGCCTTTCTGATGATTAATCGTGGCATCGATAACACCATCATTGATAGCCTTGGCCACAATGTACTCGGCATCCTCTTCACTGTCCAGGCTTAATTTCATACAGATATCACGCAGACTGATTTTAGAGTAAGACAAGCTGATGATACGGATACCAGTCTTTATGACATTATGACGCAGTCTCTGCACCAGGGACAGAGTACCATCCTTCTGCAGCTACTAACCGTACTTTGACAGAGCATTCTGAAAACCGCTCAGATCACCACTTCTCATGGACATTGTCAGATGATAGTACGGCTCTAAGCACTGCTTCAAGATGGGAACGCGAAAGTCCGCACGGCTAGGAATCTCTCCCATCAGCAACTGTACGGTAACATAATACTTGTAAGCAGTCTGAAGGAAGCCAATAGATCCTTTGCTCTTGACGGCAGACTGTGCATACTTTTCAGCATCAGCAACTTTGTCCAGCAGAATACCAGACGGAGCTTTACGAATAGCCTGCAACAGATAATCTCTGCCTTCACTGTACTTCAAACCGATCGTCTTGATCTTTCCCATGTAGAACATGTAGCGAGAAGACTCTGCATTCTGAGCCTTTTCAGGAAATTGAGACTTTTCAGCAAATTTCTCCGCCTGATCATACAGATTATAGTGAAGATAATTGCGTAGAATCAGATTAATCAGCATTGCCTCACAGTGCTCGTCATGGCGCAACACGGCAAATCTCTACGCGGCCAATAGAACATTACGGATAGTCTCTGGTTAACCAGATAGTTCAACAGCTCTGGCATAATAGAAGAAGATTTACGCAGCAATCGGATCCAACATTCTTCTATTTAGAGAAGGAACGAGGTTTACCAACTTCTAGGACAGAGCCAAGGACTCGCTCTTCTTTCCACTATCAATTAAAAAGACCAATGCAACCAATGCAACGAACATTGATACTTCTGCTGCAGCACGCTGGGTACTATGCTAAGAATTATCGACATTCATAGAAGCAGCAGCCGTCTACATAAAGACTTGAATTATTTATTTTGAATGAACATTGCAATCATAAACAAAGACTATAATTACCTGAACGGTGCTACTAAGAACTGAAGAGACTTCTTCATTTTACACATAAACTGAGACTGCTTGTTGTAACTTTTCCAGACTGATTTACTTTCTCAAGTATGGGAGTCCACGCAAAGCTCGTGACGCATACTTTTTATCCAACTGAGTGACAGCCTTCTCCACCAATTCGACACACTACTTCATAGCTACACATGCATTCGTAAAGCATTAAAAAGGATCATTTAATTTTATAATAAGAGATAAATTATGACATACCAGAGCTGAAAGTAGGCTACTTTGGTTAACTCTTATCTTATTATTGTTCAATTTCCATGTTGGCCATTACGCTATGCGTTACTTTTACTAAGAAAGACCTGCTGGGAAATGTTCGTTCGAGTGTTCAAAACGACCAGAAGAGAAGACGATCTCCTGTTCGTGCACTGCAAAAAGTTTTATTTTGATTTTTTGGTTCACTTGATGATGGTCCGCTTGTTTCACAAGTATTTTGATCTGTTATATAGCGTTACAATATAAATGATTCTCATTGAAACTAAACTTAAATCGAAATATTCTCTCTAAACCCACGTCTTTTCCTTAACTTATAACTCACCTTATTTGATTTTACTCTGCTAAATATCATCGTCGCAATCGCTCAAATTGATGACTTGTCCCGTCACTTTTATGTCACTGTAATTGTTCTGATTCAACATCTGTAGCACTAATTGTCTGATTATGTATCCAAGTCAAAGAACGTGCGCTATCCATTCCTGCAAAGTAAAGATTCTAGACTAGACGGTACTTCCGATTGCTATCCTTGTGTTCAGAGGAAATCAGAAACTCGGATATCAATGACGCATCGTGACGTGGTCTGATACGATGGTGTTAGTGATTGAATCATTCCTGTTAAAATGATGCAAGTTGACGCGTTACTTCTCTTCTTGATAAGAAATTGCAGGGATTGTGATATTGTTGAATAATAGAAAGTTGCATTTTCATCTTTAGGTGCGTCCCCATTGAAACTGTTGCAGTCTTGGCGCTGGTCATTTTATAGAGTATCGCGTTAATGTCTGAGCTTGCATTGTAATGTCACAGAGTTTATCAAGGGGGAGTAACATTGGTTGCAGTTGACCTAGCGGAGTAGATTATTTGCTTGCAATGTGTGATGTCTGGGTGCATATCTTGCTGAAATAATATCGCGCTAATTGCAATGTTTGGTCGCTATATCAAGAAGTTTTCCGTTTGCTAGTCATTATTGTTCTATTACACTGTGATTGTCTTTGCGTTTTATTAGGTAAATGGAAGATTGCTGCCGTGCTTAGTACTGCTATGGAGGCGCTCATTGGTACTGCAGATGTTGAAAGGCTTATGCAATGAGTTTAAGCGTGGTGTCAGGCTAAATTGATCAAGGCTAAGGTGATGGTGTCCAGTTGTAATATCAGGTTGAGTTATGGGCTTTATTACGTCGTTGAGACAGTTCGAAGATTGCAGTTGCTACTACGGGGATATGTGGGTACCCCGATGAAAAGATCGCCGGAGCTTTTTTAAAGTGTACGAGTGATCGCTTAACCCACATGAAGACGAATGGACGAACGTTTTAAACGAATACGAGACAAAGTCAAGGTCTGCTTGAAAATTACACCACTACACTTAGCACTCCCCACGGTCCGGGACCATTATTTACGGTCTGACTCGGTCCGCGGACCGCATTGGGAAAAGTTAGACCGATCCCAAGTCGATCCTTAAATTGTGAGACCGGTCCCATAGTGAAGCCAGCTCAATAAATCAATGTTATATCAGCCTTTTATAGAGCTAATCAAGTTTTTTAAAGCTCCCTCATTGTTTCATAATCAAATACTCAGCGTGACGCAAGATAATCATATACTCGCGCTTACCGACAGCACAAATTAACAATGGCGTCATTCGTTTTAAGTCTCTTCATAATCGTTTTAATTGTGTTCAAACATGTATAAGTAGCTATTATCGATAACTCAATATTGAATGAAGCGAAGTTACGGTATTTTATAATCGTTATTCACGCTTTAAGTCATGGTTACAATGGTCACGCTGATATATCTCTTGGACCGGTCTGGACCGATCTGTCTGCGGTCCAGGACCAACGGTTCAGTCTATGCACGGTCCTGGACCAAAAAAAGCGGTCTGCTTTGGACCGTGGGGAGTGCTAACTACAACGGTCAACATGAATCGCATTTTTAGCTAGATATACTCAGTTTGATACTAGCTACTCAATGTACTTAATTATTTTCAAGTAGCGAGTGAAATACTCTCAAGCGGTGGCTTGTAATCTCTCGCCTAAGTATGATCCAAATCTGTCCAAAATGGACAAAACGGGATCATACAAATTACTCTACTGCAACGGTCAACGTGAATCGCAATTTCAGCTAGATATACTCATTCTGATACTAGCTACTCAGTAAACTTAATTATTTTCAAGTAGCGGGTGAAATACTCTCAAGCGGTGACTAATAATCTCTCGTTTGAGGACTGCGAAATAGAAATTTTAAATGACGGGAAACTTTAATTAACTAGAGTACACCTTGAATCATAATACCGAGTCAAGAATTTGTCTCAGCATAGGAATCAATTATTGAGGAGATGAGTACTCGTCGCATCCGATACTGAATCTGATCAGATAACGCGACACTTTGCCATCGGTTGACTATTCGACTGCGTCAAGTTCGCCATAATGAGCCAATAAGGTGTACAGACAGCATAGAGTAAAGTTGGCACCAAGAGAAGGGCCTTTATACACGTACGGGGCTGGTAATGCATCATAAAACTTGGCAGTGTTAACCTCTGGCTGTTTCAAGACCATGGATAGAACTGGACCATAATAACGATGAGCGCCACACAGTTAATGATATGCGTCATCGTAATTGAACTTTGGATAGTACACTTTATCAACTGCTGGATGATTTGTTAAAAAATCTGCAACTGTCTCCGCATTCTTGGAGCATAGTTCCGCCCTCTGCTCATAATCTTGAGCCTGTATACTCAGCACTTCCAAATCTTACCACCATAGATTCTGCTCCTGTTCATATTAAAGCATATGCTCTTTTAAAGCAGCGAAATGTTAACTTTAAGAATTTAGAATGATACTACCAGACATTACATTACATCCACCGGATATAAGCTTAGTAAGACTGGACACTACCGCATCACAATTTTTCAAAACGAGAGGCAAACACACAGGACCACTTATTGTATCATCCACAATCAAAGGGACATTAAATTACTGGCACAACGCGTAAATTTTATCAAGTGGAGGACACTCTAACAGAGGATTAGACGGAACTTCAGTAGTAACATACGCCACATTTGGATCTTCTAACAAAGCTGATTTCAACTATTCCAGCCCGTTCCCATTATCATTAGCTACGATGTGATGGCACCTTTTATTGAACTTTTATTGCAACTTTAATGTGTCCAGATACGGAAAACCATATTATACGGAACTGCAACATCTATTCTAGGTCAAAGCTCTATGAACAGAGTACATAGCAGCCATCCCGGATGGAGCTAAGAACACCTGGTTTTGAGTATCGTCTGCTCCAAAATAGAATCTCTGCAAAATCTCCTTGACTTTTTGTATAAATAGAGATTACTCTCTTCTGGGAATTGATGGAGAGGTTGCTCTTTTACTGCCATCATCCAACGACAAAATGTAGTCTGCGCGCCTTGCAGATATACCTTCACCGCAATGCTACCAGAAGCTTTTGGCAATATTAAACGACGCGTTAAATGAGACAGATTCACCACAATTAATGACCACCGCAAAACAAATGTCGCTATACTTGAAAACTTCAACGGTATCTTTATCCCCACTTTCAAATCGTGACTAAATAAAGTGCAGGCAGCGCTAGGCAGCTTGCATGGTCGGATACAGAAAGGCAGATTAATACCCACATTTGACACCAGAATCCTATTAATATGCATTCAAAACCACCTGGCTTAACCTGACAATGTTTGAAGATACAACAAATCGTGGATATCCAGACTTGAGCTTCAATCTTCCCTCTTCATAATCTACAGTCGATTGGAACGTCGGCAACGATACTGACACGGCATGGGTTGTATTTTCCGGAATAGATGCGCCAACATCCAGCTAATAAGGAGAAGGTTAAGTGCTCTTAGTCATCTCACTTTTCTGTTATATTTCCAAGTGAAACTGCAAAGCAATTTAGGCACAAGAAATGAATAGAAAATGAAAAGGCAAATGTCACGCGAAACTTTCTTATCTGGGATTATATAAAGAGTCAAAGCTCAAATTCAACCATGATGTGTCTATCAATCTAATATGTGAGTTAAAATTAATACTTCTCGGATGACTCAACGCGTACTTTAAAAGACGTGGTCATAATAAGATATCAATAAATAGGGGGCATACCCCAAATGGACAATAGCTTAATGAGAAATTCAATCTAATGATGGCACTTTTATACACAAAAATAATTTGAAACAGAAATGTTTATCATGTCTTTGCAAATCCTTAATCGTCCAAAGTTGAAACACCATAGTATCATTTCATCGTCATGTGTGAGCTCCGTCCGCCTTCAGAGTGTGTGACGCTATCTAGTTCCATCTTATTCTTTTCGTCGCGTCTCTCCTTCCTTTCCCTCGGCAAGAGAAGAAATTGACTGAGAGAGATCGCGTCAATTCTATACGCACAAAGCGCCTTCGGATTTCCCAATTCTCTTTCGCCAACTGACAATTTTACCGATTTACGCTTAATAAGCTTAGCATCATCTGTCACGTTTTGAGAGCATTCCGTATACGTACAACTAATATATAATTCTATTATAAATATGGCTTTAAAGAGAATTAATAAAGAATTGATTGACCTCGGAAAGGATCCTCCTTCCTCTTGCAGTGCTGGTCCTACTGGAGAAGATTTATTCCACTGGCAGGCTACCATCATGGGACCTCCAGATTCTCCATATTCAGGTAAGATTTATTATTCTGAAGGCGTTTATTCATTTTTTACCTAATTATACACCTACACCAGTATGTGCGTGTGTGTGTATATTTGTATTTTGTGTGTAGGCGGTGTGTTCTTTTTGAGTATTCATTTCCCTACTGACTATCCGTTTAAACCACCAAAGGTCAATTTCACTACGCGTATCTACCATCCGAATATAAACTCAAATGGTTCAATCTGTCTGGACATTCTGAGAGATTAGTGGTCACCTGCGCTGACTATAAGCAAAGTGCTGTTGAGTATATGCTCTATGCTGACGGATCCGAATCCTGATGATCCTCTGGTGCCGGAGATTGCTCATCTATACAAGACTGACCGTACCAAGTATGAGTCCACAGCTCGTGAATGGACGAGAAAGTATGCCATGTGAGAGATGATGCCTATATGACACACGTTTGCCACCCCATGCAAGTTTCAATAGAAACATTATTTGCTCTATTATTATATTGGCTTTTGTTTTTTGCTTTTATTTTGATTGAAAGGCTAGATTTTGATGATTGAATGCTTTAAAAGTTTGAAATTAATGCGGTACTTTCTAGTATAAATGATAATTGTTGGACCTGAATATTGAAGCGCGCCACCTGCAGTAACGGACGCCTTACACCGACCGCGTTCTTTAGGCAATCTTTCAGTTTGAAACTTTTCTACGCGTCTCAGTTCTAAAGAAAATGTTTTGCCTAAGGATGTTTCCCCTCTCTCTCTCTAAACATTCCGTTCCTAACGTGTCGTTACGACGAAGGCGTTTACTGATATCAATCAAGTGTTAAACCACCATTTTAATACTTTCGCAAAGAACAGCCAGGAATTTTTATTTATTTATTATAAATGAGAGGTTCAAGTCATTGTCCGGCAGTTCTAAAACAGCGCGTTCTTACAACAGTCGCGCCTACTTTGGCGTTCTTTGAAAACGTTTGTCCGTTGTACAGAACGAACGAACTAAGGCGCTCCCTAGTTGTTCTTTCACCGTTAAGTTCAATCGACTTACGCTGTTTCTAAATTGCTTAATATCATTGTGCATTTGTCGTGATTTATCAATTGCTCTATCGAATAATTTTCCGTATAAAATTATCTAAGTATCCGAACTAGTGCATTATTATAAGTATGAGTAACGGGAGTGCAGACAATAGTTGGAAGCAGGGCTTGACTGTGCCTGTGAAGGATGCCAGAATCAAGACTGAGGTGAGAGAGATACAGCATATTCAATCCATTATATTTATATACACTCAATGTTCTATATTATGAAATAGTGTAGGATGTCACTGTCACGAAGGGAAATGATTTTTAGGATTATTTTCTAAAAAGGGAACTGTTGATGGGCATATTTGAGGCTGGATTTGAAAAGCCATCACCTATTCAAGAAGAGGCCATTCCCATCGCGTTATCTGGACTACACATTTTGGCTAGAGCTAAGAATGGTACAGGAAAGACTGCAGGTATGATTATTATTACGAACATTAGCTTACGATTTACCTTTCACTATTCCCTAATTATACTATGTAGCATTTGTGATTCCTGTATTGGAAAAGGTGGACGTTACGTAGAATCATATTCAGGCTGTTATCCTGGTGCCTACTAGAGAGTTGGCTCTGTAGACTGCTTAGGTGTGTAAGACTCTTGGTAAGCATTTAAATTTGGAGATTATGACCACAACTGGAGGTACTGGACTGAAGGATGACATTATTAGATTGGACAAGACGGTGCACATCATTGTTGCCACGCCTGGTCGTATTCTGGATCTGGGTGAGCGGAAATTGGCCAAGTTGAACAAGTGTAAGATGTTGGTGATGGATGAGGCAGATAAGTTGTTGAGTCCGGAATTTTAGCCGGTGATTGAGAAGCTGATTGGATTATTGCACCAGGAGAGATAAATTTTGCTATTCTCTGCCACCTTCCCGCTGCTAGTCAAGACTTTTAAAGACAAGTTTATGCAGAATGCGTATGAAATCAACTTGATGGAAGATTTGACTTTGCGTGGTATTACGCAATTCTACGCCTTTCTGGAGGAACGTTAGAAGATGCACTGTCTAAATACTCTGTTTAGCAAGTTGAAGATTAACCAGTCTATCATATTCTGTAATTCCACGTAGAGAGTGGAGCTACTTGCAAAGAAGATTACTGAACTGGGCTACAGCTGTTTCTATATCCATGCCCGGATGCCTCAGGCTGACAGAAACAGAGTCTTTCATGATTTCCGAAGTGGAAAGTGTCGTAATCTGGTTAGTTCTGATCTATTCACGCGTGGTATTGATATCCAGGCTGTGAATGTGGTTATCAACTTTGACTTTCCCAAGAATGCAGAGACGTATTTGCATCGTATCGGTCGCAGTGGAAGATTTGGTCACTTGGGCCTGGCAATCAACTTGGTCACATATGATGATCGCTTCAATCTGTTTAGAATTGAGCAAGAATTGGGTACGGAGATTAAGCCAATACCTGCTGATATTCCATTAGAATTGTACAATTGAATGCTTTCTTTCAATAATGGCAATCATGGCGGATTTGCCATCCGTGTACTGTTATCAGTATAACAAGGAGTAGAAATGTGTAAAACTACTAATGGTAAATAGAAAGCATTCTTTTTAATTCTTACATATATTGCAGCATTTTAATTGTTAAACAGAAATTGTGGCGTGGAAGGTAATGGGAATATCTTGTTCCATCTCAATCGATTTTTCTAATAACTTTCCAATCTACGGTAAATTCACATGGTGAAGTGTGAGAGAAAGTTCAAGCTGATTTACAGTAGAACACGGTTTGCCGCCAACTAAATAACCATCTGGCCGACCATTGCATGTCGAGCCTTCCTTTTAATCACCAATACACAAGGCATTCTAAGATGGGGCTTCAGATCAAATAAGATCTTTTTCCTGGCCAATGAAAGCGTCCCGTATATTATTAAAGTGATTGATCAAGCCATTAATATGAATATGATCAAACAACCAATCAATTCCATTCTAGACATTGTCAATTTCATCTCTTCTTATAACTAATACACAACAAGCATTGCCTTCTATTCATAGTAAGTATTGTATACTATAATAATGCAACTGCTGAAATTGAGCTCGATACTTACCGCCGCTGCTGTGATCTTGGCGCGTGCGTTACCGAACGAAGATCCCCCTGTGAAGTGCCGTTTGAGGGACAAGGTGTCTGATGGCGTGTTATCTGAAAATTGTAAACATTGCCCAGGCAATCAGATTGCGAGTTCATTGTCAATGTTTGGTGTAACTTAGTCTACCTCTTGCACCTCTACAGCTAGTACTCCAACAACGGTATTCAATCAATCTGGGTCAAATTAGGTGACTTCTGGGATGCCGTGCACTACCTGTTCTCCTATTATGGTGGAAAGCTCTCCGTGCACATCATGCCAATTCACGAAAACATCTAATTAAGATGTTACGCCTGCCATTCCAGCTACTGAAACTAAAATTGCTTCAAGTATCTCATCTCTTGTAGCTAGATAGTCGTCGAAAGCTGATACAACTGAAACTGTGGCAAAGCCTGCGACATTGTCTAGTATCCATTCATCTGACGTTAAGCAAACGCCATCGTCAATAATAGCCTCCTCTGGTTCAGGCACTCCGTCTAGTAGGACACAAGCTATTTCATCTACGCTTGCTTAGTTTAGGTCATCCTAAGAAGCTTTGACTAGCACCACGGTAGAGTCTTCTCGCTCAACTGTGATATCCACCTCTAGTGTTTCTACGACATAGGCTGTCAAGACACCTGCCACCTGGAATCCCCAATAACCTTAGCCTCCGGCCCCTGAGCTACCTCCATCTACTCCCGAGCCAGCTCCTCCTCGTCCTCCTCGTCAGCGTAATCCTAACCCTGATAATCCACAGTCATAATTTTCATCTCTGACAAGTACTTCTCGTCGTCCTACTTAAACTCCTGTTGTACCGGAATCACGTCTACCTCGTCGTCCTACTTAAACACCTGTTGAACCGGAATCACTTCTACCTCGTCGTCCTACTTAAACACCTGTTGAACCGGAATCACGTCTACCTCGTCGTCCTACTTAAACTCCTGATGTACCGGAATCACCTCTACCGCGTCGTCGTCCCGAGACTCCTGTTGAATCGCCATCAGCCCCAACAAGTCGTACGCCTTCAGATAGGCGTACACGGCCGGCTAATACTCCTCAACCCACTCCCAGCCGTGTGAGACCTCCAGTTCCTACTCCCTCTCCTCCTCCTCCATAACCAGCTCCTGAAGATCCGGTACCTTTCGAGTGTGGCGAATCGCCCCTTGTATTTGATTTGAACTAGGACTGGGATGTCCATGTTAAATATGGCACCGGTATCTGGTTGGATCCTAGTAATGTGACTGAACTACATGCCGGAGCTGTCGGAGGCGACATGATGTTAGCTCTGCCGGATGTGAACGGCAATGGTCAGATTGACATTGAAGAAGTATTTGGTAATAGGCTATTGAGCCCATTTACTAAAGTGTCATACAAAGCCGCCAACGGGTTTGAGGCTCTGCATAAGTTGGCTATTGAAGCTGACTCCTAGCCATTGTGTTCTGTGAGGTCTACCAATCTTAAAAATAAGTCCGTATTGGTGTCTCTACCAAAACTTAAAGCATGCTTGCAACTATATGGCTACGATTTGGGCTTCATAAGTGGAGACAATGTGAAGGTGTTGTAGCCCCTCGCTTAAGTGGACACTGTGGATGTGGTGGATTACCTTGAGACTCCAGATGATTCGTTGGGTGGCATTACGCATGCTCAGAAGGGTCATTATTATGATCACTCTGGTGTTAAATGGCGCGTCGATGATGTTTGGTTCATGACTGGAAGATCTTAAAGCAAAGATTTTATTTGAAGTTAACGTCTCATGTAATTACGCCTGACCAATATTGTATAGTTATTCATGTAGTCAGTTAGGATAAAGTAACATAAAATGACCCCCCCCCCCCTTGTGTCCCTCAAGTGATCAAACAGACCAAATTGTGCGATAAAATGCTCCTATCAGATACTGCATTCGTCGATGTTGGTAAACACCATTTTCGAACTAGTTTGCTGGGTAATTGTTTATAAGATCATTGAGATCAGTAGCGTGATATGTATATATAATGTATATTTTGAATAAATAAGAAAGATATTGCGTATTGTTCTCGCGTCATCTATTTAACGCTAGCAGGGGAGAGTCATTAGACACCTGCATTTCTTTACTTCCAACAGTTCCAGTGCGGCCAGTGATACCAAAAGTGGTCCAAGTTGTGATGGGAGCATCAGTCTTCTCCAACTGCGGCCATGATATACCATTAGCTTTCCGCAGAGTGACCTCAATCTTGGTGGACATTACGTGACATTGACACTCTGCCGCCACAATAGGCTAGAATAAATCTGCAGAAAATTATTACACTCCACCATTCTCTGGATGTTTAAACTATAATTCCAACCTCTATTCCAAGAAGCGACATTCCACAGTGTCTTTATCAACTTTCTTCACATAGAATGACACGGTCACTGATTGAGGAGATTGGAACCAGTCATGTCTAACATTGATGGCCTCTTTTTAACTGAGCAGTGATTTATCACCAGTCTAATCCGCTGCACTACCAATAAACAGATGCTGATCTTATTTGCAACCTTTAATCTTGAGAAATTCATCAAATTCAAGAACCTTGCGCGAACAGCAAGACCATCCTTTAGAACCTTCATGGAATACAGGCGCACCTGGGTGGAAGTGGCATATTAAATTCGATTCCTTGTGATCATCTTTACCATTCGCCTTGTAAGCATATCCGCACCCATTCCTCTTACATATCATTCCATTTTTTAAAATCGCGTCAACAGGATCTCGCTCAATCTACAATTATTCTAGACTGGCATAACTCAGCTTAACGGCAGGTGAAGATAGCGGAGACTACTCAGCAGCTTATTATGACTATACAACGCCGTACACTTCAGTCTTGCCATCGCTACTAACTGATGATGGCTTCTATTGGAAATTCAAATCAGTAGTGCCATTTTCCTTTTCGAGAGATGCAGAATAAACAGACTTTTACTCTACTTTAGACTTGGATTGATCTATAGATGAAGATGCGGCCGGATCATCATCAACAGATGATTAATGTCTACCAGTGGTACAGCCGGGAATCTACAAAAATTCATCAAATTCAATCACACGCTTACTACAGCACTGCCAGCCCTTAAGTCCTTCATGAAACACGGCTACATTTTATAAAGAGTGGTTGTAATAATCTCACAATTTGTAATGATCAAATGGACAAGATACTTACGTGGGCCAGAGTGATAAGAGCAAGCATTATCAGTGTTATCGCTGTCATTAAATTCTCTTCCGCAGCCTTTATTTGAACACTTTAACATGTTCTGCACTATGATACTCGGACTGCTTTTAATTGAATATAGATAATGGATGTGAAAGAAATTTAAATTCACAAAGCGACCAAGATCAGCGAAGAATCGAATCGAAAAATGAAATCTAAACGCGCCGATTGTTCCGTAAATAGTGGAGAAAATACAGTATATTCAAAAATCAGGATCTTCGTCGTCAAAGTCATCAGCAGCGTCAGGTATGTATTCAATTACGGGGAACTGAGGAACGGGAAGTGAGGGGTCCTGCCTGTCCAAGTAGGCCAGATTGACTTGATCTCGCTGGCGCTTCTGATCTTCAGTTAGAGCCAAACTGAACGGAACTTCCATCCCATCTAAAGGATCTTGTTGCGTCTGCTGTTATACAGTACTATTATCTTACTTATCTTGAAACTTTTTCATAAACAATTTTGCATCCTCAATAATGATAGCGTTATCTGACTTACCAGTCATAGTAACTATGGATTCCTCGCGATAAGTTTTGCCATTAGACTTTTTATATAAAGACTAGATTCCATAGTAGTGCGGGCTTTAGTCTCTCAGCTTCAGCATAAAATTTTCATCCTTTGAGTTTCTCGAGGCACTATTACCATTGGCAGAGTCAAGAAGGGCGGCAATCCTCTTATCTTCAGCATTCTCGAAATCGTACACAGGTACGACATCAAGTTTACAGTTGAACGCGAAAGATAAAGTCTGATAGTCTTTCATTTGCATACAATCTTGATGACACAGCGCGATTATAGTACTATCTTTATTCGCGACTTTCTGTTATGCAATAAATTCACATAGTAATGTATAAGTCTTATGAACACCATGCAGAGCTGCAAGCAAATCTATGGAATCCATCACGATCAGCGATTTAGTTGTACTCACTAGTGATAAAATTGCTTTCTTCATAGACTCAAAATCATAAATCTTATCAAAGATATCAATAATATTAGTGTCTGAATTATATAATCTTAAAGCCTGACTGACACTACAGCTAATTAATACAACATTCTGAAATCTACAAAATTATAAAATTACGCATGATAATCAAATCGCTCGTAAATCAGAATGCCATACCTGGATTTCCTCAAATAAAGCATGCTATTGAGAAGACTGTGACTACTTTGATGCACAGTATCACTTAAAATGATAGATTGGCAGTGGTCTTGGAATCTTATAACGCGTCCAATTTCAAGATTTACCATAGTTTATATCTTATTACAGTTTATTGAAGTTGAATGATAGCTCGAAGGAGAAAAGCGCGTTAAAAGTTACTGATAAAGTATGACCAATTCAGTAATTTTATTGCTTGATGTTAAAAGAAAGAGCAGATAGATAAGAAATACTAGAGAGAATGTCAACGAGTAAACTTGACCGGGATACCGTAACAAATCATTGAAGCGCCAGTGAGGTACGGTAGTCGAACCTGATCCCTTGATAAAGCGACCGCCTGAGTAATAGACGCAACTTGGCAATTCTCTTCCATCTTCAGTGATTCAAAATACGTTCCTTTGATATCGGAATCCTTCAAAATTCCAGCTCTGAGAAGGATTTGGACACTCAACTTATCCAGTTCTTTATCAGTGACATCCCATAGATTTCCGACAACTAGCGGAGAGTTGGCCATAATGAAATCGACTACAGAACCGTAAGGATCAAAGCAGCCATAATCTTTCAATCGAGCACTGCTACATCCAAACAGTAGCGCGACTGCACTCTAGGTGACATGAGTCAAAGCTTGAGATTTATAAAAAGAATCGCCATTGCCATGACCAAAATACATATACAGATGATTGTCTCGTAAACACTCTTCAATACTATGGTCACTTAAGTGGGCCAATCTATTCAAGTCAGAAGACGAACTCAGTATAGGATTTAAGCGTTCTTCAGTAGCTTTCAAATCGCCAGATGGATTAAGCACATAAGAAGACTCTGGATTTTGGCATAGCATTGCAGAGTCGGATGACGTAAATGACCACTTGTCGGAGTCGCGAGATAGTTCCAACAAGTCTTGTAGATGTCGCATGGAAATAGCTCGGCTGACCGATTACTGGCGAAACATTGGCATGGATTCTATAGGCAATTAGAGAAGGTACTTGTCCAGAAATAAAACTACGTGCTCATGAGATGGGCAAGATTCCATTTATCTAGGTGGCAGTATGGAGCGCAATTACTACTTAAACATGGACATCTTCCTCTACGATGAGAACACCTTAACGTTATTCGCAGGTAGCATTGCTTGTACTAAACGCAGTAAATCATCCAGAATAAAATCGTCGATATCGTGCTGTATCTAAAAGCAAAGCCTACTAATAAGATTGAATCCCTCTCCAGACATCAGAGGAATATCAAACTTGGCAAAAAGACTGGTTAGTTAGACATTGAACTTCTCAAGCTAGGGGATATCAGAGTCGGCAGCTCTTCTTATAACACCAGAGAGGCAACCAAACAGCTGCTCTTACACTTGGCATAGCAAATCCTTCAATTTCAAGTCAAGCTATTCTCTTTTATCCCACCATAGCATCTTGTCCTGTTTGGACGTCATAGTCTTGCCGCTGGAATTAAGTCTATCATTTGCAGTCATTACCTCTCGATACTAGTCCTGGATGTTCTTCATCACATCAGGCTTGATCTATCTATGAAACAGAAACGAATTATATGGTCCCAACCGGCATTAAATGTACAATACAGAATGTCCAGAATCATACGCACAAGACAAGACCATCCAGCTGGTAGGAATATCTACTACAGAAGACTTTATCTCTTAATAACTCTGAAATAGTCGTAATAATGCTTAATCACCTAAAGAAAGATCGAGAGTCGCAGCACTATCTAGTTAAGGCCATTACAGAGGAGATATATCCTTTTTCAATCGAGAGCAGATCTGTTAAAACTTCATCCTCCAGTATGATATACCAGTCATAAGATGCATAATCTCGAAAATTGATTGCCATGAAATCTCATTGCTATCATGAAGCTATAGCATGCTTTGTAGCATTTCAAAGCCAAGATTCTAAATCTAATCTGGTTCGCAAATCATGAATGCCTATTTGAATACATGCAGAATTTACACATCGCGGTCAGTCTTGGTGCCAATTTAAGTATCAGAAAATACAAGTCCGAACATCTTAGCGCCATTATTATATCGAGACTTTTTCAAGTCCTTCTTCAATTTAAACCACTCTAGATAGATCTTCTCTTAGCAAATCAAGCTGCCATCATTCAACTTGATCTTTGATGGAAGTTTGAGGAGAAACAGACCGCTGTGCATTCGGAGATAGTTAAACAATAGCAAATTAGATCTAAGACTACTATGGTAATCTTGCAGCTATTAAGATACCAAATCACCTTATTTAGAATCACTTCTCAGATTAGATAAATACTAAACCATTCTCTACTAAATAGGCATAGGTGCTTGAATATGCAATAATCTTAATTCACCCAAGATAAGCTCGTTCTATGATTTGCCACATTGTATCAGTAGTAGTTGCAGCATGTAATCACAAATGGTAGATAAAGCAGTAAATTGAAAAGACTTACAAAGCTCCAAGCATTTACCAAGGTGATACTCGGCTTCCAAATTACATCCGATCGTCACCAACAAAAAACATCTCCATAAATAAACCTCACATAGGCCGTACTAAAGATATGACAAGTCAGTGACTTAAATCCAATGCTCCACAACAACAGGATGTTGCAGCATAGACCGGATGAGTTACATTGCAGTTTTACATTCATCCATTGCAGCTCCCAACAATCCAATGTAAAAGGAAGCAAAGGACTTGAACATCAAGCATAAGACTTGAGCAAGATACTTACTCTTACTTGGCAATCCTTCATAAATCAAACCAGCTTCATTGTACGCCAAATCACTAGCATCTAAGTCGCCATCCATGATAGCAGTTAGGCTTTTTAAAGAAAGCAGGTGCACAGAACTAGTTCTATATTCCAAACACTACCTATCAAGAAATCTATTCTTCAAATTTAGCCACCAAACCTGCATCGCGATAAAATCAGACGATTTCAACTCTTTCATAATCTAAAGGCAGCTCAAACTCTATTCAATCAAGCCAGCGGATAGACACGCATTGAACAGATTCCTAGCCAAAAGATATTACAGCGTAAATGATTCAATCTTCCTGAGGACGTCTATACTAAAAGCTACGGTATTGGGTTGATGGTCATCAGGCAGCTTACAACGAACCAAAAGAGCATTAGCCAAAAGCAAATCAGTAGGATCTTCCGGATCTTCCAATAGAAGGGATTCTTTTAATGCTAGATAGCCTTCAGAATCATTATCCAAAACGGGTTAGTACATTCCCCAGCAGACGTCCAAACGCTGCAGATTTATCATGTGCTCGCAAATACTTACCGCGTATTCCTTTTACACGCCTAGCAAGTAACAAAGAACGACTTCTAACCGCAACACTTGGTCACATTTATTGTCAATGGACATCGAGACGATATCATTTAGCAGATACGTTTCTATCAGTGCAACTAGATTGTCTTGCGACGCCAGAATTGAGCTCGCTTTAATGTAAAGCTATGTGAAGCTATCGGTCAAATCTTCTTATTGGTCAGATACTTACTTGGACATTAACACATAATGCTTTAATAGCTTTTGCTCTTATTAACTACTAAGGAACTATCCAATTTCGCAAATACTCAGTATTGATAGACTCAAAAATTATTGCGCATCAGCTTCCTTGAGACCCCGCACACACACCACAAACTCATTATAGAGCGCATCAGACAACTTTTCTAAAAGATTGAAAGACTTGAATAGGTCAATTATTCTATCCCATCTAGTTTAAACTTCACCAATCTCAGCGAATTTGATAAGTATTAAATACGACAATACTACATGCTTTGACTGAATATCGCCCACCAAATCAACCAGCGTTGTAATAAAATCTCTGCAAGCTTTTGCATCACTGCAGCCACGTTTGTCCAAGCATCGTAAGGAACTCTGAAGACAAAGCAGAACAGCTTCTTAGTCTATCACTCGATTCAAAGACAATGATTATAGCTATTGCAGTGCAAAGGTGCCAGATTTGAGGTATTTCGGCGTCGACTTGGCACAGAATTTATGAGAATCTATTAGTAGAGACATCAGGAGTTAAAGATAACTTGTTAATGACGATTTTTCAAGAACTTTCGCTAGGGAATCCAACTGATCAAAAGTTAAGTTTAAACAGTAAAAGTTATACGCACTTATCAGCATTAACACAAATTCAGAATCTTCCCCAGTCTTATTATCCACTAAGAGTAAGAAATCTTCAAAGAGACTACTAATATCATTCAAGTTTCTTTCAGATAACTTTGCTGGACACTATTGAAGGAGATGGCAGAGTAATTGTAAAACCGCCTTGACTAGAATGCCATTTTAGAAGAGACTGATTAACCGTGACACTGATTTCAAGACTGGAATGTAATCCAAAACAGAAAGATTATTACTTCTTCTAGCAGACTTTAGCAGTAACTGAACGAATGAGGTAGCGTACCTATCACGACACTCATGGGATCTTTCAAACATAGACATCAGACTCTAACTTGATGATTACCAGAATTTCAGAATATCTTGATCCTATCCAGCAGTATACTGTGCTTTGATAACTAGTAGATAGATGGACATCTTTAAATTCGAGTCAATACTAGAATTTGTAATGACAAATGGCGATTTAACATTCTGATTCTATTTATCTTCAGTAGACTAATCCAAGTCAGAATTGATCCTTGAGATGAAATCTTACAACATTTTCTACTTTAACCGCCATAAAGATTCGTCAGGAACGCGTTCTACTACTACTTTCAGGACTGAATAGTTCAATTTGTATATATCCCCAGAATCATAGCTAGAGTATTTCATTGTGGTGTAAATGACATAGAGAAGCTAGTCAATCAACTTTAACAATTCCATAGACAGCACCACATCTTAAGACTTTAGTACTTACTACAAAGCAGCAAGCAACTTGACACTGGCAACATTCAAGGCTTTCGCAGACGATGGAGATTGAGGGCTTTTCACAATAAAGTCACGACATTTGGAGAAGAACTGAGGATCAAATTGAAGCTTCTTTACTTTTTAGAGCAAGACATGCAATTACTTATTTATTTCAGCACTTTAACTCTTCATATTATCTTCCAAATAAAAAGGCCTAGTAATATAACTGCAAATGGTTACTGTAAATTTCGAGATAAGATTTATTAGCAACAGGAAAAACTTGAAACAAGTGAATCGGCGAAGGCCGCACGCGCTCTGGGACGTGTCTGATTAAAGAGCGTTGTAAAGAACACGTTTCTATAATATCGTCATTACAGTAGTAGAAGTTTAAAGTCTACAAATTGGAATATGATATCTGTTTAGTATGTGAGTGAATTTGACTTCGGTACTTAAAGTCTGAGTTATGAAGAAAAGGGAGCATCTTTAGTTACACACTCAACCTCTATTTCGCAAGTATCCATGCCTAAAGACAAACGTATTACACGTCAAAGAAGTTGGAGCCCAGAGAAATCATCATCATCATTTCATAAGATAACACCTTAATTAGAGATCTAGAAAGACTTTTACTAGTTGTTGATGTACATGCTTCTACCTCCATCGTCAGTATACAAAAGATCAATCTTGAGATGAAACAGATCGCGCCACTACGCGGACAATGATGCAGCACCACGGTCGATAGAGAGTGAGTGTTTACGATTACTTTTAGGATTACCAATAATTTCAAACGGTCTACTACTTACGATACAACATTAAATGTTATTGCCAATTAGCTGCGGAAGATCTCGTATCATCGCCTAAATCACCATTTGAGTTGTGGTAAACTTTTACAAAAGAGGTCGAAAAAGGGCTTCCAGTCCATCAATAACCACTATTCGTTATTTCTCCTTATTGACGCCTTATGATTTAAGCAAGTGCAAAGATGCGAGTAACTATGTACAATTTGAGATGTGGACCAACTCCACTCGTTTCATCAGGCTGTACATTCTCTCTGTCGCAGTATCACCATCTTTACAGGTCGCATCAGCCATTGACGCCAACCTCATCAAAGAGAACGAATTATCGCAGTTAAGCCAAAGCACGCGTCCATTCTACTACTGCAATAAGAAGCTATGTATTATTGTAAGTCTACACTCATTCAATCAATTAATAAAATTCGATGTACATTCATTTAGGCAACTTACATTGATGTAGTCTTTCCAGATTTGGCACAGCCTTCAATTCTAACAAGAGGTGGAAGCTCAGACACGAAGCAATTGTTCAGAGCGATGCAAGTATCTTTAAACACGGTTATGGTTGGCTTAGTATTACTATTCTTGAGTTCTACAACAACAAGAACTTAATAACTTTTATGATTCAATTACACAGTTAGAGATACAATCAGTATGAATACCTTCCTAAATGCAAGAGTATATACAGTCAGCTTCGCGTGAGTCAACATTGAGTTCTAGTTGAATATGGAACGGCTTCAATACAGACATGTCTCTAATGGTAAAGTAGCCGCGTTATTAGAGCTGAGATCTCCATTAAGTGATCATCGTTGTCGCCATATGGAGCCCCAAGATTATTTGTTGAGTGCAGTCACGTTGAAATAAAGTATGAAACTTGCGCTCGAACAAGAAATTTCCAAGAGATTTCGATTGTTTGTGATTGATTCAGTGTTGTTTCAAGTGCCTGCGTAATCTGCTTTGTATTCAATTATGAGCTCAGATTCAAGGATCAAAGATGTATTTTAGGCATTTCTTATTGCTGATGATTCACTTCCATGTATTGAAGCTTTTTCTTTGGTTCAGAGTTTGCTGGGTAAAGATCCACGACATGATGGGTATGAATAATTCAGGGATTCTTTGTTGAGACATTTGCCATTCAAGGCCAAATAAGTTTTTGCTGTTCTGGACAAAAGATTGCAGCTGAACAAGTCATTGATTAAAGAGTCCAAGAAATCAATTGTTATAAGTGGAGCTGGTCCGTGTGGATTGAGAGCTTGCGTCGAGGCTGTTTTGCTAGGTCATAAAGTCACATTGATTGAACTTCGTCAAGAGTGTTCCAGACACAATATATTGAAAACATGGTAGAATACTCTTGACGATCTTAGTTCTCTTGGTCTCACTTATTTTGTTAGCGGAGTTTAGAAGCATGGATAATTGCATTTGGGCACCAGAGATATTCAAGTCGCACTCCTGAAAGCTGCGTTATTGTTGGGTGCTCATATCGAACTTGGGCGTGGAGTATGTGGAGTGCTGGGACCCTCGCTTTAACTGGGTAATTCCGCAGATTAAGGCTGGAGAGTTTGGACTTTGCCATCTGACAGTGCACGAAAGTATTTAGGATAATCTTCGTCTATTTTGTAAGAACTAGCTCTTAAGCCGTCCGAAACTGACACTTCTCGTCTGCAATAATCTTCCAAAGTTGATTTTTATGAAAAAGCCGAGTCGCAAGATTCCGCAATTTTCAATGATAAAGCCTAGCTGTCTGTGGAGTAATTGAACTTACTGAGTAAAGCCGAGCAGTATTAATTTGATGCTTTAATAGTCGCTGAAGGCGAGTCATCAAAGCTGATTAGGCGTCTTGGTTTTGATCGTAAAGTGGCGAAATATGGTGAGGCCATAGGGATTGTTATTAATCTGGAATTTTCCAAAGACCATTCTACATCAGGTGAAAAGCAGTTGCCCGAGTTTATTGTTTGGCGCTCATCTGCTGATTGGAAGTAAACAGTTCTTGGTACTCTCTACACTGCCGGCATTGAATTGGAGAACTTGGAGTATATGCGTGGAAGCACTCATTTCATAGCGGGAACTACGAATTTGAAAGCCTTACATAAGTTTGGGATTGTGAATGAAATCAGATCCAAAGTGTCTGAAACACTGACTGGAGACAATATGAACTTTGATTAGCTGCGCATAATGGGGCGTCAGATTGCCAATGCTTGTAAAGTACCGAGCCATGCATAATTTGCCAAGAAAAATGGTGTATAAGTCTTTGATTTCTCATGTAAAGGTTTATGTGTCGATTCTTTTTAGTGGCTCACCGATTCTTCTACGCAGGATGGTGATCAATGTCAGCACGCGTTGATATGTCCTGCCGGTGATGCTTTGTAGAATCCTTTTTGGCCTCAGGGGCTGGGTATTAACAGAGGATTTCATAATGCTCTTGATGCTATGTGGGTCTCTCATCTATGGATAACAGGCGAAGATAGAGATAAAATAGCTGAGGAAAGAAATTTTGCTTTCAAGCTATTAAACTGGAAAGTCTTTTCGATTGATTAAATCTAGCCAGGTGAAAAGTGGACTGCGGATCCCATTACTCGCTACTCTGGAGCTTTGGTAAAATCTGTGCATATGCATGATGTTGAATCCAAAGCTGTCAAGTCATCTCTGCCAGGACGTTATCTCAATTTTTACGGGTTAAAGTTTTGAAGTTGACTAATAATGACTAGCATTGGACCTTTTCGTGCATGATTTATATGTTGTAAACATAAGTGTTTTGTAATTTAGTTGATCGTTTGATAGCCAAGTCTGTCGTTTTAGAAGATCAATAAAATTCTCTATCCAGAGAGTTTAGTGGTTAAATGTCATGATATTTTACGAAATTGACGAACTAATTCGCGGCGTATACTTGCTCATGCAAAACATTGTACTCATTGTTAATTTAACTAAATTCCTTCTTTGATCAGAAGTGCATAAATATTATATTGTGATACAGTATGCCAATGTTTTAGAGAAACTCGTTACTAAACACTCCACGCGAAACAGTCGCTTTGTTTTACTCCTCGGAGCTGGTCATTGTTTCAACTCAACAATAAAGTCACGGCCTCACAATGGATAATAATGATAAAGGCCAATTGATAGAGTTGCTTAATGAGAAAATTCATAGAAAGTCTCTATATGATCTGCACACTCATCTAATCGGTATGGGCAATGCCAACTTTTGGGTGGGACAGATTATGAGTACATACTTGCTGCATTCAAAGTCTGTCTGCTTGCCTCCAAACTTGAAAGAACTGACCGTGAAAGAACTCAGCCGGCGATTAATCAGACTACTTAAAGAGCAGTTGAATATTGATACCACCATCGATGAGCTGCTAAAGAAATTACAATGCACACCTCAAGCTGAATCAATCTTAGATGTTTCAGTCTCGTAGGATATTCTAGATTTGAAGAGTGGCACTTTATGGGATTGTATGAGCACATTGTTCACAGACGACGTTGTGTACAAGTATGATGCTCTTGCAGCTGCCCTGGGTATACATAGCAAGTACAGTTGGGATGCTAAAAATCAACAATTATAAGAATTAAGGGTGGAGGAATTATTGGCAGAACTAGAGAAGCGATTTTCAGCTGCTTTGATATCATTAGAGATGGAGTTTGCCGACATTATGCGTCCGTACGTAGTCCTAAATTCAAGGGAGAAGTAATTCTAATATATAAAGTATGGTATTCGGAATGCGGATCTGGTAAAGCTGATATCTAATTATAATAAGGTCCATTGTTAATCCTTGAGGTCTTAAATAAGATCAGCATTCACCTTTCTGGATGGTGATGGATTATAGATTGTGGATCATGAACATAATCTGCTACTAGAGACTAAAATTAGATCTAATTTTACTCCAGAATTCGATAGTAGATTTAGGCTGCGTGATTGTATATATGAATAAAAGCTTGAAGTTTTAGGAATATTACTCAATCACGTAGTTCATAACTATGACAAGGCTGGAGTACGGTACGTGGAATTTTCATTAGGCATCGGTGATTGTCTTCGGTAACATGTATGGCACCACTTGCTTAACAATTCTTTTAGCAAGAGCCAGTCCATTAAAGAGCCGATAAATGATACCTCATCATGGGACGATGGTGATGGAGATGATAGCTCTACTGACAAAGATGCAAGTGAACGAAGCCGAAAGAGGTAGAGAACTGTGTCGAATAACAACAGCGCCAATAAGATGTCTCATGCACCCCAAGAGAAGGCATTATCATAGAAGCCTTTCTGGCGTTAGAGACTATCGCTCTATCATGATAAGCCAAAAGATTTTATAATGAAGTTTTTGGCTTCATTCAACAGAAGTACCTAGTCTGTATCTGAGTATAATCTTGATCCTCTGATTTATGCGAATTATGCCGTCCATCAGATTCTGTAGCTATCAGACATGGAAGTTTCTAAACTGGCAAAAGCTCCATCATCACTCTATCCCAAAGTATTCAATTATGTGGAGCAACTCTCAAATGTATTGCATGACTCTAAGAGTAGCTTAAGAAACATCATACTCTCATGGGTAGTTGGATTCGATTGGGTAGGTAACGAGAAGGGAGCTCCTTACTGTGCTTTTGTTGACGACAGATTTATCTCGGTGGCAAAGTATTTTACACAACATGGCGTAGCTGGAAAGTCTTTTGGATTCCGTATTCATTGTGGAGAATATATTCCCAGAAGTTCTAGTATCATTACTGGCCAGCATCTTTAAAAGTATTATGACCGTCACATGCAAATTACATAGATTGTTTTGGAATCTATGATTATGAAATTGGGTATACAGCCAGCAGAATCTCCATAAGATGTCTGTCGTGGATTGCGCGTCGGCCATGGAATTGCATTTCTATCACCATCATGCATTGCCATATAAGAAATACTGAGAAGGTATAAAATTGTATGCGAGCTCAACTTGACAAGCAATCAGTATCTATTAAACGACTTTTACGATTCTGCCATCATGTCCAGATCAGATACGATTATCAAGAACTTTGGAAAGCTGGAGATTCCCGCCATATTGTCGACAGATGATGACGGTATCTGGGATATTCTGCCATGCTAACAACACTCCTCCCATATCTCACTCGCCGCTGAGTATTGTCACGCAATCTCGACTTCAATGATTGTTGACTCTCAAGAATTATCACAAATGATTGAAACTACGCGTAAATGCGCTTTCATACCTGAGTGAATTACTCTTAATAAATGATGATTGATCTTAGAAACTAGATGATAAAAGGTTCAAAGATAGGACTTATAATAGTTAAAGTATCACACTTAGGATCTCTATAAGTCATCATACGACGCCAGTTATCAAGAGCATCCTTGTTCTACAGCATACGACTTTTTTTTACCTTCAAGGCTGGAATGTCCTTCGCCGTACCAAGAGCTACGTATACATGTCCATTGGCGAAATATTTCCAAAAATCTATAGTCAAATTCTAACATTATCCACCTTACACTTTGTGTACAGTCAATCCATAGGCCAACATCAAAGGTGGTGCGAACCGTTCACCGACCACCATTTTATTCAGCACCTATTCGCGCTCTCCGTCCTCTACTAGCGTTCCTGTCACCAATTCAAACTTGTGCTCTTTTACCCGAACAACTTTTGGCTCATACTTAGTCGCCACTCGCACAATGGGGTAGTCCTCTTCATCAAAACCGATTACTCTACCAAGATTTCCATTAAAGATCTTTTCTCCTTTGAAGTTGGCAACGACCATTACCACTGCATTAATCCACAGCTCGATCTGATCATCAACTCGTTCACAGAATGCCAGATCCGGGTAAATATCACGGTATTCCTCTTTCAAAGTATCCTTGGCCTTGTATCTCAACTTCTCCGCTGTGACAGATTCAGAGATCCTGAGATTATGATCCAAGGCCAGACGCCTGGTCGCAAAGAGATAGTAACGTCTCATTTGATACTTAATATCGACATCCTCCTCTTCCTTTAGTGTTTCCAGAAACTCAAGTTACTCACGATTCAACTCATCCCCAACTCTAATGGTAATGAGGAGGCACCTATGGCAATTAAATATGAAGTCGAAATGCCATTGAAGAAAACGTCTCGACATCTAAATATTTGAGTGAGATATACAAACTTGAAGTTGAGACGCGTATAAGTCCTGCTCTTGAATGTCAGACAGTATTCATTTCCTCCCAAGTCATAATATTGAGATCAAGCATGATAACTGACTACTATCTCTGAGACTTAAGATTCTTTTGGACTCACAGACTATGTAGCATCACTCTTCCACGGCTCACAGAACTACGACTTCATCATATTCCAGTCTTCCATCAATGGATCTATCTAAGTCCTCTGCTTCAGTGACATTACATAAGCTGCCGAGTGAATTAACTTGTAATCATTAATTCTGATAATAACTTGGTGTCTTTGATGGCTTTCTCTTTCTACTCACTCTTTATCAGTAAATGCGAATTAACAGAGTACGTGCATTCCAATAGCACTACGAAAATTGAAGATCTTATTCTTCGCACTCAATTTTGTCAAGCAATTGCAGGAAGCGGCGCAGTTACGTCTTTCAAGCTACACTTCTTCGCGCCTTATTTCATCTTCCAACTTTCGTAACAAGATCCAGTATTCCTCGCACTCGTATGCACTATTGTTATCAGTCGAATCAGCGTAATCTCCTAGGCGTTATCATTGTATGTACCATTATATGCAAGCAATTAAATAGACACATGAGATGTTAACCATAGCTGTATCAAACTTTGCTTTTTAATGCCCGCGCCCATTGCGGACCACTTGCTCTTTCTTAATCTAGCTAGGCAACTGATCCTTCAAGCGACAATGAACATTTTCTCTCAGGGCAACCTGCAGTATAAAAATCTTCATGCGCCAACTTGCACCACTTTATTTTTCCTAAGGCAACAACAAATGAGATAATTTACTATATAAATGACCAAACCAATAGTATTAAGTGAGACTAGAGCTACTAAGAGGCTAATAAATACTAATTAACACCAGGAACGCCCAAGACCAGCACTTTAACCTTCATCATGACATCAATCCCCAAAATGTCATATTTTCTGATTCTCTTTGCATTAGCAACATATTCAGTAATTTTAAATACTGCTAATAGACTTTCACATATTTTGTGACTTATCAAGATCTGTCAAAAATTGGAACTTTAGCCACTATTATAGAGGTAATAAAGTAAGATCAACGCGCTATACAACTCTCTCTCTCTCGTCTTTGTTGAGATAAAATTTTTCATCAAAAGTAGAAAGAAAAGAAGAGAGAAAAGAAGAGAATAAAAATGTCCAAGATGCAACCGAACGAGCACGTTGTGGCTGGTTAAAGACTGGGCAATGCATTAGAATATGCCATTGGGAATAATGTCTACTGCTTTAAAGATGGTATTTACGCATCGCTGACTGGTAGCGTTGAGATTAAGAAGTAACATGTAAGTTTTTTAATATTTTTACCGATTATCTTTGATGATATACTAAGCTTGTTAAACTGTTAAATTTAGGTAGAATAATTCCAAGTCTTAAATATCTATAGTAGGATCAAGGTCCACTAATTCAACACCATCAATTAATTCAGTGATTTTGGGTAAAGTATCACGCGTCACTCCAGTGCAGGCGAATGTCGATATTCTGGCATTGAGTGATAACATTGCCGAGGATGGTCGACTGTTCATAGAGCCGTATAAAGGCGTACTCCGGAAGTAGGATGTGCGATTGCATAACATTGATCAGGTGGTGATGAGTGACTGCTTCCGGCCTGATGATGTCATTCGCGCAGAGATTATATCATTTGGTGATAGTCGCAGCTACTACCTGTCCACTGCCAAGAACGAGTATGGTGTGGTGTATGCTAGATCTTCAGACAGTGATGCTGTAATGCAACCAATCTCTTGGTAGTCCATGTAATGTACAAAATCTGGTATGATTGAATTGAGAAAATGTGCAAAGCCTCTTGATACGTGACATCCTTTTAAAATATAGGTTTAATAGTATTAGACATAGTGTAA
Organism: Amoeboaphelidium protococcarum; assembly: GCA_023515745.1. Lineage (NCBI taxonomy): Eukaryota > Fungi > Aphelidiomycota > Aphelidea > Amoeboaphelidium > Amoeboaphelidium protococcarum. The sequence goes on from JALECJ010000258.1 coordinate 1,641,647, forward strand.
AATTATCCCAGTAGAGTTTAATTAATCTTCAATAATCACAAGGGATTTCATTATTATTTGTCGCATGTGGCGATATTCTGGCGCCAGTCAAGCATGATACATGCAGTGCAGTAGTGAGCATAGGTGGCACATACAACAGCGATATGCCACCACTGATGTGAGTGACCGAAAATATCACACTTGCCGGGGAACCATCTCTCCGGAATACGACTGGCGTAAATGAAAGCCCCACCCAGATAGAAAAAGGTCATCACACCAATGCCAACATACGCGCGGTAGTCTAGAGTTTCTGGGAATCCGTACTCTATCAGATACTGGAAGCAGGGTGTTGCACTAGTCACAGCGCTCAAAGTGTAAATAATGGCCCGCCATTTACGAAAGCTCCGATGCGCCCACTTCTCATGAAATGGACCAATAACACCCACAAAGGCAACCATAATGGTCAGCGTAACCCATACTCGTCTACTGATAGCATCGCAGTAGAACGCCAAGTAGGTGATAATACTGTTAGATCCACAGATCATCGTGCTGATACCGGCATAATCAAGACATCCAAACTTTACAAATGCATACTTGGAGTGAGAGTAATGAGTGTGGAATAGAGAGCTGAATAGGAAACAGGCGATGGCACAGCAAAAGAACATGGACATTGCCAGCTTATCACCCACAAGTGCATCTTCACCTCTCATCCCACCCACAGTCTAGATGAACAGATAGAGCACCAGACAGAGACCGAACAAGTGGCTCCAAATGTTCATAGACTCATTATGGAGTCTCAATATGGAGTGCCACAACTCAAAATAGGTGTAGTAAGCACGATAACCAGAGCGAATGTACTCATTGTCCTGCAAGAAAGTAGGTACATCCTTATACGCAAATGTGGGTGGAACGTATATCCTACCTTCCTCTTTGCAGCACTATCGCTCCAGATTCAACTTTTCTGTCCATCTCTTCACCTTAATGTCTTCTTCATCTGGCAGAACATCTGTTACACCACTAGCCACCAACTTATGAATATCCTGTGATGATAAATGGATCTCTCTCCTCCTCAATGAATTACCACGATTAAACGATGAATCTTGAGCCTTGTTGACTGCAGAAGATTGACCGTCATCATCATTCTACTAATCTAGCAGATTAACATACTCACCATCATCTACACCATCAGCACTATCGCTAGCAGTCGATGACTATTTCAATCTTGATCCCTTTTTAGGCATTGCAACCACCATCAGTTTTATTTATTAAGACTAAGGAATAAATAAAGAATCTCACAAACAGATTTAAAAGCAGAGAATAATCAAATGTCGTTACAGAACTAACACACAGTTTATTACTGTATTACCGATCGGAAATGGTGGGAATAAAACTTTACTTTTTATAAGCAACTGAGCCAGAACTAGAATGTTGTTTGTTTGCCACACCAAGAATCTACCGAGATTTGACTGAAAGAGGTTAAACTTTCCCAACAATAACCAAGTGATGAGAATAGAATCAGAGTGTAACAACAAAACAACATCAAACTAAAAGGGAATCCCGATCGCCGATGATGAAGAATGATGACAATTTGATGGAGAGAGCGCGATCGGAACGACGGACGTTGAAAATTGATCAAAGCTTTTCGGTATTTCACACTTTGATTGACTATCTCAAATCATCATTTCTGTAATACCGCAATTTAATTTCATTTATTTATGCATCCTATCTGTATTTAGATATTAATTCAGAGGAGGCTTTAAAAGAGATAGACCTCTTTAACATTGAAACAGAACTCATTGTAATACGCGTTCCCTAATTTACGACATTGATCGACACAATTAAATCGCGTTCTCTCAGATTTTCTCTTACAAGTGAACATCAATCACAGAGAAAGTAAAAAATGACAAAATTAACTACGGGCATTAAGTTTGATACGAAGCGATTCAAATCTGATATCGAGCTATTCTAAAAGAAATAGAATAAGAAGTAGAGGATAAATGCCAATGATATCTAGTCAAGTTCTGTGTTCCAGTTACCAAATGACGCGTAATTGCCCGATTTCTTTGCTAGCAAGTAGTAAAAGTAAACAAATGTGGAGGCCTCTGAATTATAATCTAAGAGTCAGTAATAGCTTGGAAGTGATACCAATGATACTCTGCATTTGATTAAAAGCCAAGATATAGAGGATTTTAAAGACTAGGAAGAGCTGGCATTATTTAGAAAGCGGAAATAGATTCGCATATATGGAAATAATGCTGTTGTTGATCCGGTTAAAAGTCTGATGCATCTTTAGGAATAGTATCAGATTCAAGATGAAGTTGTATCTGCTATGATGAGGTTTGGATATCACGAGTTAAGTGCTGTTCAGTTATAAGCTATCCCACTGCTTTTATAGGGAAAAGATGTGATTTGTTGTGCTCCTACAGGAAGTGGAAAATCATTGGCGTATCTAATTCCTATATTGCACAAGTTTGCCATCTTGGGAGCATCTGAGGAGAGTGGTGATGATATAAAGAGTAATAACCGCGTTAAAGCCCTTATTCTTACACCATCAAGAGAGTTGGCATCATAGATTGAACGCGAAATCGCCAAGATTCTTCCATTCAGCTCGAAATTAACCTACTCTTAGTATCAGGGAGTAGATAAACAGCTTCCTCATCTACTTGTGAGTACACCGCTTAGATTAATGAACGCCTTAAAGAATGACAGCCTAGATTTGAGCAGTGTTGAATGCGTTGTTATAGATGAAGCGGATAAAATGTTTAATGACAGTCTGTTGAAATAGCTTGATTGCATATTGGCAGCTTGCAATAGACAGAATGTACAAAAGTGTCTGTTCAGTGCCACTATAAATTCTGATGTAGAGCTAATGGCGATGGGTATTATGAAGAATCCTGTGCGCGTCGTTATTGGTACTAGACACGCGGCTAATGACCAGATTGACTAAAAATTGCTCTATGTCGGTCAAGAAGAAGGCAAAATGATGGCATTACGCAATTTGATCCATGATGGAATCAAGCCTCCCGTTCTCATCTTTGTGGAGACTATTGAACGTGCCAAGATGCTTTATCAGAGTTTGAGCTAGAAAGCGGAATTACACGTTGATGTTTTCCACTCTGAACTATCTGCTGATGAACGTGAGTTGGCTATTAAGAAGTTTCGAAAGTAAGAGTCTTGGATTCTAATCACCACTGATCTCCTCGGTCGTGGAATTGATTTTAAAGGTGTGCGCATGGTCATCAACTATGACTTCCCACCCAACGCGGCGTCATATATCCATCGCATCGGGCGCACAGGACGCGGAAAGCAGAGCGGTACAGCTGTGACATTCTTCTTGAAGTCTGACGCATGCAAATTACGAAGCATCGCCAATGTGATGAAGAGTAGCGGCTGTGAAGTTCCCGAGTGGATGTTGAAGTTGCCCAGGGAGAAAGATGCCAAGAGAAGGAAATTGTAAAAGTTTGTAGCCAAAGGAAAATAGCAATAATAGAAGCCGTCGAATAAGGCTGAGTGAATTGACTATTTTAATATATAGTATATTGCAAAGTAAAGTTGTTTTTAAAATTCTCCCTTCAAGTTATATAGTGAGTGTCTCATTAATACAGATATCACAGGTATATGCCAAAAGATTGCATGAGAAAGAGAGAGCCAAAACCGAGTAGGACAGACGCAGGTACCGCCATGGACAACTCTCTTAGCAGGGATCGCTAACTTGGGACAGTGTTCACTTGATATCTACCTTCTGAATAAAAGAGGAGTTATTCAAGTAAATTAATTCTAGAAATGTCAATTAACACATATAACTTACATTAAGAAGGATGAAGCAAGTAAGAATCCCAATGACAGCAAGAGAATATTCAAGATTTTAAAGTATGCTTGAGGTACAAATTCCTCAAACTCTCTAGCATTCTCCCAGTCCACCTACATATTATAACCGAAAGTTGAGTATACTCTCTAAATAATAGCTCAAATGTACTTTACAAACTAAGAATTCATGTTTAAATCTATCAATCTCCGTCAGTAGTATACAGTAAATGACAATGAACCCACGTCTGAGGAATGGATAAGGCTGGGCTGAGCTCTGCAAACGCTGCAGTGTCAAAATATGAAAACGCGCGTCGGGAAAAGTCGCGTTTGTTTCATGTAGTATAAAGCTTTAACAACTTGGTATGTTACGGAGAGAAATGGTGCAAGACTCAAATGGTTATGGACATCATGGTGGTGTAAATATTCTACCTCGTTAGCTTCTGAATGGATTGACACAGGTAGCTTTCCCCGAGTATCGTGGCAGAGTTCATCCCATCACCGAGTCTTCTCGAAACTACCAAGGTGGGATATACTGTATAATGCTGCATACAACATTTCTGTATTTAAACAGCTCAATTCGTGTAGCCAGAGAAGTCATGTCCAATCTTTAACTGTAAATACTTGTAAACTACAACATTGTGCTGACTGTGATTTGGATTATATACACTGCCGCAATGATCATTTACAGGAATACGCTGTCTTAGACGCGGCAAACGACTTAAACAACTGATGCCATTCTCCTCCTGTTGGGATGCATCTGCGAGTATTATCGCCTTTAATTAGGTTACACCGGAAACTTACTGGAACGAGTAAGAAATTAATTATATCCGGTCATCTAAATGTAATTCAAACTAATATTATAGTGTAGGTGCCCGAACTTGTTGGATTCTCTATAGCTTCTATTTGCCCAATGCTTTTTATCACCGTGTACTTTTTAGTTGAACCGTTCAGATAGTCTGTGCTCCCTTTCGAGTACTCGTTGAATGGTTGGTACTCGATGATGTTGTTAGTTCAAGCTACATTAGGCTATTCGACTGTCAAGAAACTCATCAATTCACACAATAAAATTTTCTCTCGTTCTGCTGAATGATAATAATGTTATAAATATAATGCTTTCTCAAAAAATGTTCAATTTAAAGTCATAAGTGACCTCTTCTGCCTAACTTCCATTCTTATTCACTTAACGCAAAGGCACTGCGAGCGACGCACACGGTGCCGTTTCATTACGCTCCCGGGCTACCGTGGGAGCACCGTCGGCCCTGATCAGATATATCAGCAGTAGTGACTGGATCGCAAAGAGTACAGCGCGGTAAAAGTTTTAGGCGCCAATACTTTAATCTTGTATCTCATCATTGCAATCGTTCCACTCCGCACGAATCAATATTCTACTTTTTTCTGGTCCGAAGCCGCTTACTGACGGCCGGAACTGATCCTGAGCTGAGCCCATCATAGCCATAGATCTAGACCAGCATCATCACAGAATTTTATGCCAAAAAAAAGTGGATCGCTTTCGACTCTACCATCAATGCATCTCCCGCGGCTTTGCAATATCACGCGAGATTAAAATTAATGAATATGGCTTAGAAACCCCGAATAAATTGTTGAGTTACAGCCTTTTCCAAGTATTACAATAGACAGAATAAGACGTAACCGCCCAACAATCCAATGCTTGGTGAAACAGGCTCAAACCGCGCGCGGACTCTAATCATTTCCTAATCAGGTATATCTGTTCCAATCAGAGCTGTTTCAGAGATTTTTAGCCACTTTTCCGCTATCAGCATGACTTCTCTATTCTCCCACTACTAGCACTCCCCGTCATTTATTTGTTGTATTAATCTGATTAATAATATGAGCTAATTTTATTCGGAAGATTGGAAAACTATATTTCAAAGAAGACTAGACGCGTTAGCCGAGGAGAATGCAGATTTGAAGCTAGAGAATGCAAAATTGAGAAAGGAGAATGATCAAAAGATCGCGAAGCTTACTGCAGAAAATGCAGAGTTGAGAAAAGAGAATGATCAAAAGATTGCAAAGCTTACTGCAGAAAATGAAGTTTTGAGAAATAAAGTAGACAAGATTGCTGAAGATGTCAAAGACATCAAAAGCAGAATGAGAGATTCTCGCCTTGCCGTTGCAAAATCCACTGCGTCCCATGATCTCGCTGTAAAGATGGTAAATTTTATTTCCAATTGCCCGTGATTTTATATGATAGATGGAAATTTTCATGCGTAGATATTAATTCTCATATGTGTGCCCGGAGTTATTGCAGTCTTTTTCGTAATCACTCTAGCTTTAGCTATCGCGAGCGGGAGTTTGGCCTCTACTGCCCAAATTGTAGTTGGCTGTATCTCATTAATCCCTACCCTATTAGGTCTATATTGGATGGCCTAGATTCATATTAATGATCATATGGCCAACATATATAACGAGAAGGAGCTATAACGCTCATATGATGATTTGTCGAAGCCAAAGAAGAATGACTGATTTTAACTTGCTTCGTATTTTTATCGCTCGCAGCGCCTTGGCACGAAGAGCTTTTCCATTTCTCGTTTTTATCTCAATCGCGTTCGCCACGCAGATTGTAGGCTAGATCTTTTTTCACCAGCGTTACTCTATATTCCCTTTTTCGCACCATTTAAATTTTGGTTAAATGAGTTAATCTGTAAAGATATCGTACTTACAGGGGAAATTTAAGTTAAATTCTACGAGATATGTATAATATTTGAAGAAGGGATGACAACTTTCCAAAAGCGTCAAAAGACCAAAAAAAGTTAACTGATTAAAGCAAGTTAAAATGGTAATAGATTCTTGCCTTTTCGATATCAGAACACGGTGTCTAAGTGTAGAAGATTTGAGAGAAGATCATGGTTCTGATCAATCGGATGGATATTTATTACTAGTATCAGACAGCTTGGTTGATTATCGGTGTTCAAATTCAGAATCTGAAGATTTGTTATAAAACCGATATCGATGGTTACGTGAAAATTAATGATTAAAATCGAGTATAAATAATTCTTCTACATCTTACTTGAACAATTTAGGCGGCGATCCGGATTTGACCACCAAAGTTTCCATTCTTGAAACAGCGCCGCTGTGATTGGCCCCGTGTGAATCAGTTGACTCCTTTTTATCATCTTTAGAGATTTTCTGTCCAACGCACTCTTCCCTTTTCCCACCAAAGAGAATAATCGCTCCAGTCACTGATATCATATCGACTCTTTAGCTTAGCGAAATCGTCAAATTATTTTGTATTAAAAATATGTCTAGATTGACAGCGGTTAGTGTTTTGTTGCTGCAGCTACTATTGATCCAGCTGGCTTGTGGTTTCGCTCTTGATTAGAGATTGAATAGCCTTTTCGTCAGACCCCAGTTGCAGCATGCATTCAACAGATTCAACGATGCTGTTGATACTTTGGATGATCCACTGTATGAGTTGTGTGATGATCCGGCTAGCCATGTGATGACTATCAAGAGCATCACTCTGGATCCTAATCCTCCAAAGATTGATCAGGACATAGTTATCAAGCTGGATGGCGACGTGAAGAAGGAAGTGACCTCTGGTAAGGTCAAGTTGGATTTGGTGCTTGGATTCATCCGCATTAGACAGGAAGTTGATCTGTGTGATAGTCTCGGCTAGTACACTGATACTAATTGTCCTCTAAAGTAGGGAAATAATGTGGTTACTGTGAGACAGCACATCCCTAGAGAGATTCCTCCATTGGCTGTCAAAGGTAACGTCAAAGCTTACGATCAGGATGGCAACCTGTTGACTTGCGTTAACATCAAATTCAAATTCTCTCGTTGAACACAGCGTGAATATTGTTCAGGAATCGTAAGTATATACTCGATTGTTCATTATGATATTATAACTCTTGCCTTCACCTTAAAATCACTATTCTTATTCTTATTCTTATTCTTGATTGTTCAAATGTCAAAGATGGCGTTAGACACCGGCTTAATCGGCCAATTAAGATTCTGAGTGTCTGCACCACTAACGCCACTCACCATTGCAGACGGTTGAGGCAACTTGAATCCTGGGCCAAGCTGTATCTAAATGTCAGACTCTTGCTTACCTGCAGCTTACAGAATAGCAGCAGCTTCATCCTACAGACCAGATCTCTTTGCCAGAGCGTAAGCTAAAGCGTATTGACCAGATTCTTTCAGCACAGCCACCTGGTCAGCAACTTCTCCACAAACCAGATCATTCTAAAATCTGCTCATTGCATCACCTCTCATCTCTGCAATCCTGGCCATTTTACGCAGCTTCTCATATTGACCATTCAACAAGTACAAGAATGACAACTTCTCGAAATTCTTTGTGCGCTAATACGCCCATTCAACAATCTGCACGTTGCCTTGCTTCATGGCGGCAGCTGCAAGACGATTCCACAAATCCTCCCTGTCCAAATCTTTGCACACCTCCATACCAACTTCAAGATTACCACACTCTAATGCCAGATCGAAACGAGCAAGAGGATCCTGGACAAACTACAGCGCCACTTCAGGATATCCCTTTTGGCGAAGATAGGCAATAACGCTCTGGCCGACCAGATTAGAGTTTCTAATAATATCCAACACAACATCGTACTACTTGTTCACCAAGGCAATCTTGAAGCGATACTCAGTAGGATCAACATTCATAGTCACTAATCTGGCATCTCTGTTCAAAGCATGGATCTGCGAGCCAAAAGAATTAACGACATACACGGGTTGATCCAAAGTTCTGATTATGCCATTATCTCCATTAGGTAGAGCGTATTTCAAGTGATTCAACGTGGTATAAATGAACAGTCCCGACTCATCCCAGCAGCCACTCTTAATTCTGATAGTCTCATAGATTAGCGACTGCTGCTCCAACTGCGCATTTGCAATTACAATCACATGCTTTGACATCAGAGCAACCATGCTTCCATCCTAATTCCACTGCGCATACTTGACATTGTTCACCTACAGCTCTGCCATAGTCTTCTGCTGCTGCAAGTCATATAACACCACAGTTGTAGAGGTGGATAACAAGATTTGGCCAGTCTTGGCAAAGTAGATTTCATTAACAACAGTGTCACTTCCACTGCTAAAGATGGCGTTACCTCTGCTGCCACTTGCGCTTTGACCATCACCGTTAACTTCCCCAACAGGTGAACTGACATTACTCTAGGAACTACCACTAATGTTGATAGTCTTACTACTGTCGCTATTCAAATTATACAAAACGAGCTACTGAGTGCTCTTGTTCAAGACAACATAACGATTACGGGCAACAAATATGGCAGTATTTCCACTAGCATGACGTGAAGCATTCGATAAATCTACAGGATCAAAGTTGGCCGCGCTTTACTCAGGATTCTACTAAAGCTAATTCACCATTTGCAAAACATCTGGAGGTAATTGATAGACATCAAAAGATCCACCATCTTAGTTACTGCAGCAGATGAAGGCGCCTTCTGCGGCATTCCAGTGCATGGAACGATAGTTGGAATTCAAAGCAGACGCCACACCATTAGATGACAAGTTGGACTTCAAACGCGCGATTGGAATCTCCAGATTACTACCAAATACAGCCATATGCAGCACCTTATTGCACACATAGAAAACGGCACCTGGAGTAATCGCATAAGCAGGACGTTCACGCTCCAATTTGAACACTAAAAGACCATTGTCGTGACCAGCGGCAAACATATTCAGCGTTGGATGTGCAGCCATGACCCAGAATCTATCACTTTCTCTCTTGAATGAGGCCAGACAACTTCTCTTGGTAACATCCCACACACGAATTGTCTTATCCTCCGCATTACTCAGAACAAGACCTTCAAACTTGGGGTGGAACAGAGCACAAGAGACATTATTCAAATGACCACGCAAAGTCTCCACTTCCCATGCTCTCATATCAGACATTCTCCATATTCTGACTGAACGATCATCCGCACCAGATACAATCAAAGGCATCGTAGGATGGAAAGATACCCAGTTGACACCACGTTCATGGCCTTCCAATACATACTTCACCAGAACATCATTGTTCATGAATGGGTCATTACCACCAGGCTAGTTGATACCACTACCGCTCATACGGTCTTCAAAAGAGTTGGAAGGACGACTAACCTGGGATTGTGGAGTCAAGTTCTTCTTACGCAGATTCGCAATGTCCCACACACGAATAGTTTAATCCAAAGAAGCACTAACCACAAGGTCCTCCTTTGGATGAAACTGAGCACACATAACATAATGATTATGGCCAGTCAGAATAGATACACATGAGCGAGACTGCCAATTCCAGATGCGAATAGTCTAATCATCGGATGCACTGATAATCCAAGGATACTCGTGATGAAAGAATGTAGTTCTAATGTAATCCAAGTGGCCAGTCAGCGTGAACAGACACCTACGCTACTTGTAATTCCACACCTTGATCTTGTAATCGTCGCCACCAGACACAAACAGAGGTTGACTACTATGGAAAGATATTCCTCTCACCGGTCCTACACATATATATATACGAATTATGGAATTAACTTCTTCATACAGCATTATAGTACTTACCATCGTGCTCCTCAAACTTGTCAATTAAAGTTCCCATCCGGTAATCCCACAACTGAATCACTCCATTGTGCAGAGAGGCAAGAATCCAAGGTCTCTTCTAATGGAAGGCAACACCTTTCACTCTATTAGACTTGCTCTCAAACTTTATCAAAATATCAGGAGTTTAAGTTGCCATAATTGATGTTTATAAATACAAAGTGTGACGATAATGAGGCCGTTCGTTCTGTATCCAAAACAGGGAACTAAAAGGAATAATAAAAGATGCGGGTGACTTTTTGTACGCGACTATATTTTGATGAAATGCACTACCTATCGCGAGAGAGCTAATTATTACAAAGGAGAAAGAGTGGTTTCACTTAAATGAACCAATTGAAACGCCAAATTATGTGAAAATTTTATCAATGAAGTGAATCTGAGAATTATTAACTGTATATGCTGTGTGGCTTTAATACATCATTCGAGGATCAAAAGTAAATGTGAGTGGCGCCTTGATCCTAGTGTAAACTTTCCCAACTTCAGCTCAGGAGCAGACGTTCTGTATTTCTGAACATCGCTTCCAACATTGACTTAGACAAATCATCATATGAGCGTTAGAGCTCTTTCTCGTTATAGATGTTGGCTATATGATCATTAATATGTATCTAGGCCATCCAATATAGACCTAATAGCGTAAGGATTAATGAGAAACAACCAACTACAATTTGTGCAGTAGCCGCCAAACTCCCACTCGCTATAGCTAAAGCTAGAGCGATTACGAAAAAAACTGCAATAACTCCGGACACGCATTTGAGAATTAATATCTACGCAATGGAATCATAATGTATCACCAATTTCAATCACAAATGAAATTTATTATTTGAAACTTTGGATCATGAGATGCAACGGATTTAGCAAGTCGGCTTTTAAGCACCCTGTTATAATGACTAGTCTTTCCGATGGTGTTAACCTTTCTTTTTTGGCATAGTCATTGTTACTTCCTCCAGATACCAGTTCAAAAGAGATTGAATCGCTACAGCTACGCGCGCGTATCTCTTTTTGCTTCAGACACCTCTGACATCAACTGCAATCATGTCGACTTTTCTCTGAGATCAGAATTTTCGGCCTTTAACTGTGCTTTTCGGCCCTGTAGGTGTGAATTGTCTTCACTTAGCTTAACGCCAACAAACAGGAGTAACTACCGGCTCTGTCCAACGACCAACTAGTAGGCCTGATCTTGGTTTTCTCGATTACGCGGTCCAACCGTATCATTAAAAAGAACCATATTTCTCATGTTAGACACCATGCATCGCACAGAAAACGAGTCCATTTCTTTAAGAGCTTTTGGTGCTTTAGCAATCGCGTCCAAACTATGGACCGACTTCCAAAATAAAGTCTCGCATGGACCGTGGGAAGTCTCATGAGAGAAGGAGAAACTCGCCTCCGCCATGACTATTCCTCTCGCGGAACTGCATCATCACTTCGCGATTTCAATCCCTGCAGTTGATCAGGATTCTTTTATTATATATCATGGAAGATGATAGTAAAACTTTACCGGATTTTAATATTCTGAATTATGGGTATAGACTTGCTGGATGGTTTCGCGAACCTGTGATAAAGAATGCGGGAAAGTATTCTGATGCTGATCAAATCAACGGTGTATCCCGGAGACGACTGCCAGATGATCACCCTGCAATGGCTGAATATCGAAAGAAAGAGTACGCTCGTCTGTCGCCCATGAAACGTCAATTGGACAATCCCGGATTTGGATTCGATCCGACTGGCCTGACTGCAAGTGGTGCTGGTGTTGTTGGTCCATAATCTGCTGGGATAGATGGTAAGTAAATCAGGCGATTGGTTCTCACTTTGACCAATTTGATGTTTAGTGCCGTGGCTATCGGATTCTTTGGGTATAAAATGTCTAGTCATATTACTCAGGTGATGGAATTTTAGATATTGATGGGACTATTGAGTGGTATATTCATTTTGGGAGCCGAATGCTTTCTGATTTATCGCGCTTTAGAACGTTCACAGCCTGTACATGTTGGTGCTGGCTACGATTAAGATTTACTAAAGCAAAATGATCAGCAGCCTTCAGACTTGATGAAAAAGACTGAATGATCTTCCATTGAGTAGAGATATGTATATATAGACGCTTTTACTCTCAGGTAACTACATTCACCGTTTCACATATATTAAATGGTTCAATAGCAGCATTACAATCAAAGAGACAGAAACATATTTAACCACAATTTTGAAGTTTTGCTTACGTTACAGAGTCTTAGAAAAGGACGCAACCAGATCATTAGTACAACGTGCCGCTAGCTTTGAAGTATACCAAAAGACTAATGAGGTCGCTATAAGATTGAACCAGAAAGTAACCGCGCCAGATACCGGGATCAAAGTAAGCAGACCTTTTGAATCATTCGCAAGCCAGACGTGGTATTGCAGTACAAAAGTCTCCAATGATATACCGCCAATGTGCTCAAACCATCCCGAGGTGTACTGACAAGCTGTGGAATTGCAATTTCTTAGCATGATGTATCCGAGTATTGGTATTACAGAGATGTACGGATGCCATTAGTTATACGACGGTTTGTCAATGAAGCTCAACTAGAAATTGATATACCAAACTATTAGCGCGAGTCCTAAAGCAGTCCATATTCTTTGCATAAAATATTGTCGATTTTGTAAAGTTTACCAGACTTTACAATTATAATCCTTACACTTTTATACTAATAACGCTGTAAGAGCACCAAAGAAGCAGGCATTAACGTCCAGCGAAAGTCTGAACAGCCACTCTTCATTGTCCCATTAGATGCCTGCAATCTAGGAAATCCACTTCATTGGCCAAGTGATGAATTATGGACAATACAATACACTTGCATTGAGCAGGCCCTGGATTACTAACAGTTTTGATAGCAGGAAAGTGACATTCTAATTGTATTTACTCAGCAACAGCATTGACACGTACAACACAATATACCAAAACGTTATCAGCGGAGTGAAATAATACTTCTGATACGGAAGTCCAGTAATATAAGATAGAAAAATGGTAAGAAGATTCAGTCTTAGGACAGTTTTAACCAGCTTTTACCAGCTAAAATCAGCTTTAGTGTACAATTGCATGAAATGGCCGTACGCAGACAAATACAAGTATGATGCAACGAGGATGCGCATGAAGTTGTATATCCCAATTACTGAGGATGCACCTGCATAATGATAAGCCAGAATGACCAGTTACATCCATCCTTTCCACTCCTGTGTAATCTGCCTATTCATGAACCCGCCATCTGCACTTGAGTCATTCCGTTTGATTGTAGAGAGTCCACCGACTACTATGATACATATGAGAGATACGAATAGCTTCTGATTGTAAAACTTGTCCTGCTTTGATATCAAATTTAATCTATCGCATATATACGCCAAACATACGACTCCAATCAGTTGTAGGATTTTGACTGCCCACAACGGAATAGGAATCTTGCGCGATACTGAGACCGATTTAACGCTCAACAAGCACAAAGAGACGATTAGTATCATGCCAAAAACCAGGCTGTGTGGTATGTTATTCTAGTATCGAGTACAGCAGCGACCGCTCAAGTGCAACTTTTCATTGCATATTCGATTGAGTAGCAAGTCACGTTGAGTCTCGTACAGAGCCGATTCATAATGCAAACCATCCGCAGACTTAAAGTCACTTTTCAAAGATATTTCATAAAATACATTGTTAACATGCAGCTATTTATGCTATTAAGCTTTCTACTTTAGAATAGAGTTCAGAATGGCTATACGATCATTTGTCAGTGTCTACCTTCTCTCCTGTGACAGGAGTTCACTAACCACTGGTAGTATAGGAGAGACATGGACGGAATTATCAACAGTACTTAATCTATTCAGGGAACTCTAGTATTGACTCTTGGCTCGCGCAAAAGAGTCTGAGTATCGCATATACCAAGCGCCATAGTTAATAACGGTGATTGAATTACTACTAATAGATTGAAAGCTCTCTGTTGAATTTAGAAAAGGATCCCATATAAACAAAACTTTAACACTCCCATCTGCAGTCGTAAACTAAGACGATTGATGATGTTTTATCACAGGGCTTTATTCAAACAGAGATGCAAATGCAAGGTAGAAATGTCTGCCTTAGGAATCTCCAATGATGGTAACATTCCGATCACGTAGGCATTGACGCGCATTCACTTGATTATACTAAGCCATTTAACATCCAGCAGCATTCCACCTATCGTTAAACCAGAATCCATTCTATAGCACAGTGCATGGTATCTCCAAGACACTCCCTACAAAGACTAGATACAATAAATAGATTCGCAGTCTCGATTGAAATATCTATACCTGTATAAAAGGCGCCACTATTTGAGAGCAAGTTTAGCAGTAAGCCAACACTGAAAACTAGTAAAGCAGCAGTTGAGACATTGGAAAACTTTTTGCCTTTGGAGCGTACATTATTAAGTAACGGTGTATCCACTATAGCCAACTACTCAACGTCGGTTCCGGACACTTGCATTTCTCTCTCAGTTTCGCGCGCTTCTTCAAACAACTTTCAAAGGCTCTTGTAGAATTCCCTTATGCGCCGTTTTTGACCATCAGTTAGTTCCCTCTGTAAAGTAGTAAATCAATAATAAAAGGCTTTTCGCGCGATAAGAATATGAAACGTAAAGTTTTGTTAATGGGCAAGAGTGGTAGTGGCAAGACGTCCATGAGATGCATCATATTTGCCAATTACATTGCTGGTGATACGCGCCGACTGGGTGCCACGATCGATGTCGAGCATAGCCATGTTAGATTTATGGGGAATCTGGTGCTAAATCTTTGGGATTGTGGCGGTTAAGAAGCGTTCATGGAGAGTTACTTTACCAGCTAGAAAGACCATATATTCAAGAATGTACAGGTGCTGATTTACGTGATGGATGTGGAGACTAAAGCTGATGAGGATGTTGATCGCGACCTGAATAATTACTAAATGTGTATCGATGCTCTCAAAGCCAACAGCCCATAGGCTAAAGTATTCGTTCTCATACACAAGATGGATCTAGTTAATCTTATGGACAGAGAGTCAACTATGTCCATGTGGTTGAATCGATTGAAAGTTGTAGACAAGGGAGATGCAATGTATTTTGCCACCTCAATCTGGGATGAGTCCTTGTATAAGGCTTGGAGCTCCATTGTACATTCTCTTATTCCGGACATTGATAATCTCTAGAATAATCTTGCATCCTTCTGCAAAACTTGCCATGCTGATGAGGTTGTACTATTTGAGCGTACCACGTTCCTGGTGATTAGTCACGCCAACACTCGTGAGTACAGTGATGCACACAGATTCGAGAAGATCTCCAACATTATCAAGCAGTTTAAATTAAGTTGTACGAAGTTATAGACATCATTCCAGTCTATGGAGATTTCTAATTCAAACTATACTGCGTGTGTTGAGACTCTGACTGCCAACACGTTCATCATGGTGATTCTCTCAGATCCAGACGTGGAACCGGCCGCAGTCAAACTAAACATTATGCTCGCAAGGAAGTACTTTGATTAGCTCGAAATTGTAGCTAAATGAATGTAATTAATACACCTTTTACGTTGTTTGCTGAAAGCTTATGGTGATAGAATATTATCGCTGCTTCATACGATTTTGATTTGGTCAATTCAAATGTCATCTTCGCAATCTGAGCTCATACGGTACAGTGAAATATCACAGTGTGTTGGAACGCGCACGTCAAAACCTCTAAAAGTGTCTCGCGGTCTTCTTAGAACGGATTCCTTCTCTTGAACGTTTCTTTTCTGCAAAGCTAACGAACGTACTGACGAATAATAATAAACTATAATCATGAATCCAGATCGTTAAATTGCGTATTAAAAATTCTACATGGTAGGAGTATACGTTCTTAATTATTTTACTGTAATATAACGCTCCAGTTTTTTTTGATGATGTGTAGTCCCGTGGTAATTTGCCAGTGTATCTGAAGCACAAGATGGGAAAGCCACGCTACTTTTTCTCCCTCACTGCCACTGCAGTTTCTGTGTCGTGGGCTGGTTGGATGCTCTACTCGATGGCTTTTGTAAGTCTTGGATTTCTCATGGTTCTATAATAATATCTAATACCGTTTCCATGAATGTTGTAGAAGGTTAATTAGGATCCTAATAGTCCAATCCATGGTGGTGGAAAGTGAGAATAATGAGGCAATAATGAAATTCTTGATATGCTTTTCTCATCGTTGCCAGTGCTTGACGAGAAGATATTTTGGCGAATATTTTGATTTTTCCGTTTCACTTTTACACAATCGTTAATTCGCTTGTTCCGTCTTGTTTCTCTTTACTGCATCTCTACTGTTTAGTTATCGTCTTGATACTCTATCTACCTCACCTTGATGCAGCTTCTAGACAAGAACGGTCGGTACCTAACTCTGTCCTCTGGAAAGGATATTGTGGTGGCTGATGTATCCCGCATTGATAATGGTAAAGTTGATTCAAAGATTGCATAGTCACAAAAGTTTAGTCTGAAATAGAAGCCCATATCATCTTATGGCTATTAGAATGTATTACTTATGCGATATCCTGATAATTTGTACCAAATTGCTAATCGTAAAGGTGATAAGCTGTTTGAACAATAGTTTGAAGAAGAGCTTTATCATTATTGTCTTAATGATTTATACTTTGTCTATTAAGAATCTAAGGGTCGTGACATCTGTCTGTATGATTTAGCATCTCATACTGAGATATCAGCTGGTATACGTGGAGACTAATATGTTCTAGCCTAAAAGTTGTTAGCTGTAGTGAATGGTGATATGATAAATCTCTATCTACTTCCTTCTATGGTTTTAGTCGGTCAATACCAGCACTCGTGTCAGATAAAAAAGATATATTGTAATGACTTTGCTACCAAGATTATCATTATTGATGACAGTTAGAATGCATATATTTATCATAGTCTTTAGGATATATCTATAAAGTTGCCTTTACCAGATAACCAGCAAGTGATAGATTGTGTGTTCCAATCAAAGGTGCTGTCATGCTGCTCACTGTTTCTTATATAAACTGAAGATTAAATACTAGTGATAGCGTTTACTTTAAATCATGTTAGAGGAGAGTTTATAGACGTGGTAGCTAACATTACAGTGGACCATTAATATAAAATATTGGACATCTAGTAGACCGGTATACTCTGTTTCGATAATAATAAGATGTGTGTATTATACTTTGAACAAGATTCTGAACTGAATGTTCAATCATTAATTCTACTGGGATAACATAGCACTCTGCTATAGAAACAATTTTCCTCTGCTGAATGGCTCACTGTGATTAAAATTGCTCTTGAGTTTATGTCAATTCAACTCGCATTTGAAGTTGTCTAGTTATTGATTCAACGGAAGCTGCTTATGGTTCAATTTAACTCTAGCTATTCTATTGTTTAATTACAAGATGCTTTATTAGTGTTGTAAAAATGTGTTGACAAGAGGTACGTTTAAGGGGAAATTTGTCGTATTTTGCAGCAATATGAGCTGGCTGAGATGCACTATCTACAATGCTTTACTCCTCAGAAGACCGTTGAGATGTGGATTGAGTTGGAGAATCTTGACCGCGCGTATTAAATTGCCAAAACTTTGCAGGATTATGATATAAGTACTGTGTATCTTTTATAGGCGGATAAGAAAGAATCGTAAAAGTAGTATTAAGATGCGTTGAAGCTTTATAAGAAAGCGTAAGACGGCCGCTTAGAGTCATTGAAAAGTGTAGCAGTTCGTGGCGCTATCAAGATGATGTTGCGATGTAATCAAATATAGAGTGCCGTGGAATAAGCCTTATCTCTGAATGATCCAGCTTTCAGTGGCGAATGTGGTGAGATCCTTTAGTCGTTGGCCTATAATGAAGAAGCGCTGCATATGTACGTCAAAGCGTAAGATTTTAATAGAGCTACGGCTCTGATGTTGAAGTTGGGAAAGTATCAGCTTGCTAGGAAAATCATCGCCAAAGTTAAAGACGGGAAAGTTCAGTCAGACTATGGAAAGCATTTGGAGGCTCAAGGAGAGTTTAGTGAAGCTAGATAGTATTACATTAAGGCTTAAGATCACTTGGCTTTAGTCTAGCTTCTCGTCCGCAAATTAGGCTCTGTCGATGAAGCTGTTGATTTAGTAAAGTAATCTAAAGACTAGACTGCTGGAAAGTATCTTATCACGTATTTAATAGAGGAATTAAATGATTCGCAAAGTGCCATCGACGTTGCTTTAGAGATTGGTCAACATGATTTGGCTTTTGTTATGGCCAAGAACCATAATAAATTGGATATCTATGCCGATCGTTTAGTGAATTTGGAATCTGTTGATAATATAAAGAGTATGGCTGAAGAAATGGAGTAGCGACAGTTGTATAACGTTGCAGCCAAGTTGCATTTGAGATTGAAAGATTTTGGTCGAGTGGAAAGATTACTGCCGAGACTTGCTATTGATGATTCGTATTTAGTGATTTGTGCTGACCTTTTCTCCAATACAAAGAACAAGGAAGCTGCCATTAAAGTGTGGAATTCGTTGTAGAAGCATTTATCTAATCTTGATTACAATCTGGTGTACTAGTTCTTATCTGTCAGTGGTTTACATGATGTAATGACGAGTTTTGTCATTTCAAAGTCTGCTGATCTGATGAAAGATGAGTAAATTTTAGATGCTCGAAGAATATTGTGTAAATTTTTGGAAGATCATCCAGAGATACAGAATCAAGAAGTATCGAGATATTTAATTCTATGCTAATCCTTTGTATTATCGCCAATGCATTCTGATAGATCTGAAATAGAAACGCAAGCTGTGCTACTGAGCCGTCTTTGTCAGTCCGTGGAATTGTTTGGCAAAGCAAAAAGTAAACTCCTAGCACTAGCATCCGTTAAATGTTATAATTATGGTGCTAAGAAGTAGGCATTCAAGTATGCGTCTCATCTAATGGAGATCATAGAGGATATCTCTGAGGTTGAAGACAAGTATTAAAAGACTATTGAGCGTATTCTAAGACGACCGGAAGGCGATGAACGTCAATTGCCCCCTGCTCGCTGTCTTTAATGTAACGCGTCTAATCCTCAGGATTCTTTGAACTGTAGTTAGTGCAAGGTACAAGCGACTATATGCTTTGCATCTGGATTGTGGTGCGATGCAGAATCTATCGCCAATTGTCCTCACTGTAAATGTACATTCAACAGACCGGCAATAGCAAATTACTTGCAAAGCTCCAACCGGTGTCCCCTTTGCGAAAGATCTTTATCCATGGATCAACTCGTGTCTTATGATAGGCCATATTCTAAATGATGAACTTGATTTTGTTCGTTATAGTGTTTTTAATGTTTAGTCGTGTTCCTCTTTTCTACCACCGTACCGTGTTAAATGCTGAAAACTGCGATCAGATTAAATTTATCATCGTTGACTCGAAAGTTGAAGATGAGCAACTCTAATTATTCGCTGGTGCAACGTGTATAAGATGCCGTAAATAAAATTGCGCCTCTTCAATATGCGGAAAAGGAATGGGATAACGTAGGTACTCTTGTACAGTCGCCTTCATGCAGAGGCAATGCGGTGATTTTGACCAACGATATTACTGATCAAGTGGTTGATGAAGCGATTTAGAGGAATGCTGGTGTCATTTTGTCGTACCATCCAATTATATTTCGCGGCATGAAGTCTATGAATTGCGAGTCTGCTGCACCTAAAGAGCGACAAGTTGTCAGATGCTTAACGAATGGTATCTCTGTATTCTGTCCTCATTCAGCCCTTGACGCGACACCCGCAGTAGAGTTTAATATTAACGAATGGCTCCTTCGCTCCGCACTTGGTTAATCAGCTTTATTAGATTCTAAGGCTGGTGACAAGTTAAATTAATTGCGTCCGTCTGATATTATTGATCTCAAGACGGACATTTCAAGCGGCGTCAAGTATGGATGTGGAAGATTCATCGTTCTGTAATCTTAAAATGATAATGGTGGCAGCACTCTCAGTCTTACCAAAGTTATCTCAAATCTATTATAAAATCTAGAATTAGAGCACCTTTAATCTACCGCATCGTCTGTGGAAGATAAAGAAAAGATTGTAAAGGGAATTGCGGTGTGCGTTGGATCAGGATCTGGGGTGTTTTCAAAGTTACGTTGCGATCAGGTGAATCTTCTTATTACTGGCGAAATGTCTCATCATGAGATTCTATTATACAAAGAGAAAGGAGTCGATGTTATACTGCTGGGACACGATAATTCTGAACGTGGCTATTTGAAAGTGCTACAAAAGTATCTCTAACGCGAACTTAGCGGAGTCGATGTCCTTGTGAGCTAATCAGACAAATCGCTCCTTACGGTACACTCCATCAGTAATATTGGTAATAATAATAATAAATGAAAAGTCTATTACCATTTCAATAGTTACTCATTGTTCAAGCACATTTTACTACTTTTCATTTTAACTTTACTACGACTAGTTCACATGCAACAAGTGAGGCTCATGATCAATAAGTTCATAATCCATTCCGATACCGGCGGGCATTTACATCGAGATGTAATGAAGCCACTTACTGACGACTTGACTATCAGCCTTGAGGTTCTGACTCTTCACACCAGGTACAGCGTCGACTTATACCCTAGCCTCATTACCTGATCGAAATAGAGCCAACTAGCGATGATATGTTCTGATATGGAACGTATCTTGATGTCGACCATGGACAAACGGCGATCTATTCACAATATAAGAACGCGTCTAATACGATACATCTTCAGTATTTTCATACCTTGCAGCATCGCTAGATCCGTGCGACTATTAATCTTCATCGCCACTTATCATGGCAGATGGAATATTATGAGGATAGATATCAGCTGATTAACCATCTGGAGTCAGCGAGTGAGGACGCGTCAAAGTTTTGTCAATTGGGTAGATAGTCTTGCTAACAGGAATCTTGAATGCCTGTGCTGCCTATCTACTAAAAGACACAAATGGATCCAGCATTCCGCTAGTATTTGACTTGAAAGTCACCACAGCGAGTAAGTTTTTCATATTATATATTCCGTGTTTGATCTGATAGCTTAAAAGAGATCAGCGATCCAAGTTATAAGCAATCAGAGACATTTGAAAGAGAAAGTCGCGCAATGTCAAATAAAATCTCAAGATATTAGTAAAAAGGACGCTGTAGTAATAATCCTATTAAATTCACACAGTCATAATTATTCATTCAGCTTGATATAGACTGCGATGATTTGCGCCGTCTCTGCGATACTTCGTAGTTGTAGACTCGCGCCAGGTTCACCTCTACAATAGTGATCTATTCACGCAGGTACTCCAAATCTGAATTTATGAGCTCCAGAGACTTTGCCGCTCGCTACCTCTTGTCAGCTAGAAGATCCTCAGCCTCTTTCAACGTATATTCCACCATTATGTTGGCACCTAGCCAAATACCAACTTTTGTAGCTGATTCACCATCACCAAGCACAGGCTTATCCACCGAGGCCGTGGCATAAACGGCATCGCTCAATTCATACCTCACGTTCTGACTACCAGTATCTTCTGATTAAGCAGATGCGATTAGATTACGCACAGCTTCTAGCGACTTTTCTAGTTCTGGAATTTTGGTGTTCAAATTCTATTTCTTTGCCTACAGCTACACTTCCATTCTCTTGTAGGTGGACAGCATATCATCAAATTTCCTCAACAGCGCGTGTGCATCCATCTCTGGGCTCAGAAACTTTTCAACCTCATCCTACAAAAGTGAATTACATACTGGTGAACAAATTTATTAGACTTTTATTGCTATTCAATATTCTTACCACAAATGGCGCTTAAGGAATGCCACTTTCATTATACATGACATTCTGCGTCATGGTAACAACTCTTTTTTTGATTGATCACAGTTTTAGTGGTTGGAGAGAGCGCGATGGGAGAAAGTTTTGAAAGAGCCGCACTGATCTCAAAGTCCAAACTCATCAAAACACTTGAACACAGCAGGTAGCTCTTTATTTAAGTACAGAAATTAAAATATCTGTTATATTCTATCAATCAGACATGATACTTTCAACGCCCCACATTTGTAACGCGTCTTGGTAAGATTTGGGATAGTCACGCAAATTTGGGCCAATTTTGTCAATGACATGGCGCCAATTTTTATACAACTCCTGTCTCCTTTGGACATTGTATCGCACCATTGCCTTGTGTACACCATTGAAATCAGTTTTATCAAGCACAGTTGCCAAGTGTTTCCAAGAATCAAATTGAATTACATTCTTCCACTAGTAAAAGTCTGCATACTGCAACCAGTACTTCTTGGCTGCCAGAGATTCATCTTCTGGACTAAACTTATGACTAGAATTCGGATGTTGAGGGATAACAAAATGGTCCTGTCCCAAACTACAATATAACGGACTACTCAATATTACTCTGTCCGTTATCAGACCCAACTCAAGCAGAAAATCTACAGACGGTACGAATATAGGAACTCCAATAGCGGCCAATTCAGTCAAACCGTAACTCAATACAGCGTATGGCAAAATAACAACGGCTCGATGATCAGCAATATTGTCTAATGTGTACCTTCCGTACAACTGCTTTGCAGTCACAAACTTCCATTTCTCAGACTGTCCAAGTGCAGAGACGATGTTGAACTCACTCTCATAAGGTAAGCCCTGTAGTTACAACGGACCAACCAAAATCTCTTTTCTCCTCGGATAGTATCGCGTATTCTGAGTATAAGCAAAAGATGTTGCTGGTAGAATTAAAGGTTCAACGCCTGTATAATACTTGATGTACTCGGCATCATATTTACCCATTGCAGCAATAATATTCGTAGGAGCACCTTACTTTGGCTTTGCCATCAGTTAAACATGCTCAATCAATCTCTTCCAAGAATTTTCCGAGCATCTGCCCATGGTAAATCTGTGAGCTGGCAGGAATATGATGGATCTATTCATAGGCATGTAAGCTTCACAGAAGGAGCTTACAAATGAGCATACAAACGCGCTAGTCTACTGCATAACCTCATTTCCCGTGTAATCCTAGTAAAATTGCTTAACTTCAGGTTCCGTCAATGGTGACATTGTATGCTTAGTTCTTTACTCAATCAGTGGGGCTCTTGGTGCAATAGTAGAGTGAGGATGAACAAAGACTTCTGGATAAGGACCAGATAGTCCTTTGGCTCCAGCATTCACATAGCGTTAACCAATACTCATTAATACCGAAGAAATATCTGCGCGAACTCCATCATGCAAGTCAGAGCTCCATATTGATAGAGATTTAGATTAAATCACAGGCTCAGGGAACTGATACCCCACAGAATGTAAATCCTTGAGCCACGCCATGACGAGATCGATATCTGATTATCCAATTACGCCAATCTCATAACATTGAATATAAATTTACAATAATCGCTCTGGGATTGATGCATCTGGCCTAAATGTAATTTGATCCAAATACTGAACAAAAGCTTTAGTCTGAGTGTATAGAGGATACTCGGCAACAAAATCAGCATCATAAGAGTGTTCATTGCGTCTATGCTCGACCCAAGGAGCTGCAAACGCCACCTAACCAGCATCAATATCATGCAGAATACGAATCCAGATGTAAGATCTCCAGATATCAGTCACCCGACCATGAACACTGATTGGTAGAAGAAGGCCGAAGAAGGATTGTCTAGTAGTCATTAGCGCTTATGCATTCAGCGGCGCATACTGACGCTCATTCATAACCACAGGAGTCACCGACTGATCAAATTTCAAAGGCAGCGGCTGGCTCAATCTATAGATGGCGTCCATATCCGGATCAATCGAGGCCAAAGATTGAACAAGAGCAAGTCTATTCGATACTGTCAACTTTTCTACATCACTTGCACTTACAGCGTTCTAATGAGACTTGATCAGGGATAGAGGAAATCCTCTAGGCCATGTTGCAGATGCAGTGTATACGCTCATATCAACGAAACTGGCATATGGATTGAAGAAGGAGTGACTGATATTCTTTGACGCGGTGCTTGGAAGCTTGATTTCAGACAAATTTACAAATTCCCCGACAGTCTTGAGACTATCAGACGTGAGTTCATTATCATCATCGCAATCATAGATATCAACGGCACAGTGATGAATAGCATAGAGATAACCCAAATTCTTGCGACCAAAGTGGTTCCACGGTATCTTGCTATTCATGGAGTAAGGTAACTACTTCTGCATCTCTACAGTAAGATAGACAACGTTATCTTTGAACTGACTGACCAAACTCTAATACTTATCCTCAGGCGTCTTCTTGTCACCAACAATAACGGCACACCAGCCAGATAATCTGATCACCTGCTATATAGTTTTTGATGGATCGAAAATAGTCGTAATCACTACCCACTTTTTGCAGCACAACTGACCATCGGCAGGTGACAACACAGTAGATGCAAATGTTTCAGGTGTCAATTGGGATTTAACAAATTCCTGAGCACTAACACCCTGGTAATCGAATCTCTTTAAAGCGGTCCAAACTTTTCCAGTGGTTGCAAGTTGTTGATCATCTTTAGGCGCAGACGGGGGTGCAGATGTGTCCACCTTACTACCATTACCATTACCTGGAGCAGAATCGTTAACATTCTTTGGGGGCTAATCTTGAAACGGTTTGTCCTTCTGCGTGAAAAACGATTCTGACAGATTTCTACCCGCGGGCAGAGTAATGACAGCCAAAGTTATCAGACACAGAGCCAGTAGAAGAATTGCCGCCAGCTGAGTTTGTCTTGGTTAAGTTCTCATTATACCTAATATATACTGTTTTGACTTGATAGTAATACAAATTACCTGGTGATGATGTAAAGTTTGACTTTCAGTGGGAGGTTCCCAAGTTTTTGTCTTCTTTCATCGACTTGGCCAGCCTGACTACTTAGTAACCATGGTGATATCGATACGGTTTGATTGATGCACACGTTCTTATGATGTACTTACTTATGATAATTAATTTGCTAGTCGAGTACTCTTAAAAATCACTCAATGGACAGCGAGCCTGCTGAATGCTGAGTTTTACAGTAGTTTTGCAACACTGCGACAATTGTCGCTGCTCTGCAAATACCAAGTGCGACATTTGTCGCTGTTGAACAATTCTAATTCTTAGTTGCATCGAGACTGTAGACAATGAAACGGATAGTTTGGATAACCGTATTCAATGTTCAATCTTTTCAGGTCCGTTTTATGACGAGATTGAACTTTAATCAGTCATGTCAGTGCAACTTTTCAACACTGCGACATTTGTACGCAAAATATGGTGCTAGCGTCACAACGGACTAAAGTAGTTCGGAAAGTGAAAGTGAATTAATACGAATGAAACTAATAGATCTAGATTGTTAATACTCGTACTTCTAATTATAACGTTCATCAAGCAAATACTTTACCAAGACGTTAGTCTCAAGAGATTAACAGTCGAAATATCAATGGCAGTCAGTCTTCGACTGCGGACGTGAATACTGAGTCCTCCAGTGGCAGAGTCGTATCTTCTGATCCTGATACGCTAAGCTTGTCTACACCTGCTTAAGTCGAGCGTATGAGTTTTGCTGCAGGTCCCCCTCGTCCTTACCTGTGCAAGAGTTCGGACAGTAAATTGTGTCCGCGCGCTTTACTGAAACGCTACTGTTATAACGTTTTTCAATTGACGTGAAACAGTTTACAGCCTCACCGGATAAACGCAAGTTCAATGGGTCAGACTTTGTGTCTTTTGAAAGATACATAACCATGATTGCTGCTGGTGCTGGAGTTTCTGATGTGCTGAATGGGACACAGTAAGCTCCGACTGTACCGCGTTCTTTAGACATAATGTAACTTGTTGGAATGGAGTTAGTGGGATATGCTTAATGGAATTGGTATCGCTAAGCAGTCACTCAACTGAACATGCTGATTGAGAACTCCTGTGCTCCCTTGGTAGCAAGATAGATCACCTAGTTGATGAACCCAAGCGAGCGCATGGAGCACTTAAAGTTATACTATTTTGGTAACTCCGTCGCGAGAAAGAATCTGTTAGCTGACAAGTATGATCAGTGGAATTGGTGTGTAGAGCATTCTATTGCATCGAATCTATCAAATCTAGAGAAGTTAGTTGCAGATTTACAGGCTGTTGGTATCCCTAGAGATGAAGTTGAAGTGGTGTCCAACTTATTTAGAAGTGTTAAGGCTGCTGACATGACTTTATATGAGGAAATTTCATTTAAGAAGCATGATGAAGTGTCAATCACGATGATGAAGTAATTATTATTAAATGCAGAGTAGACGGTGGCTCTGGAAGAGCGCAATTCAAGTGTTAGAGTTGCAAACACCGCAAGTGCTGGTCCAAGAAGGGAGTGCTACAAGTGTTGATCTCCGGATCACATTAGCTATGACTGTCCTAAGGTGTCAGTATGTAAGAGATGCAATCGAAAGCATTTAGGAGGGTGTAAGAGAATGGCGTCAGTGAAAGGAGCACCGCGTGCCAAGAAGTCCAAAAGTGATTAGGACGCAAAATATGGCGCTAGCGTCACAACGGAATAAAGTAGTTCGGAAAGTGAAAGTGAATTAACACGAATGAAACTAATAGATCTAGGTTACTACTCGTACTTCTAATTATAACGTTCATCAAGCAAATACTTTACCAAGACGTTAGTCTCAAGCACATCGCATGAAACAAAGAGCGACATTTGTCGCACATGTCTTGGTGAATAAGTTTGCTTTATCCAACACGAGGAATATGTATTAGATTAATTCAATTGCTGTTTGTACATTTAAGCTGATCATAATTTTGTATAGTGCAGAGAATTCTCTAATTGATGTTTATAACACTGACGTGCTATTCGAAACGGCGTCAGTTTAACGACTGACTATCAACAATTTGGATGGTTTTGAAACGTTCGATCTTTAAAAGGGAGTCTCTAGAAAGATCCCACATAGAAAGCTCTAGAGTTTATACGGTTTCTTGTTTTATTGTACTCAATTGAGTCATTATAGAGCAGGTACACGTTGATCGAGGTAGGTACTTTCTACAACATCGTAGTAGTTTTGTTTCTCATTCTTATCATTTTGTTACTACATTTCAACTTTCGATGTACTTTGATCATGTCATAAATTCAAGGAATTAAGTGTCAGAAGCTCAAACATGCCAATGTGATTTTTATTTTGATATTTGTTACTTCAATATGGACAATTTTCTATATGCTGGCAGATATTAGACATGGATTAACTAATGCTTTTGATCATGTGCAGGTGGCATCGCTAAATTGGAAACTGCGGTGTGAGATGCGTAAACTGCCCATGATTATTGCACACCAAACAGATTCATTCTGTATCTAATGGGAAACATCATGTCCACTCGTGGAATCTGAATTGGTA
The DNA here is from genome assembly GCA_023515745.1 of Amoeboaphelidium protococcarum. Classification (NCBI taxonomy): domain Eukaryota; kingdom Fungi; phylum Aphelidiomycota; class Aphelidea; genus Amoeboaphelidium; species Amoeboaphelidium protococcarum. Next base: position 1,669,284 of record JALECJ010000258.1, read on the forward strand.
TTAATTAGCAAGTACCAAAATGGATCACGAAATTCGGTCATTATCCCGTCCGTGTTGGCTCACTCTTTTGATTCATCTCATTACTTGTACCGTTCTTATTTCAATATCAGTCAGGACAAGGATTCTAAAACTTAATACTCTTACTACATAAAATTCTAGTACGATTCTGATGGTTAATAACGGAGAAGAACTCGTGTATTTGACACTAGAATTCGATTCCATCCTGATGGGTATTAGATGAGAATTGCGTTCGTATCTGATAATTAATACAAGGCAACAGTGTTTAATAAAATACTGGACTCTTTGACTCTTCTGGAGTATGATTACATTGTCCACGTGGGTGATGCTGTATAGACATTTAATTCGCTGGCTGAGTGGGAGGTTGATTTTGTGTGGCCCATGACTAGAGGTAGAAATGGAAACTCTGCTGGACTTCTTAGCACTACCCCTCTAATATATATTCCCGGTAATCACGATGAGTATGAAGAGGATGGCCGTGATGCTTCAACCACTAATAGCGGTCCTCAAGTCACTCAATCTGGTGGAGACAACGCGCCGTTTCACTATTTTGTGACGACGCGCGATCGTTTCAAGTCTCTTCGTATCGGTCATCTGCATTTTACACTTATCGACTCTAACCATGATAGTGCAAGATAGTAAGATTTCGCGTAGTCTTTAGTCAAGCAGAATGAGTACAAAGAGTCCTAGTTTCGAATAGCACTTATCCATATTCCACCATATTTGGAGTTTTGGGAATATGACGCGTGGTTTGAGAAGAAAGAATCAATGTGGGGACAGTTTGTACGTGACAAGTACATGCCGCTTATGAAGGAGAACGGCTTGGATATTGTTATTTCAGGCCATCAACATAATTATGAGAGGACATCCAAACGAGTGAATGGAACATATTACTTTATCATTGGTGGGGCGGGCGGTGAATTGGAGCACACTGAAAAGGATGGTGGTCGAGTGAATAATTTCAACATGTATGATTTCAAGTTCTTTGGGCACTTTTATTGTATGATGGACGTTTACAATGGCTCCATCCTGTGGCGAGCCATTGATGCTGAAAGTCAAGTCGTTGATAATCTAACTCTTGGTCTCAATTAAATAAATTGATTGTCGAATGATGCTGTTTGACACTAATAAACATATTTTGTAGTTTAAAATCCCCACGTCTTGCTTATCGCTGATTGGCTGCGACGTTCTCGGCGAGCTAATCAGATGGCGCACAGCGATCACCTCATGAATTCAATTCAATTCTTATTTTATCCCTCTTCTCAATCCCTCTTACACAGCTGTTATACTATCATCATTAAAGTTGAAATTAAGCATTAAAAGTATATTATTTATTTTATATATTTACATGAAGAGTGATCACGAAATTCAGGTGGTGACAGCAATCTGTGAGTATAATCCATCAGCTGCGGGACGGCTCTGTTTTGGTGAGGGAGATTAGATTCGAGTGCTTCAACAAACTGATAGTGGATGGTGGGATGGGATTTGTCATGGATAGAGAGGCTGGTTTCCGTCTAATCATGTCCAGCTTCCCCCTTAAAATATGTAAGCGGATTTAAATGAATATTATGGATGGGAAGTTCATGTACCACCAGTTGGATCTCCTAAAATCGGTAATAATACTCAACTAATAGTGAACAAGCTTACTGGTGAACGCGTTAGAATTCCCACCAATGTTGAGGTGGCTCAATCTCCACGTCAGAGCATTTTATCCGTTAATATTGCTAAAATGAAGATTTCTGAAGGTCGCGATTCTATGCCACTGTCTCCTCTTCATCCAGTTATTAACAACGCTCAGTAATAAGAACTGGCCATTACTGATGGTGGATTAAGCTAAAGATACTCCAGCGTGTCAGTGGTTGGACATTAAAGACACGAAGATGCAGAAAATACTCTTTAAAATGGTGGCATTAATAGTAGTAATAATAGTAATGATGATGATGTAGACTCCGTGTTGTAACCGCACGATTGGGAGAGTATGAGATAGATGATTCTTAAGTCTATAGTGTTACTTAAAAGGGCTGAGCGAAAGGATTTCATCTTGGTAGTTGGTTAAATCATTAAAAGTGTTCATGCCATGTTATCTGCCTCGAATACGTTAGAAAAGTCATCACACCTGCTTTAGAGTAACCAGATGCTCAAGTCGCATTATAAGCATTTGATCAAGTCATTGTGTGCTCTTACTGAATACGCAAAGTCTATCGAGTCTAATAGTATGCCTCCACCATCTGGCCAGGACGGTTAAAGGCGACATTTACTGCATCTTTCTAATGAAGTGTGGCTCTCAGTTAGACACTTTACTTCTACCGCTGAATAGGCTAATGTTAGTATCCAAATGCAATAGAAGGTGCAGCAGGAATCACACAATCTTGGAGTTGGAGGAAAGTCACCTTCAATGAGATCTGCAACCTCTTCTTCGCACGTTTCCGTTGTGAATGTATATGACACATTAAGCGAGTCTTTGGATGAGTTAATCACGGATGTCAGTGATGCAATATCTGGTGTATGGAAGCAGTTGTCCTCCGAAACTTAGTAAAAAGTCCCGGATCTGATTGAATGCACCAAAGAAGTCGTGACTTAGATTGGTTACTTGCTGTCTCTGCTGGACGAGTTCAATCAAGAGCATTTTGACGCGAGGCACTCGGCAATGTATGAGTACTTTCTGTAATTGAAAGAAAATATGTATCTGCGAATATCTGAGTTGGTTAATGCAACCACCGAGGCTGTGGATCCATTTGCTCCAGCAGATCGTGTCTAGTCTCTCAATTTCTCTGTACAGAATGTCTAGTCTTCATTGCGCGATCTGATATTATCCGTCCGTCCACTTTTGTAAGTTTAGAAGGAGTAAGCTGCTCTATCTGCGTCCTGTAAAAGGAAAGATTCTTCATCCGATCACTCGTCATTTGTTGAAATTCAGTCACCTTTGGATGATGAGATTAAGCCTCGAAGAGCTTTCTCTATGAACCTGCTGAAGTAATCTTTGGATTAGCGATAGTCAAAAGATAAGGAGAACGTGCGCAAAAATGAACTTGTATCTGACTCTGCCGTTGAATCCAACGGTGTAAATTAGCAGCCTGCCAAGCGACAGTCAAAGTTGACTAAAGAAGATCAGGATGCTTAGTAGCGTCGCCGAATTACAGTTGTTGGTAGTGAGACTAAATTGGGCAAGTTTTTTGGCGAAGATGTTGCTCTGGTTGAGTAAAAGCTGCGCAAAGGAAATGAATTGGATTTTCTGAAGGTTAGCTACAGTTCAAAGGCAGTCCTTCTAGGAGCAAATGGAGAACTAAAAGGTGCGACTTTGAAAGGAGTAGTCGAAGTAATGACCGCGCATGATAAATTTGACGTCAAGCTGATGCATAGTATTCTACTCACATTCCGTTCATTTGCCACTAATGTGGAGTTGTTCAATCTGCTGACAAAACGGTTTGTTTTGGAGCCTCCGGGTGAACTGTCGTCTATGCAGTTGGAAATTTGGCACGATAAAGTTCTGACTCCTATTAGATTGCGAGTAGTGAGTGTGATCAAAACTTGGTTAGATTCTTATTATTTGAAAGAACAGGACGAGAAATTGCTTCCTCTTATGCGCCGATTTATTGATGGACTAGTAAAAGAAGTGTTACCATCAGGATCCACAATGCTTCTTCGACTGATTGATAGAGTGGCGAAATTACCTGACGATGAGCTCGTCTAGTCCAAGAGACTGACATTTATCATTGGATCTCATAATGCCCCGACAGCTCCATCTTCTCCAATGATGCCGCGTAGCTTTGGTTCAATCCTTGAACTTGATCCTCTCGAACTGGCACGCTAATTTACAGTGCATGACTTTGCTCTGTTTGCCCGTATCGATATCACGGAATTTCTTGATAAGTCTTGGTCCATTAAGAATGACAATTCCAAGTCTCCTAATGTTAAGCATCTCATAAAGATGTCTAATTAAACCACTGCATGGGTTGCAAGCGTCATTCTCTCTGAGGAAGATCCTAAAATTCGCAGTCAGCTTTTGAAGTATTTTATTTAGGTGGCAGACAAATGTCTAGAGCTGAACAATTATAATACACTGATGGCTATTCTGGCGGCTGTTGGGTCGTCTTCCATACATCGCTTGAAGAGAACTTTTGATTTGCTTTCGAATAAGACTATACAAACTCTGGATAAGTTGCGCGATTTAATGTCTCCACATTAGAATTTTACCAAATACAGGCGGCGATTGGAAGAGACAAAGCTGCCGGTGTTGCCATTCCTCGGACGCTTCCTCACAGATTTGACTTTCATAGAAGATGGTAATCCTAGCACTTTGAACTCTCATCCTGACATGATCAATTTGGATAAAAGATTAAAGGTGGCTAATCGCATATTTGACATCTATCAGTATCAGCAGAGCAAGTTTAATATTTAGCGTATCGATGCCGTTCAAGACCTGATTGATTTATGCGTAAATTCAGCACATGCTTCTAGTGAGATGCTTTACGATCTGAGCGTTAAATTAGAGCCAAGAGAGCAGGACACCGAGAAGATGGTAAGACTGTTGAATGAAAGTGGTTTTTTGTGATTAGAAATTGATTTTTGTATTCAGAGAGTTTAGCTGTGATTGCATTCACTTTTATATTTATAACATCGTATTAAAATCATCATCCATTTGCCTATAAACGCTTACGCTCATGAGGGAGTGCTAATCAGTTCAGACGCTCAAGCTCTTACAAAACTGCGGTTGCATCCAACCGAATCAAGAGATTCTACTCCCAGGACATGGCAATAACATTAAATAAACCTTGCAAACGTTCATCTTCAAAAGTTTGCTTAATTTCAACTCTCTCGCCATTGAGTACAGCGTCACGAATCTGATCTTTAGAGAATCCTTCCCACGCTGGTTAACGATTCAGCAACTCGGCCATTATAACAGCGCCAGCAAAAATGTCTCTTTTAGGCTTCAGTGCATCAGACACGCCTTCATCAGCCCAAACTTCTGGTGCAGCATAACATGGAGTCTAACCTTTTAGTCTATTCCACTTAAGACCAGTCACTGCCTTGGAAGTTCCTAGCAGAGTACAGATGCCAAAATCAGTCAGACAAAGTCTAGTTGCACCAGTTGACGTGTCAATCAGGAAATTGGCCGACTTTATGTCATTATGAACTATACTTGCTTAATGTATAGCCTACATGGCTGCAAACACGTCCATAGACAGAGATTTAATAACATCAAAAGTCCATGGAATCAGTTCACATAATGGACTGCTTTAATTAATTAATCCATCCAGTGATCCGTGCTCATAATGGAACATTAGAAGCACCCGATTACCTGCATCAAAGCCCGCAATTCTAGCAACGTGAGGACAATCTTTAAAGCGCCACATCAATGCAACTTCCTACAAGAAGGTGTCAGAGCTACCATTGCCATTATTGTACTTTCCTACGAAGGTCAGCTTTTCAAAAGGCTTCACGGGATGCTCAAAAGGAATACTCAGCATCTCAACTAGCCATATAGATCCCTGCCCACCACCTGACAAACGTGAATTTGCCACCTTCCTAAAGTTCTAGCCTTCCTACAATTGCAAGAATGCAGGCACAGAAATTTCATACGAAGTCGGCATCATTGTACTACCTTAGGTACTACTGATACTTTGCACCTGCGTCATGTGAGTCGAGGTAGTACTCTACATCGTATTTGTAGTTAATTTAGCCATAAGTGCACGAGTACGCGCACGATACTTATGTCGCAATACTAAAGCAATTGCACAAAGCATAACCACAAATGCAGCGGCCATAGCACCAGCAATAGTAGCAATTAGAGAAGAGCTGACACTGTTAGCACCGGTCACTGCCTAGTCCTTATCTGCAGAACTAATAACCTCAGATTAAGTTTTGCTACTACCACCGTATAAGCTTTAATTATCGCCAAACACAATTGAAGTCATCAGACGAGAGCTAGAAGTGGACACTGAAGACGTTACGATACTACGCTAGGAGGTGGATCTTATTGTGGAGCTCGTCAAACTTGAGTTCAAAACCACCACGGTGGAAGTTGATGTAGTATTTGTACTTACAAAAGCCAGCGTAGACAATGTACTAAATTCCAAAGATGTAACTGTACCAGAGCTAGAGGCGACAACAGTACTGCTCACAGTAGTGGATGTTGAAATAATGACAGAACTTAAGGCAGCAATACTCGAGGTTTCCACAGGTGTTGATGAAGCGGTACTAGTAGCTACAGTATTTGTCGTACTAAGTGTGCTACTAGCAGATGTAATAGTTGTCGTGGTCGTGGGAGTAGTAGTGGTGGTGGTTGTTGTCGTAGTAGAGGTAGTAGTAGTAGTAGTAGTTGTTGTTGTTGTTGTTGTTGACGTTGTAGTGGTTGTGGTGGTAGTTGTCGTTGAAGTCGTCGTCGGAGTAGTAGTAGTGGTTGTCGTCGTGGTGGTTGTCGTCGGAGTAGTTGTTGTTGTGGTGGTGGTGGTTGTCGTAGTAGTGGTAGGAGTAGTTGTTGTCGTCGTCGTCGTGGTGGTGGTCGTAGTAGTAGTAGTAGTAGTAGTAGTAGTAGTGGTGGTTGTGGTGGTTGTGGTAGGAGTAGTAGCGGTAGTAGCGACCGACGATGATGCAACACAGTTACCTCCAGAAGGACTCAAAGCCAGCAGATTATCGACGTTACTGAATCCTGTTTAGTCCAAGGAACTAACTTAACCATCAGTACTATTCATCCTAAAACCTGTACCGTAATACAAATATGCAACTAAGAATGAGCTACTTTCATAGAATATAGCAGAATTCAGATAGACCTATGCTCCTGTTTAACCATAAAACCAATTGATACCGGAAAACTTCTTAGCACAATCTACAGACAAGATAAATCCATACTAGCTAACTGCAGAGTTATATTGTGTCACCTATGAGCCGGTTACATTCACTTTGATCGAGTTGACCGGTGACATTCCAACAAAGTACATGTTATTCCTGTTGTCCCACTAGATTCCAGCTCTAACATTGCCAGAGCCGGTGACACTGGACCACTCCTGAATTGCCGAGCCATTAGTAAACTTGAATGCGTAAGTACCATTAACTCCAGCTTAACCTGCGGTAACATAAAGGGCATTAGAGCCATCAAAAACTTAAAACTGACCGCCAGTCTGTATCGATGCATAAGCAGCACCACTCTTGTCAAAAGACACCCCAACAGGACTTTACGTGCCGGCACCAATAAATTTCCAGCTATAGCGATGGTTTCCGGTAGGTCCGTAGACCAGAATAAAGCAAGTGGCAGCATTACCGGCAGAATAGTAAACCTACTATTCACTAGAGTCTTCCACGTTGAGAAACTGCACTGCACTTAGCTGGAAATACAGATTACCAGTAGGATCAATTGCCAGCTAAGAGTCAATAGTCACGGTAAAGTCGTCCAGTTCATAGACGAAATTGAGATTGTTGTCCATCATAAACACATGATGGCAGCCATCACTAGACTTAACAAGAGTCTTTACATTGTTGTAAAATGTAATGGGATCTGTAGCGCAACCTTCAGGAAGTTTCTAGTAAGCATGCACAACAACTTGTCCGCTAGACCCGATAGCACTACTCAAAGCTTTAACCGACTGGACACCATTATCTAGACTGGCAGAAGTCAGAAATGTACCATCACTAGCAAATTTCGCAATCACCACCTGATCCGGGCCCAATCTACTGACAGATTTGACCAATGCTTAGTTAATGCCATAAATACCAAGGCTGGGAGAGTCTGACTCAATAACAGCAATTATGTTATCAGAAGGATCAACAAACAGATTCTTTACTCTATCAGTGCCTGAGCCTCCAACAGAAAAATGCCACTGCAATATACCAGCAGAATTATACTTGGCAATATATGTGTCGGTGCCACCCAGCTACAATGCTGTTTATACGGGGCCACTAGTCGAGTACAAAGGATAGTTTATCTCTTGCACTAAATCATACGCGTAAAAGAAGCCTTAAGAATCTTTTCCGGTCACCTTCACACCTGTGCCTTGCGAATACACTTGCCACACCAAGCCTGCGCGCACCACCTAGAGATGAATCACATTCAAAATAGAGGCTGTCAATAAAGTTTAACTGAATTTCATTCTGATAGCAATAATACGGATCTTATTAATTGTATTAGCGAATAACTAGTATAGATTATACGAAGAAAGGGACAATGAGCAGGTACATGGTGCAGCAGTAAAATGCAACTAGAGCTATTTATAGATGCAATGACAACATTCAAATGGAAAATCCTTCCATTCTAGAAATTTGGTACAAAGAAGGAAAGTGCTGACAATACACATTCAATAATTACAAATGAGGTCGGCCACGAGCACCCATAAAATGATTGTGGCTATCATATGGGAGTAAATTGTGTATACCAATTGATTGCATGTCGCGGCGGTGTCAATCGAGACGCATTGTTATCAAAAATTTGATGTTTCAAATCAACCTGAAACAAGAACACTGATGTATTTATAAAACATTTTAAGCGAATTTCAATACAATAGATATCAGGCAAGCCTTCCAGCGTGAAGATACCAACAACTCGGGCGATTCCCAGTCTCCACATATACACAACAATCAGGAGCATATTTAAACTTGCGCTGACATACCAGCCCATAAAAAAGAAGGTTGGCCTAAGACTTGGCGATTTGGGCAACACTAAGCCTATGACTCCACCAAATTCTGCTGACGTTTAGGACAGTTGGACGCGAGATGAAGATAGGAGCCAGAAGCATCAAAGAAACAGAGGATTGGGTGGAACTTTTCAGGGAAACGCCATATCCTCATCGTATGGTGACAGTCATTTTTCCACCCGTAGCGCATGATGGCAACATGAGCAGAGCTTTGTAGTGTGATATTCGGGAATGGAGACCACCAATCCACGACGACTGAGGTGGTACGCAAAGCCTCTTACGGATACTGGTGGATTCTTGTTGACATGCATCACATCATCACTGTCGTAGGCAATCACAGGGAGGCTTCGTTGAAGCAGCATGGTTGACCATTCTTTCTTTACGTTTTCTTTCGTCTTCTGGCACGCTCCTTGGGCTAATGATCGGGTACTATAGCGGCTTAAAGGCTTCTACCTGCTATGGTTCATCACTTGGTCGCATCCGCACTACTTTGCGGAGTGTCGACAGAAACGCCCAGATTTGTGGAATGCGGAAGATTAGAAATCCACAACCTGAGGGAAGTGTGCCATTGGAAAATTGAGGTATTAACGCGTAGATGAGACTTACGCCGGATCATTTTCGCAAGTGTTTTTGGTTACAGGTTTAATTCTTGATGCGACAACAAAGTGGTGAAATCTTCAATCTTAGATCATTACCATTTTTGAATATTGTATAAGCTCAAAGTATATCTAAAAACTAAGTACAAATATATTTCACTTCAAAGAAGAGCTTAGATAACGATATTATCTAAATGATGAATCTCATATCAGGCAACATCCGTAACTATGGGCCAATCAGTTCGCTGCTCTATCAGTTGTTATTTTTCAGGTTCAACTTATTCTTGTAACGGGCGGTTATATAACCAATCCCTTTATATGAAATACAATAAGAGAACATTGGTACGTGCTTATCAAACATAAACACTAGAAATGTATTCATCTCCATGGAGATGGCGAGTGAACGTTCCCAAATAAACAATTCATATCCAATATGATTTTCCAAGTTCTACTCTCGTGTAAAGTTCATAAATTAAATGTTTCAATTCTGTATGGAACAACTAAAGTCTTGTTGAGAATTTGCCATAGTTAGTGTCCAATGTAATCCATTTACCATGGTCCTTATAGTAAAGTCTGGGAGTTTTCATATTGACGTTGTCTGTCAGTAGTACAGTGGATATGAGAAACTCAGCTGGTGAATCCAAACCTTCAACGTTAATGAAGTGTCAATCTTTGGCCTGCTGCGCTGGCAATGCACAAAAGACCAATCTTCTTATACGAGTTTCCAACTCAACGTGTAATGGGAATCATCTTAGTAAAAGATCTAAGATGCCACCACAGCTTTTGCTGCAGCTGATGCCAGCGTCGATTCATTCATTCCAGTTTGTTTGAACCTGCTGTTGATGCTGCTCCTTCTGACCCTGCAACTGGTGGGGATACTGGTGATGCTCATTTCCAAGCATTCGAGTCCAAAATGTGTTTTGCACATCATGTGTAAAGACGCGCTGGCTATCTTACTGAGATCAAATCAGCAATGGAGCTGTTGGCTGCTGATAGGTCCGTCCATTTGAAGTGCTCTTTACATACCTTATGTAGTGTATGTCCTCTGTTAATGCTATGTCTTATCCCCTGAGACAAGCAGTGATGGGTGCTGACCATGCCAATGCCCTGAAACCGCTAGAAAGCGGTGCTACCCTGAAGAGGTACGCTAATCAGTTCCTTGATTTTGCGTATTTTATGGTGGCTGATGAGATGTCCTCTGGTAGTGCTCCTCCCGAATTCGATGTTGCACTAATCAAGAGAGTTGTCCTCAAGGTGGTCAGTTAGAAAATTGATCATATTCGCTCAAGCCGTGATGAGAGCTACTGCTACCGCTTCCTGGGACAGCTCTATCATGGTGGACAGTGCAGAGTACAGTCCTTCCGTCACAGGGTGGCCTTTCTGCTTTACTGCCTTCGTCTGGTGACCGCATATGTGGTATATACTGACACAAGGGGTGCCAGCCATTCGGCGCTGCTAGACTGCTTCTCCTCTGCTTCTGGGAATGTGAATGAGCTCCTCACTTCTCAGAAAATAATGGTTGGCCTGGAGTCTTAGGTGTAGAAGGTGGCGAGCATCTACCTCCATCCTACTCTACCCGACACGTACATTGTCGAGGGCCAGTAGTTCGCTCTCCCAAAATTTCAAGGTGCTATCCAGATGGTTCTTGATCAGTGCAAGGAGCTGTCCTCTCTCCTCTGTCTCCCTGCCATCTCCATTCACGCTTTGGCGTATGATAATGTTCAGAATGTCGAATCTGGATATGGTCTGCTGCCTTGCTTCATGATGGCTAATAAGAACGTTGTTGCTGACTCGTTGAAGGCCTTCTTGATTAAGCACAATATCCTGAAGCTGGATCGTGATAATATCTGTCTCCAATATCGCGAATACTCGGAGCCCTTGCTGGAGTAGTTGATATGGCTTATTCACATTCTGACAGGTTAGCCTCCACGCGCTTCTGAGGCTGTTGAGCTGCTCCTTGAGAATACCTCCTCTCTCCAGCGCAGCGTAATGGTGGTAATGGATACGCTTGCCTTCCTGCCTCCCTATAACAAGACTGATTCAATCACTGGATAGCACAAGGTGATTGTCCGTTTCTCATGCTAGCTACTTGATGCTGTCCTACTTCCCTATCTCCTTGTTGCCAGAAATATTGAGAAGATGCTGGCGCGTGACGAATAGCTGTCTGAGATTCTTGGTACGTACGTGTGTGCTGGTCCTATGGGTCGGTGGTCTGCTGACTCCTACCGCACCACGATCAAGAAGGTGTTTGCATAATCAATGTCTTAAATTGATTTGGGTGTCAACCTATATCGTCATTTATCTGCCACTTTGGTAAGGTAGTCGCTGCTTGCTGGTTCTGGTGATTGTAACGAGCCGCCATACAATAAAAAAGGTCGTAACACAAAGCTTCTGAGTAACATTCACGTCCAAGTGAATATTTTTAATAAAAAGCAATTGAAGGATCTTTTTTTTTGTAATTGTATGTCCATCAGGACTGTATTTGCCAATATTTCGGTATCCTCACTGCTGTCAGTTACTCCTTTACAAGAGTTGTGGTTTTCAGTTTAGACTTTGATAGTGTTTATTCACCACGTCTTTAGCCGTTTTCCATTTTTATAATTTCACTAACATATGTGCAAAGCATTATTTACTCGAGACAGTCACTCGTAAAAAAAGAGTATTGCGATAGAATGTCAATTAAAGTGACGCGTTTGTGTCATTTCCAAAACTTACCACTCACCACGGTCCAGTATAGACCAGCCTGACAACGGTCCATAATTTGCCCAATTGGTTTAAACTGACGACAAACGGTCCTTGATCGCAGACGAACCACCCCGAACCGGTCTGGATGGACACCCATTTCAGTCTTGGGATTTAATACGCGTATACGATGGTAATGAAATCATCACTGTTTAAATTCTTGCATTATTTCACCATCGATAATAGCGTTTTTACGGTTGCCGCACGCGAGTTAGAATGACATTTCAGAGTTTGATCAACTTGACGCGGAGACGTTCTAGAGAAGCCGATAATGTTTCACAGGAATTGATGCTGATCTATTCGATGAATGATAAATTCGATTGCAGTACATGGCTATATCTCTCTGTTATATGCTTGAGCTGTGGGCTGACTTTTGGCGCATGACTAATAAAATATCGTTAAGCTTCGTGGAGTGTGCTACCTGATACTGATACTTGATATTGTAAATGATCGTGTTGTCAGTTCCAAGGGGAGAGACACAAATAACGAAATAATGTCAAGGGGAAGGGAGTTTAGAACTCCTGAGATTAAGATGTTACGAAAGTTGCCAGTTAATTTGATGGTGAACAGAGAAAATAAACGAGCCATGTATGTTTCAATTAAGAGCTCCATTTTCTTTCGATTTAAATCTTTAATGGTTTGATAGGAAGATGGACAGAGAGAGAGCAACCTGAACGCTTTAAGATAAATTATACTCATGTTGAAGTGAAAACTGCTAGCTGTTAGGATAGGCTTTGTGCGGATGTTCGAGATAATGCAATCAAGTAAACACTTTTTTAAACGCGTTCCATTTAAACGCCAATTCATGATATTGCATACACGTCAATCAATTTAGCTTAACGTGTTTTATTCAAAAATGAGATAAAAATGAGTGTAGTAGCTGTTATATGCAGTGACTTGAACATAAAATGGCTGCAGGGGCCAAAATCTCTGATAAACCGCGTTACGTAATTTTTAGTCTCCCACAATCGATCTACATGCGAGAGTGTTCAAGGCATTCTGCAATTAATTCAAAAATATTTTGCGCGTTTCGTGCGAGAATGAAAATAGATGAGATTCAGTCATGCTATAAAATTGAATCGAAAGTTGACATTTCATATATAGAACTAAAGTAAAAGTTTTTAAAACCATCTATATCAAGATTTCAAAAAATGTGCTCGGTACAGGGATCGAACCTGGGACCTCAGCGTTATTAGCACTGCGCTCTACCGACTAAGCTAACCGAGGGGATGTTATTCCCATTTCAGATGAAAATTTCCATTTTACTGTGCAATAACTTAAAGATTTTGACACTAAATTAAGCCAATTATATCAAGTCTTCCTATTTCAATTCTTACCATTCTTGACATCAATCTTGAGTAAAAATCAACAACCAAGAATATCTAGAACTGGCGTTGAAAAAAAGTAAATTGATATTTGAAAAAGACCAAAAACGTATAAAGCAATTTACTATATTGAATCAACTCATTACTGCCAACTCCGTGTCGTCACACTCATTCATAATATCATCATCAGCGATAGAAACATTAGAGAGCCATTGCACAGCTTGATCACTAGTTTATGAAGATTCAACGCAAGCTTGACGTACCACGGCGCGAGCGAATGCTAACGGCAAATCTTTAATCGATGATATACTCACTTGATTGTCAATTTCCATTTAGGTAGTTTTTCCATGACAAGAGTGAGTTGGACGTCCCATCGGACCTACGCGATTGATGCGAGATTGCCACTGGAAATTTATTGCCGGACCAAGAGCAAGGAATTCGCACTTATCGCAATACAGAGGATGAAGCTGAAAAACTCCATTGTCCAAAGCCTTTATAAGACCCGATATAAAACGACCAACTCGCTACCACCAGATCGCATCGCCTTGTTGCGCGATTCGTTCAACGAACTGTTTAATTGAGGTTGAAACATTATCATCCCAATGACTACTTTAGTTCATTATATTCATGTCTGCGCGCGCCAATGTGAAAATGTGTCCTAGAGTATTTGGAGGTAAAGCGGTCCAGCGATGTTCACAACGATGGATTGAGGCGCCAAGCTCTTTCAACTGGTTCATGACTTCTTCGCAATCCTCAGCCTTGAGCAATTATGCAATGTCATGAGTGAAGAAACATTCGTCCAGTTTAGTCAAATTACTTTGAATTTTGCAGCAATGGGACAGGCTACTCAAATTTGGAACTAGCAGCTGATCTGCCACAAAGATTCGTTCACATTAGACACACAACAAGATCTTGCGGCGCTTATTCTTTGACCACTTGTTCTGAGGCAACCAGCGCGTAAGGTCCGAACTAGACATTCTTTAATACATTGAATTAAGCATTGATTCAGGAGAAGCCGCCAATTACAACACCCCATTCCGCGTTCGCAATCGCAAGTGCACCACTTTTCGCAATTCGTCCGACATGGATGATCGGCCGGTAGATTTGGCAATAGCAGTGGCGTTGCTTCCAGATGGCAAGCCCAAAAACCAGTCTTTCCATTATTCCACGCTATAATTGTGTAGCCGAGCGAGACGACTTTGATCAACTCCAGGATTAGCAGCCAGCTCGATCAATTCTTAAAATTAAGTCAATCTTTCGGACGAGAGAGGTTCACCGGTAGCCTAAATGAATATGCGTTGAGTAAAGGCAGATCTTGGCACAATCTAGCGAGAAACTGATTTCTTGATCGTCTTGACAAACTCTGCGCGGCAATTTTTAACATCTTGATACAAGGAGGAGTTATGATACAGCTCTAACTTTTCAACCATTTAACTTCGTGTCATTGCTTCATTATCATTCAGATAGTGCGCAGCCATGATGCACAATGAAATGAGTTGCACAAGCATTTATTATTGTATTAGAGAGTGTTGATGGCGAAATACGAAACCAGGGTCTATACTGGCAACAATGATATGAGCTGAAGGATCTTGAGTGATAGTTGCTTCACCGGCAGCATTCTCTAAATAGTTGGACATTCTACCAAATAATGGCGATAGTAGCGATTTGCGATCTCCGAGCATAAGCAAGATATTATCAGATTTAATATTGGCCAGCAATTCGCAATCAGCTTATACAAAATCTGATCTGCTCATGTCTTTGGACTCGGTTAATCCTCGAGCACTGTTTAATCGCCAAAAGTGATCGACCATTTTTATTTCTTAAGCCACAATCTCATTGAGCAGCTTCATTGAACGAGACTTTGTAACTCCAGCAGGAACGTCTACTAGTTCCATATTGTTGCCAGGAGGGTGAAGCTTAGCATACCAAAGTGGTGAAGCAGTTCCAACAAATGCAATCCTCGAAGAATTAGGACGCCGTCCGCACATATTAATAGCCGCCAAACCGTTTGGAAAAGGAAGTTGCTGATCAAATTGCACATAATGATTGTTGGCGTGTGCTGATACATTGCGGCAATTATTCCTGTATAAGTTTCTGCACCAAGCTATCAAGACTGTTTCAGCAGCATCCTTGTCAAATTAGCTATTTAAATGAAGCACACACAACCACAAGTCTGGGTTCAGCAGATGAGGGGCATACGCGCGTTCTCTCGCTTAAGGATTGATCAATTGCCCGGCATATGTGCTCAACGTCCCGTCCGCCAAAAGAGATATTCCATCATTGTCAAGGGGGAAGCAATTTCGCCCATTTATACCCCATATGCGAATATACACACAATCATGGCACATTTCACGATTCATATTGTGGTATTGTTTGAGTTTGAGAGCTCCATCGACAATTTCGACGTGATCTTGTAACAATGCCAAACCGTGTGCGACAAATTACTCATTGATCCGATGATGTTGAAAGTAGTCCGCTAATTAATTCATGATGCTTTAGTCTGACATTCAGAGAACTACTGTACAGTATATAACTTTTACAACCATGGGACTATGAAAGTACAAAAGTTGTCGATATCATGACTGTCCTCTGACGTGTGATTTCGCAAGTAACATCTCAAGTGCGCAAAAATGAATAGGAACGTAACGCAGTCTTCTCGTAGCACTTTATACTTTTCTATGTGAGCAAAGGTCTATATCTTCTACTCAGGTTCAACCTCAAGTCTGTGTTGCGAGTACATTTTTTAATTGCGCCTCTGCCAACCGAAATTGCATTTGCACTGCAACGTTTGTACCGCTCTAGTGCGAATCTACCGTTCCATACGACTAATAATTGATATTTTAGTTCACATCTATCTCAAATATTCCCAAAGTCAAGAAATCCAAGTTTTCACTTGTATTATAAATTGTCTCAATATGAACTATAAAAAACAAGCCATGCTTCTAATCAGTTATTCAAAACGTTGAGACTGATAAATATCACTTTACCTAACAAAAGCAAGTCACATTAACGCGTTAAAAACGTCTTCTTCACAGGAAAAGCAATTTACTAATCTAAATATAGAAATAATCTATTGTAAATAAAACACTAAAGAATCGAAGCCAATACATTAACATCATTCTATTCCAGATTTCATATCAGAGAACCCATTCTTGATGCGCTCAAAAGATGGCCACACCTTAAACATTACAACTCCTTTGATATTTCGCAACGGAATGCATCCATAATGTCGACTATCTTGAGAATGAGAGTAATTGTCACCAGCCACCCAGCAATGATTCGGCGGGACTTGTATACTCTGACTATCAGCATCAAGCGGGCGTGGGATTATTCGATCGTGCGGGAGGCCAATAAGACGTTTTGATACCAGCATATTACGATTATATGGGTGCTCACAACAGAGTACATCTCCCCGTTGCACCTCATGATATAGAAACTCTGGTAATATCCGCTGCAATATACCACTCTGTCGTTAGTTGGGCACCTTGATCAGTTTACTGACCACCATTACATCACCGGTAAAGTAGTTTGGTAACATGGAATCACCCACACAGTAGTTAACGTCCGCAATGTAAACAGATGTCCATTATTAAAGTATACTCAGAGGTATAGTGATCTTTATTATTGCGCGTGCTTCTTTCGCCACAGAGCCCAGTCTAGCTTTAATCGAATTTATCATTCTCTCCCTCTTTCTATTGAAATGGACGCGTTCTAGAGGAAAATCCAAAACAATCAAGTTGGCGTATCACGCTCAATAAAAATATGAATATAGTACTTTTAAAGATGGAATAGTATATAGTTTACGGAATATACTCTGAAACTGGAACCCACAAAACGTATCGTTGTAAAATCCACTTCACTTTAAGGATGATCTTCAGGAGGAATGTGGTTGTAAGTAATTGCACTTACCAAAAATAATTTAGTCCGCCACGACAAGGTTATAATTATTGAACTTGTATTATACTCAATGCACATTTTTCTCCGATATAAAAGTCAACGTTTAGTGTGAACTTAATTATGCTACAGTAAAGCCAGACTGCCAAGCATCAACTGAATCGAAACACTTGGATTTGGGCTCAAAGTAGAAATCCGATTGATTGTAGTTGTGATTCTCATACGCCACATCAATAGTTGAGAAATTATTGACTAAATTGATAGCGTGCTTAATGTTAGTCTCTATCTCTGTAATGTTGGCTGAGTCTGGTGCGATTAAGTCGCTTTATTAGGAGACATCAATTTGTGTCGTAAAACTCGCCAACTCCTCGACATAAAACTTGATGAGAAACAACATCATAACATCTTCTCCTCAGACGTGAAAATGTCTTATTCTAATTTATTAATGTAGTTTTCAACTAATTCCATACATTAAAAACGCAAGCAAAGTGTCTATAGTCGCCGCACTTATCTATGTTAGGAAGTTTAGGCCCGTTACGGTATAGTTACTGGCAAAAAATAGTCTAATTGTGAAAGCAAGTTGTTTTATAATATCAATTTCCGATTTAATCACGTCTGGAATGCTAGGCGCGTTTGAAAGCTCAATATAACGCTAATTACAACTTATTCGAATCAACAATAGATCTTAGTACATGGTATCAAAATAGCAGGTGTGTGGCTTTCGGCCATCTTACAACAATAGGCGCATTTCGAAAGAGGCTTCAAATAATATTACCAAGGTTCAACAATAAAAATATGATCACTTCTTTCTGTTGCTGTGCTTCTGCCCAGGAGATTGTTACTACTACTTTTTAGCCTGATGAATCTTGACATTTGATGAATTGATAAGCTAAATCTTTGGGCTATCCCAATCTGGACCTTTCCAATTCATCTTACGGCCGTCTTCATACAGCTTGTGCAGATAAGTCTGAAATTTACCACTACGCTCCAGTTCGAGATACTTCTCATATAGGAGCAGCGCAGTCTTGGCATCTTCCACGCTATCATGCATATGAGACTAAATATCCAGCTTTAGAACGTACCATGCAAGAAATCTCAATGAAATCTTCCTCTGGCCCTTGATACGGTATATAGTCACAGTATCTATCACCTGCTAGTCTGGCACAAAGATATTTATAGTTCTGAAATCCTTACTCAGTCCATGGCCTACAAAGATGCAACCAAGATCAATAAGCGTCCTCAACTATAGGTAAGCCGCCTTTCTATGTACCAGCCGCTTCTTTGACTTTTACGGATCCAAATCATCAGGCTAAATCCCACTATACTCGGTCAGATAATCCTAGACTGGCTGTGATACCAATATATAATCATCCACAAACGGCTTCAGATACGAAGGATCTTGACCACGCAAAAGACTTAATCTCGCAAGCTGATTCATTTGAGGCCGTAATACTGACCGAGAGCCATCGGATCTAAATTCAATCTGCTCTTGAGACACAGAGACAAACTCGGCATCAATTGCAGCCAGAAATTTGCCTTATATCTTCATAGCCTGCTCATACTCAGAGTACTGAAGAGGAATAACCTTATTCTAAGATGGATTACGATTTTAGAATACCATGTTAAACGTATTGTGAACCGGCTTCAACTACCTAATATCCTGGAAGCGTGCAATCATCTCTTGAGACTGTGCAGTAAAATCTACTCTCGTATAATGCAATATAGACGGCTGCTTCCACTAAGACTTCATCTACAGTACTTCAAACGCTGACACTGGACGAACGATGAAATCATTGAACATGTACCACTAGCCACTGACCTTTGCATATGTGAATTGGTTCACTGATTGCGGTCGGGTGTTCGACTATAAAACATCAACAATATCAATAACCATTCCTGTGAGATGATATTCCGTGAATTACTAATCACCATCAGCCACGTTGAAGAGAAGCTGCTAATTTAGCTTAAGCTTTGACTGTATGAATGTCTTGTCCAACAAGTCCTGATTTAAATATCCAAAATCCTGCCATTACTTCTCATACTTGTCAATACTATCCTCATCGGGAAGATAAAACTTGAAATGCACATCCTTAGTCCTCCATGCTGACCACTTTTAAGTGCCCGTCAGAAGCGTTAAGCTCTATGGCATGGACTGCAAGACTCTCTCCTGATTCAAAACTTTATAATTTTTACACTTTTAGCACCAAGCTTTCACTGTACACTACTTTTAAATACTCAAGCATATCAGCGATTATAACGTGAGAGGATTTTAAAGCTTCTACACCTCTTCAGCATTCAATAAATCAATAGTGAGCGGCAAGATATCGCGTTCGTTCACTCCATGACAGTCACTGCATGTGCTCTTCAAGATCATGGGAACACCATACATAAACTATATAGGATTCTACAGAGGATGTAATTTATTGACTATGGGATCCCCAATATGCTTCTATACGTACTCGAGATACCACTTGTAGACATTCTGAAGGGCAATACCCATGTCACCATTAGGATTAATTAAAAGTCCAAGGGCGAATATCTATTCATTATGCTTGAAGGCACTCAGCAAGTTCGAAGCCTGGCAATTGACTCCTTTCGCATTCTTGAGCATAGCAGAGAGGAATGAAAATTCACATATTAGGCACTCTTCTACCAGGCATTTAAATTCAGGCGAGGCATGTAGATGAGCCAAATCAGAAAGCATAAATTATTCCCCATCACGCTGGAAACTGTAAACCATAAGCTAGAATATTGAATTAAGATAGTCCACGTCCAGATCATTCTCAAGACCGCTGTATGTCTACACTCTATTAAAATAAGTAAAATCAAAATCCTCGACTCCCAACTTGGAATAGACAATCTTTGGGCGCCGATAATGCTCAGGAATGGTATTGTAGGACAGTACACTCCCAGACTCACTTTACGGTGTAGACAAGCTATTCTACAGTGGTGTAAGTGGAGTGTGAGACCGAGGATAAGGTGACGATGACAACTGATCCCGCTCAATCTAACTCTTGAACTTGACCCCAGAGTCCTATTGCTGATAAACAGTATTCCTCTTCTATCCCTTGTTCATGTATGGGGCATAGCCTACATAAGAATCCCATTTGGCCACACTGAGAATCTCTTGGGGAATAGGCATAGTTGGTAGATTCTAACGTTTCCATACCTGCGACAGTTGGCCTGACAAAAGACGTTACTTAATAGCAGGCATACCAACAGTGGATAAAGGCACATTATGATCATCGAAATTGATAAAAGTCGAATCTTCATAGAGTGGAGTCGGGAGTGGAAGCTTATCAGATTTCACATTCACAATCGCAGGTAAAGCAGAGTTAATCAAATGCAACCTTAGTTGCCCGAAAGAGTCAAAAGTGAGCATGAGATTGTCGGACTAAGATAGTGAAGCCCCGCTGCAATCAGGAGCAAACCTCTAGGCAGACACTGACACTTCGCCACTTCCGACGTCCCTATCAACTGAAATAAGCGTTCCATTAGACAAAATTACTATTATCGTGGAGCCTACTATTGACACTTAAATAATCTAAATCTGAGAATTCTAATCAAAATTTGCAATATCTTAAAGACTGAATACTTTGGTGAGTTCCACTTCCTTTTAACAAGACAGCGAATACACACTTTACTATGAATGAATCAAAACCATTTATTAACTCTGCCAAGATACTACTGCATTCTTAATCTCAAACTGCTTGACAGTATTAAAGTTATTATGAATGTCTTTAACTAGAACTTTGCCACTCTAAGTACAACAAATTAAATATCCATCACATCTTTTCATGTTGAGCACTATATCTTCGGTTCTAAAAGTACCAACCAACTTTCCATCAGCCACATCATGCAGCTACAGAGTGAGATCAGAAGTTGAGACGACAATATACTTGGAATCTATCACAGCTGCATGATAGAAATAACTTGCCATATTTGAACTATTGTCGCATTAGTACTGGATGAGATTTTTACTACTATAAACAAGAATACAATTATAAGATAGCAGAATATATCCCTACTAATACGGTAAAATCTAATGAAATCCCATAGAAGCAGGCGGTGTAATTCTAGTATATATTTCCAGCATAGTGGCATCAGTACAGACTGCATACTGAGTTACAGAGATACCATCGTATACATACAAAGATTCATTCTATAATGAGAACGCAGCCAACTAAGCTGTCAAATTGTATACACATTTCACTTGAGGATCTGTCATTTATACTTGTTGGCACTATTTTTTGAGTAATAATAGTCAAATAAAACTTGAAGTATTAAACTGCTACAACACAGAACAACTGAAAGGAAAGAACAAGAAGTGAAAGAAGGAACGTTGATTGTTGTTGTATCTGCCTGTAGTAAACACAGCGCAATGTCTAACGCGCGGTGTTGTTTTCAAATGACAGACAATGATTATTACCGACACACTCAATGATCAATAATAACAACTTGATATGTGGCGAGGTATCAAATGACAGGTATAATAATTGCCAAACGCGTAAAATTCGACCAACTTGTCATTCTTTTTGATCGCCATTTACTTACAACGGAGGAATGAAGAAGGGAACGATCGTTTCAGCCTTAAAGATAAACACTCGCGTTATAATTGCAAGGCTTTCAATTCTAGCTGAGAGTATAAAAAAGTCAGAAAAAAGACTAGAATATATGTTGCGAAGTGCGATTTATTATATTCAGACAGAATTACAGGTGACAACTTTACGAGATGTAAACTTTACCATCAGCGAGCCCACCAACACGACAGATAGCAAATTGATCAGATTAGTGAGAAAGAGTCCATAGTTCCAAGTGAACGCACCCGCAAGTTGAGCCTGAGCTATCGTGTTGTAGATCGGAGTAGACTCACCGGAACTGCTAGTACTTATAGCGGCAAATGTAGTTGGAGCATTCGATACGGCGGAGGGGCCTTGAGCATTTCGCACCTCAGATGGATACTTGACCACCAGGAATAGACTGCTCAAATTGGATCCCAGCAATAGATCATTGACCAGTGACTGGATAAAAGTTGACAGAGCCAGAGCCACCAGAAATGCCACAGTGAGTGTCACGAATAACGGGCGAGTCTTGGTTTACTGATACATTTGTTAGTTGCTAGACTTTTAGCTATTCATTATTGATTATCTTGTGATTCAGTGCACTATATCGGCGGGATATTTGGGAATTTAGTTTAGTAGAGTAAGAGTTGATACAAGTAGTTTGCGCGGTGATAATTTTAAAGAGGCTTTGCATAGTTTCCTGATTAGGAGATTGGAAACACGTCTAGTTTCCTATTTTGTTAAGGCGCCTCGCATTACAAGTACAGTGCAGAAATTGAACATTAAATGGAATGAAATATTGCGGGTTATATAATTCTTTTTGCTACTGCATATACCTCATTAGTTTAACTGCTTAAGTATTGATTGATCTTTGCAATCATTACTGATGCTCTTAGTGTGCGGCATTAGAACGTTCATTTCTTCTTTCTCCTAATGATCGCGTTTGACTTGAACCAACGAATTTTGTACACATATCATGTTTGGAGCTTCGTTCGTCATCTGGCTGATTCTGCACTTGTGTCTCTATAGACTGTACAAGTCCATACTCGTTCCAATACTTGAAATCGGCGACAGCGGTAAAGATTTAGATAAAGACCAAGGTGAAGCGCAAGTCATTCGACATAGTCGAGAATCCTCAATCAATCGCCCACTACCTCCCGTTCCACAGCCGAAACCTTAGATTACTTTAAAGATGCTATCACATGTGTAGGCAACTTCGCCGCTAATCTAGACGGTGTTAAAGTCTCAATTTCATTCAATGCTATCACCATCCCTAATTAGTAATCAGTCGCTGGCTGAGAGATTGCGAGAGAATTTGAACAGGGAGTTTGCAATGATGGGTCCGAAGAACAAGATTTTCAAATCTCTATCTGTTGGTAAGCTGCAAGTGGGCGGTGTGGATTCTGTACCGATTTTAAGAAATTTCCAAGTTTTGCGGTAATATATCAGCAGCAGTAATGATGGTGGTGTCAAAGCGTCTAGTAGTAATGATGCGATTTCGACCAGTCTTGATCAGTAATAATCACAGACTCGCTCAAATAATAATAATAATAAGCTGTCGTTCCCGCAAGAGGAATTGGTGACTGAGATTGTCGGTAAGCTGGTATATTGCGGTGGATTCTATATGGAGTTCAATACTACTCTGTAGATGTATACAACGATAGAGGCTGTGCTAAAAGTGCATGTTCTGGATGTCATTGGAATGTTTATATTCTCGTTCGGCTCACGCCTGGAACATGATGCTGAGACTGATTAATCGATTCCAGTGTTCACAGTTACCATCTCCCTAAAGGAGGATCCAGCTATTAATCTGGACATAAAGTCTGAACTTGGCCAGCTGTAGGATCTAAGCATAGTCAAACAGGTGATCAATAGTACAATCAAAGTGGTGTTGAGACGTTTATTCGTTGAACCATCCGGTCGCAGATTCGAATGGCGACCATACACTGCCGGTTGGAAGAGTGTCGAGTTGAGCAAGGCAGACAAGTAGTAAATTTTGGATTAGAAAAAGAAGAGGAACGCGGCGATTTAATAATAGTAATAGTAAATTGCTTAGCAGTAGTAGTAGTCCTAGCACTAATAAGCTTAGTCTTAATCACAGATGTAACTATCATCCTCTTAGAGCAGCAGTCCTACATCTGTTAATGCCAAGTAGCAAGGTTCTAATCAGTATACATCTGCACCAGTTCTGCCTCCGCGTCAACTCTCTAAGTCATTTGTGAATAATCTTCAAGATTAATGATACTAGAATCAACATATTAAGGAAATACCATCTATGCAAATGAAGATTCTCATTATTCTAGACAATTGAATCACTTCCTCATAATCTTTTACAATGTGGTGAGCTTCTACTTTTTCTTTGCCGGCTTCTTAATCTTTCCAGGTTGAGCTGCATTAGCAGGAGACGTAGTAGCAGCAGAAGCTGATTAGATTCTATGTGTACTTGACTACTGTTATTGCTATTACCGCGTATGGACTTAGGTTGTCTCTGTTTCCATAATGGTATCTAAATTAACTTCAATGAACTCATCATCGTCATCTCCGACACTACCATCATCAGTATCGCCATCATTAGCATCTAAAATCTCCTTTCTTAATCGCTCAACAATTAGATTAATTTCACTCATAGCAGGTGCTTTGATTCCACCAGATTAACACATTGACAAAGTTTAATCTATACTCTGAACAACATCACGGACTTGATGTTAGAATTTTTACACATTAGAACTATCACCACCGCCTTGCAAGATTTAATCACATACATTGATCCATCCTAGTAATTTCCAAGCCTTAATTATCATAAGCAACTTCAAGCCACGTCGAATCTCCTCATATATACCAGTGTTATACTCACCTTCATCCTCTAATTATAGATGTGTATAATCCTTAGTACCACCAGAATTTTTCAGACTAATCTCAATTGTATCATCATCACTATCATCAACTACTTTTAAAGACTTCAAATTCTAACGCAACTTTAAATTCAGATCTATAATACTGCGCAGTGAGTAATGATGTTGGTCATACGGCAGCGTAAAGCCTTACTCCGCATCAGACTATACTCTTTTAAATCTATTTATTTAGATTTACTTGAAGCGATTATTGCCATTATCACTTCGAGGACCGTTTATAGATGAATCAGCTGGTGGGGATGGTACATGATGGTGCAGGTAATCTAAACACACGTCCAGTACACCTGTACGCCGAGAATTACAAAGATAAGGAAACCATGAAATCCAGCCTTTAAATAAATCCAGTAATTTCTAATGATGATACTTTGCAATATCAAAACTCTATGATGATGATGATGACGAGGTGGATACCAGTCGCGGAATTAATTGGTTCAACTGTGGAATCAATTGGAATCTCAATTATTAGCTACGTCTAAACAAATAGTCCACCAGTGAGTATAATCTGTTCAATCTAAGTTTTTACTATTTGATATTAGCAGATTACTTGACTTTATTACCACCCACTGCCTGCGTAAGAGTATCAATTATCAGATTGTACACAAAGATTGCGGCTGATGGAAACTCTCTTAAAATCACTTTAAACTACGATTAAACTTCTCGCATGTCAGAACTTGAGTCACCATCATCAACATTGACTTTACCAAATAATTTTACCAATTTATTCTATATTTATTTCTATGAAAGTTCCATTCATTTACCTACTAAGCTTAGCGTTTCTATGTGGCTTTAAGCTGAAACTCAATTCGATCGAGTAAAGATGGGAACAGATAAAGCAAAGAGCGGCAGCGAGACAGAATGAGAGATAAGAAGCGATGGCATACCTGCAGTTCAAAAGTCACCAAGAAACAAGATTGCGACTAGGTAGAAAAACCTCCATCAAAAGAAAAGTCACATCAATAACGCTTTACTAACATCCTAATTTATTCATATTATTTCACTCATTTGTACTCCAAATTAACTTTTCAACGCCAAGACTACGTCCACCTGGAATTCCACTCATTGAGCAGGAGGACCAACAACTTGAATCACATTTTTGTTGACTATGTAATCGGTCAACATTGTCATAGCGATGGTACCTCCGATGATAGTGCCAATGCCCAACAACACACCTGCACCGAATACAAATGGATTTTAGGACAAAATGCCAAGTAGGATTATAAAGATACCGGCAGTCATAGGGACAAAGATATCAGCGAGGATCATACCAACAGTTCTACGGTTGACTCTTCTCTTTATCAAATCCGCGTCAGTTGTGATGTTTTGTTATCCATTCACACTGGCAACAGGTACAGAGTTATCGTACGCAGAATAGGTATAAGGCTGGGAGACAACAACACCACTACCATAGTATACAGTTTCATAGCCCAAATATGTTTTAAAGCAGTTATCTAAATTCACGCAATTGGTATCGAGAATGCACTTGTTCAATTGACTAGTCTCCTAATCACCCAACTTGCACAGGCTGACAGCGAAATCTGCCTGTTGGGAATAGCGCTTCAGTCTATCGTCATTCTTGACATTACATTGCTACAGTTTGTCCTGCAACTTTTGACAGAACGCACCACAGTACTTGAATTCAGCGGTCAGCAGCTTCTAACTTGCAGTACTGAACTCCTCAGTAGTCACTTCGTAATTACCAGAGGCATCGGCAAATTTGTAGATGGATCCCAGACTAACCTTCTCCTGACCAGGTGTCGCGAGAGCAGCAGTCTTCAAATTGAACTTCTTCACTTCATCGCGCTTAATAACACCATCCTTGTCCTAATCCATCTCCTGGAAAGCATCAGCAATCATTTGTGACGCGACACCCATGTCACTACCGAAATACAGATCCAGAAGAGTAGTGCTCTCCATAGCGTCATCACACTTCTCCTTCTTACGCGCATCAATAACACTAAACAGCGCAGAGATGATCGCCAAGACTATGATCACCTTCATTTTAATAACTGCAGTCAACAGTGTGTTAATTAAATATGTTTGTGAAAAATTTAATAAATATGGCATCAGTCGCCCGGTTACTTCAGCTGATGCAGCACGTACGGTACCCCTTAAAGAAATATAAGCATATTGACAACCATGTTGAAAATAAGTGAAAGAGATTTTAAGTTTGAAATTGATTAAATCAAATCATAATTTCTCAATAAGAATACCAGTAGCACCACCGCCACCGTTGCATATAGCGGCACATCCAATTTGGCCACTTTTCAACAGAGATGTCAAGGTGATTACAATTCGCGATCCAGAGCTGCCAATAGGATGTCCCAGAGATACTCCACCACCAGCAATATTCACCTTTTCTGGATCAAGGCCGAGAATCTTTTCATTAGCTCTGACCACCACACTGAATGCTTCGTTGATCTCGAATAAACTAATATCTGACAGCTTCTTACCAGAGATGCTCAGCAACTTTTTAATAGCATCAGCAGGAGCAATTGTAAACTCTTTCGGGTCCCGCTGCGTGTCACAGTACGCAATAATACGAGCCAGTGGCTTCAATGCACTTACACTCTTCGCCTTATCCTCTGACATTAACACCACGGCACTGGCACCATCATTCAGAGTACTTGCATTGGCAGCGGTTACACTTCCACCCTGAGATTTAAACACTGGCTTCAATGAGCCAATCTTGCTAAAATCCACACGCTTAAACTCCTCATCATCCTCAACCATTGTCACTTTGCCCTTAATTTTGACTGGTACAGGAACTATTTCGCTCTTAAATACACCATCCTTATGTGCCTGTGCGGCCCGCTTGTAACTGGATATAGCATGCTCATCCTACTGCTATCTGCTGATACCAAACTTCTCTGCCGTCTCCTCGGCACAACTGCCCATATGAATCTGATACTGAGCATCCCACAAGCCATCCTTAATTATCGAGTCTGTGACCGTTTGATGGCCATATCCATAACCTGCACGAGCCTTCTAATCCAAATAGTACGGCGCATTGCTCATCGATTCCATACCGCCGGCAACAACGACATCGCAATGACCAAGCTAGATCTGGGATGCACCCAAAGTTATAGCCTTCATACCGGATGCACACACCTTGTTAACTAGAGTGGTAGGCACTGAGCTGGGAATACCTGCTAGGCGAGCGACCTGTGTAGATGGTGCCTGGCCAAGATTAGCACTCACCACATTGCCAAAGTATAAATCTTGAACTTGAGATGGCTCCAGGTGTGCACGTTCCACTGCTCCCTTCACAGCGACCCCTCCCAGAACTGTGGCTGGCACAGAACTCAGCGTCGATCTAAAGGATCCAACTGGAGTTCTCGCTGCAGATGCAATAACTACATTTCTAAACTTGGACATTTTAATTTTATTTTCACAATCGACTTACAATGGTAATCAAATATCGTCAAGTAAACGTCGGCGTTTAAGTAAAATGAAAAAGGAGATGTAACAAACATCGGCAATTTTAGTAAGAAGCACATTAAAGTTGATCAAAGCCTGCTAACAAAGTCAAGGTTACTAAAAATTGCGGACAACTGTCAATATAAAATATATCATCTACTAATATTATACAAAGAGAATCAAATATCTAGATTGCGTAATAATCAATAACCATAAATTTCATAGTCGGAACTGTCAGAGTCGTGAGGGGAGAAGCGCGATAATTATGAGGAAGTTGTCGTGGATCCATCATCAAAGTCTTCGCTGCAGAATTCATCTAATTCAATTAAAGGATCTCCAATATCAGGATACTCATGAGCCCAGTGGTCTTCAGCATTAGAGTCCTCATCTTCACCATACTCATCCTAGTTCCATTAATCAGAATCATATTCACATTCAAGCATCTCCTGAAGAATGAGAAAATCTTCTTCATCAGCCAACACTGCAGATGCGATGTTAACGCTGTCATTAATTACGGAATTCAACGAAGAATCTTCAGCGCATACACGATATTAGTCATACACATACTCTTCTTCATCTATATCTACATCAGGGAGAGCATCCTTCAATAATGGTGTAAACTTTTCATATAACCCCTTCAAACTTTAATCCTCTCGCGTATGTGTAGAGTCATTTTATTATTGCACCGTGAGGTAAAACTCATTTCTAGAATCTTTAGCCAATCTTAGTCGCTTTGCATTCTATGAATCAAGACTCCCCTAAGCCTCGAGTGTAGAGTCCTTGCTATCATATAACGAAGGATTTTCTAATGGTACAAATTCATCACTTTGAGATTAATCGAGTTTCCTTTTCAATACTAATCGCTACTATTGATTCTCGATCCTCAAATAATCCACAGCCTATTCATCGCGTTTCCTTTTAATTCTCACATACTGCTGCTATAGTTAACTGTCTTTATCAACTGGATATTATATAAGCATTCTCTCAGGGACCAACGTCTAAAAATTATAAACACACTCTAAATCAATAACAAAATAAAAATTATAAGTCACAACAGCTTTTGAGCAAAACAAGAAGTGAAAAATAGTATGTAAATGTCATAGTCGCGCCTGATGAATCACAACGTTTACAGGAGACAGGTACTATAGCGTATTTTTAAATTGACCAAATCTTTCTTAGTTCAGGTTATAGATTAATAAATCTACATCTTTTTTATGCATTGCATTTAACATTATCCTTCTAGTACCGCGTTGTCGGTTCTCAAAACTCATCCAAAAGGCTAATTAGCTCCGGCTTACTCATTCGGCAACTTCCCACTCACTCACTCGCTCAGTCAGTCTGTGAAACAACAAACAACAAACTATTCAGCGATCGATTCATATTCCTTTGTGAAACAACAACAATCTACAGGTAAAGTTACATCTAAAAAGTCAAGTCTTAAATTAGTCTTTAAAGCATATTTATTTATGTCTGGGCAGCCATTTAATAATATATCTACAGCTATCAAATCTGTGAGGAAGCCAAGAGAAGGAAGTCCAACTACCAACAATTTTCTGAGTTCCGCTGGATCTCCATCTGGTGGCGATAAGCGTTTGACAATGATTGACGATGCTCAGTATGTTATTCCATAGTAGTAGAGTAATTCTCAAAAGGAGCAGAGTTATATGGATGATTCAACTACTGCTTTAGATAATCAGTTGGCGAGTATGCGATATCAGATTGGTACTGATCCTAATTCATCAAGTTTTGCTGATAGAGAGTCAAACATTGATGGATCTTCATCAGAGTTGAGAAATATTAATATTTAGTATCTACAATCTTCATAATCATCGGCGGTGGCATAGTCTGGCATAGGTGACTTGATATCGTCGTTGTAGAAAGGATTAATAAGTGCACCATAACCATCACCTGTTAGTCCTAGTAGGAGCACAGCGGATAGAAGAAGATCCTCCTTCACGCCGCCATCCATTGGTGGTGGGTATCTCCAATAATAATCATCTGATAATACTTAAACAACAATGGTGCAATCTAAGCGATCATCATTCAATTCTTATGCATAATCTCCATTCGCACTGTCCACAGCAGAGGCATAATAAGCGTAGAAAATGAAGCGTATGTCTAATCCGACTCCTCTGTCGCTTCAGCATTAGCAAATTATGCAGCAGAATGCAATGCAACATGCAATATCGCAGATATCTGAAAAGGAACTTGAATCATCATCGACGTAGGGCAAGGGATCCATCGCGAGTTCAATGGATATCAATTACAAAGAAAATGGCGGTGAACCCCAAGGCGTAGTTGCAGTCGAGCCTGAATAAAATCAAGAGACTCTGGGTTTGATTAAATTTGTACCTGAAGATTGGATTTAGAGCATTGTAATACCGAATTCTATGGCGAACACTGCTGATAATGCTTATGCCGATGATAAGAGGTACGCCAAGTTTAGACGCGCAGTCATTTCCATTCTTGAAGATGAAATTGATTATCCTCTTAAGCCTCCGACTAGACTCGCGTACATGAATTAATTAGTGGGTGAATTATCACTGCCGAATAAAACAATAGGTTGATCAATGCATGTACTGGAGATTTCTATCAAAAAAACATAGAAGAAAGTGTACTCATATGCAGCATAATCGTTTGATTAAAGTATATACCGATGACACTTGCCACTATTGTTCTTCCTCTCGCTAATCATACTGAACTAAGCGCGTGAGTTTTGCGATTGAACCGCAACGTCTTCATTCACACTCATTTGGTCTTTGAGTGTCGCGATTCCTTTCATTGAGAGTTTTTGACGTTTTTTCTTTTTCTGCGGAACCGACACGCCTTGAAAGTTTTCACGGCCTTACAGTAATAGAAGAGGATATAAAAATACCTTTAGCGAATTATATAAAACTAAGAATTTATTACAAACATGACTGCTAATACCGCTGCAACTACTGCTAAAAAGAACAAGAAGGGAGCCAAGATGTCTCTGAATGCCTTCCTGGCTGATGAGAGCACAGGCTCTTGGGCAGATGAAATGTCGGATTTGCCAACCATGACGTCTGCTGTCTACGAGCAGGCTATCAATGGCACTTCGGATGATAGTCCGTCAACTACGAGAGGAGGATTTTAGGGTGGTCGTCCTTAGATGGAGCGTCCAGATAGACCATGGAGAAATGATGGCGGTCGCGGTGGAGCTAGACGTGAGCATCCTTAGCGCGAAGTGAAGGAAATCCCTGACCAGCCACCTTACACTGCTTACATTGGAGGTTTGCCTTATTCTGCTACGCAAGACTCGCTTGGTGCTATTTTCACACCTCATGTCTGCACTAACGTCCGCATCCCGGTGGATAGAGATACCGGTAAAGTGAAGGGGTTTGCGTACGTTGAATTCACCACGCGTGAAGGATTGCAATACGCCCTGGACAAGATCAATAGCGGTGATTTGATTATGGATGGTCGCAAGATGAGAGCAGATGTTGCCGATGCTCCTAAAAGAGAAGGAAATGGCAAGTTTACTCCTCAGCGAGATGACAGTAGAGACTTCTCTGAGTGGAGGAGGGATACGCCGTTGTAGCCGACCCCATCTGCCTCTCAGCGATAGTCATCTTTTAGTAGCAGCGCTGGCGGGTTTTCCAGTCGATCTGCTAGCCGTGGTCGCGATCGTCCTACTCCACCAACTTCATCTTCTAGATTCTCGAATGACACTGAATGGAAGGGCGGTGCTTTCAGTAAGCCTGCATCCGCTGGTGGTAGTGCGTCACGTCCATCATCTAGATAGCCGCCGCGTAATGACAGAAGTCCATCCTCGAATACTCCTAGCAGAGCTCCTGCTTCTGGTGGAAATAGACCTCCTGTTAGAGAAGAGCGGCCGTTTGATAATAACTGGCGCCGTGCTGGTGATGCACCTGCTCCAGTGGTATCCTCCGCTAGCAGACAGCATTCTCGTCCATCTACTTCAGGTGCTGCATCCAAGCCAGGATTTGAATCTAGAGCACCGCCAGCCCGCCGTGAAGATCCAAAAGTGGCAGATCTGGAAGCTAAATTGCGAAAAGCTCGTTTGGGATAGTGATTTGATCAATGAAAATTTATACAACACATCACTAGCTAATATCATCATGGTTAACGCATTGAATAAAAATGAAACTGGTTTGATCTATATTGATTTTTCTTTTATCTTGTACGACGATTGATTAGTATGTTGTCAATAATGATAAACGTTTCATTGAGAATATATATTGCTTTGATTTAGATCACATTTGTAGTTCTAGTTGTAATAATGTCGGTCGCGTCTTTGCCATTCATTTTGATCGCCGAAGTTGTTATATCTGTTGCGTGTAAAGTAGCCTTCTGGCTGACAAGTCTCATTCTAAACGCCTAAACGACAAGATATATTATTCATCTTGCAGTTATTATCCTATATAGAGTTTGCGGGTATTCGCTTAAAGTACCGCTGCAGATATGATAAATTGAATGAACAAAATACATGTATAGTTGAGCTCTCTCAATGAGAACCATAAAGTGCGCGTCTTCAAACTGGGAATTTTCTCTTTTTACAGCAAAGCATCACCAGTGTAAAATTACTATAACGAACACCAATCAAAAGTAATGGGAAAGAGAGGAAATAAAGAGTCTTAACATTAACATAAGCCTAGTCAGGATACACCAAAGGCTGAGCATAGTCTGCAGGCTGTAGTGATCGCCGATTTTAATGAGCATAGGTTCAGGCCATTAACTCTTAGTACTCCACGCGTAAGTTTTTGATATCTGTAATTGTCATTCTATAGTTTATTGATCATAATATATGTAGTGCCTTCTACCGTTGGTAAATGTTCCTATGATCAATTACACTATGGAGTTCTTGGCAATGAACAAGGTGGATGAAGTATTTGTATTTTGCAAATCCCACGCTCAGCAAGTTCGCTCCTACCTGCAGCAGAGTAAATGGATCTCAAAGTAACGCGGTATGAAGGTACATGTCATCGCTCTACCTGGTGCTCATAGTGTGGGTGATGTCATGCGGGAACTGGATGCTAAATCTCTGATTGACACCGACTTTATCCTGGTGAGTGGTAATCTTGTCTCTAATATGAACATTGAGGTGGCACTGGAAGCTCATAGATAGATCAAGGTGCGAGACAAGGAAGCCATTATGACTATGATAGCTTTGGAAGCTCAGCCATTCCATAGAAGTCGTGCTCGCGGCGAGACTGCTCTTATGGCTCTAAATCCTCTAACAATGGAAGTTGTCCACTATGAGAATTGTCCCCAACTACCACCTCCATACTCTCGCAAGATGCCTAAAGTCAAGTTGGATATGGAGCTGTTCCATAAGACGCGGGCACTTTAACTCAGAAATGATCTTATCGATTGTTAGGTGGATATATGTTCAGTAGAAGTTCCCGCTTTATTTACGGAGAATTTCGATTATCAGGAGATTAGGAAGCACTTTGTACATGGTGTCCTTACCTCAGACCTGTTGAAGAAGACCATATATGTTCATGTGGTCAGGGATGAGTATTGTGCCAGAATAAGGTCCACACATACATACGACGCGGTGTCTCGTGATATTGTCGAGCGATGGACCTATCCACTGACTGTAGATAATCTGGTAGATGTTGGTATCTCCGACTAGTTCAGCGAGACCTCTAGAGCTTGTGATGACTGTTCGCATGTGGTCAAGTATTAAAGCAGCGGATTCCGTGTCAAGCCTAATAATGTTTACGTGCACCACCAGGCTCAAGTTGCTGACTCTGCACAGCTGGGATAGAATGTTGTTATATCGCGAGGTACATCCGTTGGCGGACGATGCATGATTACTCAGAGTGTACTGGGCCGTGATTGTAGATTGGGTAGTGGAGTCAGATCATACAATTGTCACATTTGGAATGGTGTATCTATCGGCGACAACTGTTCTATGGAATACGCTATAGTTGGACATAACTGTGTGATTAAAGATAATGTCTCCATTGGTAGAGGATGTGTTATCGGCGATAATGTTGTGCTAGGTCCGGATGTTCAGTTGAAGCCTTATACCAAGTTGTCAGTTGATCTTCCTGATCATGTTAACGCCATCATAGAGGAGGCTATTGTCGGTAAAGATGGAAATGCCTTCGTGTGGTATGATACGATGGAGCAAGAGGACTCTGATGAAGATGAGGATAATTTCACGGACGATGAGACTGAGCGCGTTATGCATCAAATGTAGTAGATGGGTTTCGATCTCCATAGTTTGTAACATGGGGGAGATGCTGCCTTTGTAAACTCAAATCAATACGGACATGCTGATGATGCGGCGGTACATTATGATCTAATCTCTGAACTGTCATCGGCAGATGTTCACTCTAGAACTAATACAGGTGGCAGCGGATTGCCTTACGGATCTGCCGGTGGCTCATAAGGAGGCCGCGGTAGTAGCGGTGTGGGAGGTGGTTACATGTCGGAGGATGAGTAGGAAGAGTACTTGAAGCATCTGACTGAGGTTACAGATACTTTCAAGCGCGCAGTTGTTGAGCAGCACACCGTAGATAATGCTCTTCTAGAATTGAACGCTCTCAAGATGGCCTGTAACATAAACTTTCATGATCTGAGATAGGGTGTGATCACTGGTTTATTGAGTTTAGTTGTTGGCAATGATTATGGTCAAATTGAGCAGAATGCTGTCCGCTTGATCGGTTCATGGGCAGAATTACTGATTAGATTCGTGGTCACATAGAACGATTAGATGGATCTTCTTCAAATAGCAATCAATGAAAGTATCATGTATGAGGCCTCTTCCGCGAAATTGCTCATGTCTGTCATAACTCAGTTCTATCAGCAGGATATCGTAGATGGTGAAGTTATTGAAGAGTGGTTTGAGGATGCTACAATGTGGAATCCTCATGGTGAAATTGGTCAAAAGATCAAGTCTCACGTCCAGAAGTTTGTCGAGTGGCTTCAAGATGATGACGACGACGATGATGAAGAGGATGAGGATGACAGTGACGAGCAATCTGAAGGAGAATCCGCATGAAGTATTAGACTCTCTCTTCTATTAATGAAATTTAATCTTTTCATTAGGTACTTTGACTTTTTATAAATAATCTTATCTAGAGCTCTCTTTACTTCAGGCGTGTGTCAGTTATTGATTACTCTTAATTGGCCATTGTTTGATCAGCGAGTCCATGGATAGGCGGTAGTGAACAAACAAAATCCGGCCTGGTTCGGCACAGAAATTAAAGTTTACCATCTTTTATTTCATTCATTAAATCGCTTGTATTTATTGAATAATAATTGTAATAAGATAGCAGTAACTACTGTATATCGATATGACTAGTTATATCTTCCAAGCGGGCGCTATGCTGTTTGCTGTGCTGTGTGGCATTGTTTCGGCAGCCTTCTTTGATTACTCCACCTATTGTGGAAATGTGGGAACCGCTGGTAATGGATAGAATGCATGTATTAATTAGATTAAGAGTATCTTGAATCAGTAGATCAATCTTAGAATAGGGGATCCTGTGGTGGTGTATGTGACTGCGCAGTACTTTGATGAGAATGATCAGTTGTAGGCTATAACCGCCCAATTCTTCCCTGGTATGGATGATTTCGCCACTCTCAGGATGCCTAATGCCACCTTCCTGCAACCTTTTAAGCCAAATTTGACCGTTACAGTCATGGCAAAGGATGCCAACAATTAGCTGACTCTCTTCAAGACACCGACTGCATTACCGTGGTATAATACAACCACCATGATTCCGTATCGATCGATCATTGTCAATGTGGCTGATGGTGTCATTTAGAGTGTTGATTGGGAAAAGCAGTTCTGTTACACTGTCTGCTAGTGTACTTCCGGTGTCTGTGCTCAGTGTAATGATTACAATGAGTAGTGTCAAGTATTCAAGATCTTTCTGATGTGGGCAGGTCAAGATGCATTTGGCTAGGTATTGAACAGTGCAAGTCGCTCCATCTATCGTCTCCAAGAGTTACCGTGATACTACACTTATTTAATGATGAATTTCAGAAATATAGAATATTCTTTTAAAATTTAAATTGCTTATCTATACTAACTGCTGTATTATTTCATATAATGAAACTACTCGGTATTCAAGATACTCTAGTTTTTAAGAGTTCAATCTGACGAGAGATATCGCTCACCTGACGATCAAAGTCC
The DNA here is from genome assembly GCA_023515745.1 of Amoeboaphelidium protococcarum. Lineage (NCBI taxonomy): Eukaryota > Fungi > Aphelidiomycota > Aphelidea > Amoeboaphelidium > Amoeboaphelidium protococcarum. The sequence continues at coordinate 1,705,508 of JALECJ010000258.1, forward strand.
TGTCCAATTTCAGCACGTCTGTCGTAAGGCAGAGTGTTGAACTGTTCAATAAGTCGACCGTCAATGACGCGCTTCGCTGGCAAGTACGTGGATCTATACCTCAAATGATCATACCCAGAGAGAGGAATGAACTCATTACGCAAAATCAGCTCCAATTCCTAAAACAATTCAACATCTTCACCCTGTGCAAAAGGGATGAACATTCCTATTTCACCTTGAATTGTCACATATACAACCACTTGGCGTCCACCGGCAAGGAGCGGTATGAATTGCATAGATGTAATGATATCGCCCAAGTGGTACTGACAAACTTGCTCCAGCTTATGTGCGGCGCCGATGAGAAAGTTCTTCTAATACAGATACTTGCCACGTAACACGTCATCATTGAGACCATCGGATACAGTTTTCGGCAGCTGAAGTACAAAGAAGTTTCCAAACTTGTCAGCACCCGCGACAGTATCTGCATCAACTATACAAAATCTAGTCATCCACCGAGGTTTCACATCATCTGCAACAATTATGAACTTGTTGTCGGTGTGCTCATAGCTAACATATTACACTGATTCTTAAATATCTTATACGTATATCAGTTAATTGTGGGCGTTGCTGTTGCCGCCGTCCATCACTTGAATGTCTGTGATTAACACCGGAAACTGGCGATTTTCTAGCTTGCGCAACAACTTCTTCATGCCCAACTCATATAGCCTGAGAGTTCGGCCTACACCGGCAAGTAGCCTGCCTTGGAACGGACACAATGCATACACCGGACATTCCACTTCGGTGCGATGTACAAACTATAACTACTGGCCATTAATAAAATAAGTGTCAATGTAACAGCCACTATTCACTTTATTGCTTAGCGATAGATTAGAAACTACTCCTACAGCCAGATACTGGTGCGAAGATTAAGCAGTAGCAGAAAACAGAGTGCATATTTTCATGCAAGTGATGCTTTCATTAGCAGCCAGAGGAATCAACTGCAACGTGGATAGTGTACTCACATTAATCAAACGTAACTATGCTGACCATTGAGATGGCTAAGACACGCTGTTCAAAGGCTGTAAATGGTACTCTTCTGAATCATCATCCTCCTCCTCCTTTGCTTGATCATGCTCTTTGATTCTTTACAATTATGTATCAATAGGAACTGGCTTGACTGCGTGTTAAGACTCAGCAATGATCAATAGCTGAGATGATTACTCATATTCCAACTACCGAGGAGTGTAAGTCAAGGAAACCGAATCAGATTAATACTACTTGCCCAGAGATTGAGGGTCGATAGATAAAATTACCAAATCGTTACCGCTAATGGCCAAAATTTCTTCTGGATTCTACTCCGTATGCAAAGCAGATGCAGCTGTTAGAGGACCAATTGATTGCTGCGGTAATATAACGGGCAGAGTATAGTTTTAATTCAAATATTGGTATGATATCCAAGTTTAAGTGGATGAAGCAATGATGGCAGATTGCCCCTCAACATACATAGAAGACAACTTAACCGGGGACGGACCCAAATATCGACTCCTCGTATCACTAATAGTTCCATTGACCGGATCCATTACACTCCTAAACATCACACCATTGTCTAATCCTATAGAAAGATACGTGGTGGTGGTCTCATAATTAGCCATCTCACTAACGCTCTCATTGATAAGGATAGACACTGGTACAGCGTTAAGTAGTTGCATTCCTACAGTCTACAAGCAATCTTCTTCTTTTAGAGAAAGTACGCGGATACTGCAATCTGCACAACCCACAACAAGGTAGTCAACTTTCTAAATGTCGGGCGACAGTTTACTAATACCCAATGAACAAATGTTCTGATCGAGGCGCAAGTGGTCTTCATACTCGGCTATGGAATCACTCTCGTCCAACTCAAAGTAGATGATGCGACCATCATTGAGTACAAGTGCAATCTGCCTATTATTACACGCCGATAATACAATCGAAGTACCTCCAGGACAATTCCAAGTGACTATTTTAAGTTAGCCATCAGCCTTGCGCTTTATATGCCGCATACCAAATGGGAGTACTTATAGAATACCATCACGACCGAGCTGAACCACGTTTAAACTCGGCTATGAACTGAGAATACCAACATCGCCTTCAGCAACCTGCTCCACACTATCTCCTACAACTTCAAGCACCAGAGTGGCATTCTAAAAAGATATCACCATATACTGATCGTATTCATCATCCACGGCTTTCTTTAAAGACCATACGTTAGTCGGAGTTCCTTACAGCGGAAATGTGACATTTATCTCCATTTTACATCCATTACGAAGGAGCTTGAGTGATGATCTAGAGTCGGAGCCACTCAGCACAGCGATGCCACTCTAAATGCCACTATAGTCTAGATTTATTACCTTGGCAGCGATTACCGGGGCGATGGAGTCCAACTTGGTGATGAAAGCCGCATTTTTCATCAGAGTTCTTTCATACTTTAAACGTTCCCTCTGTCTATCACTATCGCTATCCATACTTTAATGTCGATTATTCACCTGAGCACTAGATGAAATAAACTTTTTGACACCTTGCAACTGGATAAGCAGATTATCGCCACTATCACCGACACAGAATACTAGTCCACCATATAACGCCACCACAGAAGATGTCAATCCAACAGTGTCATAGTATTAGATATTGAGGACGGAATCACCTTTTAATGCAAGAATAAACGTATCTCCACACTCATTAATTAGCATATATACATTCTATTGTATAAGGCAATACCCCATGATCATACCACGTCCACCTTGTACATATTATGTACTATCAGAGCCGCATACCGGCATGTATATAACTTCTCTAAACTAAAATCGATGATCAAAATGCAATAAACGCGAACCATCACTTTCACAGCATAGTAGACCACCATCATGAAGAGGTATGAGTCGATTACAATCTGCATGCAAGCGAACTCCTTTCAACACCGTCAACTGATTCAGACCAAGATCAACTTGATAAAATACCAAATGAAGTCCCACATCTCTACCAGACTCTGGTTGATTATACTCTATCGATGCAAAAACTGGATTCTCATATCCGACATGAAGTGCACATAGATCAAACACGACAACACCACGGCGATGACAACTGAGAGGACTACTGACATACACCTCAGATCTAATGGAATCCATTTATTATTCTTAATCCCCCTCATTTCTATGTGTCTATTATTACAGCGACAATATAAATGCAAACTTTTAGTACTCTAGAGCGGATAAAAGACAACATCTACCATGGGGATCCACAGCAAGAAACTCTGATGGAATTCCACGGTTTATACCAACTTTACCAAACGATTCATTACGTACCACGAGGAATTCTCCCACCTGTTCATTGTATTACAAAATAACTAAACTTCCAGCTTCACTAAGCAATACCACATAATCTTGATCCCCTGATAAAGAAACATCTCCAATCTTCTCTGCATCCATACCACTAGAATTATCATTAGTTGAAGAAGTTGGAAATTTCAGCACTTAGATACATTTAACAGTGCCAAAACAATGCTACTACTACCTACTGACCAATTCCAACTACGCAGTTTCCGCATTAATTTAATATAAAGCCATTACATTGGACGCGTACACAACCAGTAATTGGAGCTTACTCATAGAACTACTACTACTTTTCTATCCTTTATGACGCGTCTGTGTATCGATATTACCAGTCAGAAACCTTCCCGCAACTGCATGAGTAATCCTAGTTCCCTACTAAATAACAGCATTATAAAGCTTTGAATCAAAACGTTAGCGTTCCATAATGAATAAAATTACTATAGTATAAAACTCTGTAAAGTACGCAATTACAGATGACTGAACAGTGACGGTAAGCAAACGCGCGAAATTAAAGCTTAGACTGAGTGACTGATTGATAGAGAGAGAGAGAGAGAAAGAGAGAAAGAGAGAAAGAGAGACGGCAAGCTTTTTCCCCTTTCTTGATCAAAAACAAAGCTTCATGCCAAAATTATACGCTCGACTTCCTTGCAAAGAACCAAAGGCTTTCACTGTGGACTATACTACAGGTCAAGAGCTACTAAGAGATTTATAAAAAGGATTTGACGATGAATTGAAGGACAAAAGATTGACCAGCATATCATTTGAGGGGTATGAACATGGTGAGTTGGACGATTCTTTCTATGCAAAATATTCTTCTGTCGACTAGCCACTATAAGTCACATATATGAACAGTGTAAGGAATGTCCATTCATCTGCGTAAAATGACGCGACTTTCATTCCAGAAGGATACATGGTTGAGTTGGCTAAAAATCTAAAGGTTAGTCCAAAGATATATATCCGTGAATGCTACGATATGATTTGGAGATAGTTTATTGAATACGAGTAAAGGTAAAAAAAATTGTAGATTAATCATCCTGATCGCATTGCGCACGCTTTTCTGACAGGCACTCCGGGTATTGGAAAGACTGCTTTTTTGCTGTATTTGATTGATCTATTGTTGAAAGATTAAAGGCAGGTTATCTTTGGATCTGGTAATTTTTTGACCAAATTCGTCTACTGGAAATCGAGACACGATTATGAATTAATTGATGAGGGCGACATTGATCCATACGTGTCGAATCCTGATATCTTCTTTCTTATGGATTCGCGGGATATTCAAAGTACTTTGGGCCCTTGTATCATATGTTCCTCTCCTCATGCAGATATTGCCAAGTAGTTTCGCAAGACGGCCAAGTTACTTTATATGCCTGTTTGGGATTGGCACGAGATTCAATAACTTCGTGAGATAATCTATTCGGATATCATTAGCAAAGATTATTTGGCGACTAGGTTCTTTTTTATTGGAGGTGTCCCGAGGTACTTGTTCGAGCGCACGGACGAGAAGGCTGCAGAAATCGTGAAGTTTGCCATCAATCAATCAGAACCCAGCCATCTTCTGAGACTGCATCAATCTTAAGGTTCGTTTGCTCCTGAAGAAGTATCTCACCGGCTTATTCATCAAGATGGTATTACTGAATTTAGCTTAAAATATGCCTCACCATTCGTTACCACGTTAGTCGCCGAGAAGTTTCAAACTATTAGGCGCGATATGGTTATTCAGTTGTTGAATGAAACGTCAGAGGTGGGAAAAGCTGGTGGTTTGCGAGGACATCTATTCGAAGACATTGGACACGCGATATTGCGAAAAGGTGGATGTTTCTGTATTCGTAATCTTGACAGTAGCGATGGAAATACAGAAATGAAAACTATTCCTGTCAGAGACCTTAGCATTGTTGGAGGAGGCATACATACTTTAAGATTAAGTAATTGGATCGATTAATATTACTACAAACCGTTGTCCAAGATATTCGAGTGTATTGATTCATGGATGGTCATGGATGGCGAAACTTGGGGATTCAAATTCACGGTGGCGCCCTCTCACAAAATATCTACTGCTGTGTACTGGTTGTTCGAAAACTTGAATCTTCGTCACCATGTCACGGTCGTTTATGACCAAAGTAAGTTTGAGAGCTTTAAAAGAAATACGAGTTTTATAGAATCGAAAAAGTCGCCATTTAAAGAATTCCCTGAACCTGAAGAATTCAATTTGAAGCAGTATGTCATGATGGTTGACGGAGATTTGACGGTTGACTTGAGTGAGATGCGGAACATTGCAAAGTCAGAATTTCTGTAATTTGTGTAGCAGCCATGGTCCGATGATACGTAGCGCGAATTTGAGGTAGCATTTGAAGAATGAAATACTACAATTCATCTTCTGTTCTTTGAAGATTATTTTTGATTTCAAGGTCTCTTGCTGGTAATTAACTGTATATATCCTCTAGATACTTTTTCTTCGTCGTTTCAACGCGAAACGTTTTAGATCTTTTGTCTGTCTGTAGTGGTTTCTTCTTTGTGTCATTCATTCATTCATTCCCTTTAAGAATATAGCTACTATAAGTCTGTCTAATTTTAGTGTGGCATATAGCATCTAATCTCATATTAGTATGCAAGATTAGAATTAAAGTGAGGATGTTGATGCGTTCTTGGATGCTTTGGAGGGAGAGTTTGGAGCATCTGGGCTTCTTGATACTGCTGGAGATGATTTGTAATAATTATAGAGCAACGAAAGTGAGGATATATAGGACCAAGACTTGCCTAATGTAAGACACTCTGACAAAGCAGATGAGTCTTAATCGTAGACTAGTTTATAATCTAGTTCCAACAAGATGGTCACGGATGCTCATAGTGCCGATAATGGAGATAACATTAATAAGTCTGGTAATGCCAAAGCGGAAGTGGTTGAAAAGTAACATTAGATTTCAGAAGAGTTATCACAATTTAGAAAGTAAATGTTTGGTAAAGTTCCATACTCTGCTAATGAATTATTGAGACTTTACGAGAGAGATTGTCGCTATTCCGGTATTCAGCCCATGTCTTAGCTTGTGAAATAGTTGCAGTAGAGTATTGAAGTTTAATAATAATCGCAATTGGAGTAGAAGCGTAATCAGATTTCGACTATTCAACTGGAGAGAGTTTAGTTTATAGATAAGCGGGTAGTGGAAACATTTTGTGATTTCATAATTTTGGCGTTTAAAGTGCGAAAGTTGAGATTGAATAGCTGTACATTTTCTGATCAGGCTCTAGCATCTTTAATTCAGGCGATACTTACTATGGACTCTCTGCCTTGGCTTAGTTTATCGCAAATGGGTGGAGTTTCGTTTACTGGTCACAAATCCATAGCCAAGTACATATCAACATCACAGAGTTGCAGGTATTTAGATCTTAGTCATAATTAAATTGATGCTGCTTTCGCATTACTTCTCCGTGATTCTTTGGTATAGAATTCTAAATTTGGATGTATTGAAGTGTTGAGATTGGATGGATGTTCCATAAGTTCTGATATTCTGTAAAAGCTCGTTGGCGGGATAAGTGCGTCTAATATACGAGTGCTATCTTTGAGAAATAATAGCATCGTTCAGAGTGGACCTATTGGCACACTTCTTGGTGCTAATAAACTGACAAAACTTGATCTGGCTGAGAACTATCTTGGAATGTCCTAGTTAGATTCTATTCTCAAAGATTGTAGATCTGATGGAACTCTTCATGAATTGTCTCTAGCTAATAATGGTCTTAAATCTCATTCACTTCCGGCCATCAGTTATTTTTTATCTACCAACTTGAGTCTGACTCTTTTGGATTTATCTAATAACTCTAGTCTATTCTTGGATCCCGCGGCTGCGTAGTAGTTTAAATAGGGACTTGTTACTAATCGTTCACTTCATACTTTATACCTCGAGAATGTTGGACTTACAGCTGAGGGTGCCATCTCCATAGCCGAGGCTCTAGCTGAAAACAAATCTTTGCGAGTCGTCTCTCTGCTGGGCAATGAGGCAGCAATTAATCCCCTACTGGCCAATTATGTCAACATTCCTCAGAATATATTGTCTTATGGTTAAAAATTTGGATCATAGGCGTTGAAATTCTTTGGCCAAGGTTTAGCAAGAACTATGGACTAGATTGAGAAAATTGTAGAGCATGATGGTGTAGGCAAAACTTAGCGTAGTGATTCGCAGGTGCGTAAAGACAATTGGGATTAATAGATTCCTACTGCACAGGAACTGGCAATGTCTGCATTCATGGCGATCTACGCCTCTCTTAAGCTCAACACTACTGTTTAACAGGTATTCTTACTTGACCCTGCGGATATTAAGAGAGCGTAGTAACTAGTTGGTAATGTAAATAACTAATCAGAGCAAGCCGCTTTGGCAAAGTAAATACTGGCGATGATTAATGATATCTAGAATATCTGCGATAAAAATTCAAAGATTGATTCCATGAAAGTGAAAGCTGCTGTTGCGCAGATCAAGAGAGCTGATGTTGAATAGTCACAGATTAAAGATCCGACATTGACTCTGGATCAGATTCAGTCTGATATTGATAAAGCGCGTCAGCTGGTTTAAGATTTTAAGGCTATTACATCTTAGTATATGCAACAGTAAAGTTCTTCCAGTTCAATAGTTTTATCCAAAGCTGATCAATTAATGGATCAGCTGAAAGATTTACATTCTAAAGTGGTGACTTTGAAACCTTAGTTGCTGGATTATACCGATCGAGATGTTGTCGTATATGAGAATGGCCTGTCTGATAGATTGCTGATTGCGTGTGCAGAGTTGGAGAATGTAGAAGCTATATACTCGAGTATAAGTCTCAAGAAAGACACCAATACGGAGCAGAAAGTTGTGAATGGTACTCCAGAGGAGGCTTTTTCTATTGGTGATGATTGAATTGTAGGTAAATGATCAATAAAGAAAACTCAGACTGCAGATAGATTTAATAATCTCATGGTCGGTAAGATGTACAATGACTTTTTGGAAATGATAGACGCAGAAGCTGCTCAATACGCTTTTCTTGCGAAGTCAGAGAGAAGATTACATGGACAGCGAGTATTGATGGAAATACTATGTTTGAATTCTAAAATTACTCTCATCCAAGCATTGGTACGCACATATATGATCTCAAAACTTTGGGTACGATGCGCGCACTCCTACGTGCCGCTAGATACGGCACTGATTTGAATTGTAGGGATCTCCATACTAGAACAGTTGATCAACCCGACGCCCTTCCCGATAAACGATAAACTCTCCTTCCTGGGGATCGTACAACCGCATCCTATTATGAAAATCTTCCAAAGAAATCGAACCTGTAACTTCAAATGGTACACTTGTCACTTACGAAACGGGGTAACTAAAGTGCAAGTCGTTCTTCATTTCCGATCGGAAGAATTCCAACAGCTTGGGATTCAGCTGACGATTCTTGAGAAGGAACGCATTGGCTGCTTCTTCTCCATCGTCCACAAGCTCTTTCTTACGTTAATTCAACAATTCAAGCACCGGTCTCCTGTATTCTGCGTTGATATGAACCTCAGAAGCGGTCGATAATATGTAAACATCGACAAGCGATCGGTCAGGGTGGTCATATTTATTCAACAACTGTACAATAACTTTTCGCGTTCTCGACGGAATATAATCGTTGCCTTATAATAATATCTCCGTAAGGTACTTGAACCTCTATCTAGTCAGATAGAACCCTTCCCATTGACTTTCCTAAGCTTGAAATGGGTCGTATATTTTTACCGCATCCGCCAAAGGATCCATCTTTGATTCAGTCGTCAGAATTATCAAAAAGAGGAGAAGAGCGTTTGACTGTTCGAAATTGTCATTTTACGACTCCGAAATGATAGCTGCATCAGTTGTTTTGGTTTATCCCCAAAAATAATTTGGAAAAGATCGCGGTATTACGATAAGAAATTTAATAAAATTGCTCCATAAATTCACTTCTATACATGAATGATCATAATCGCGAGTTGGTTGACTAGATACGGCTTTTTGATTCGACAGGCTTCTTCCCATCTCCGTGTTTGATCTTCTAGGAGCATGTACCGAAATCAGTACCTTCCGGACATCAGAAATGATCGTGCCTTCGCAGGCCACAATTCTTACATTACTTGTTATTATTACCATTTGCTTTGTAAGGCAGACCAACTACTTGTTGAGATAATGATATGACTGTTTATACTGGCTTCTGAGAACGGTCACCATCGAGAGCATAGCGCGGAACTAAAGTCATGCGCTTTGCGGATTATGAGCTTAAATTTGAACCGATATTCAAATTACTGATCTTAAGAAACTCCATTGTTATGAGGCGATACCTACTCAGTTCTAGCCACAAGCAACGACGCGTCGGTTTAGACGGTGGTTCACTAGGCAACTGACTAGGGAAGACACCTGCAGAATAACTATCCTAGGAAACCAACTGGCTCAATGGAAAACAACTCTATCAAAAATGACTACTGTTATTAATCATATTTCAATATTTCAAGCTGTCAATGTCAAAGTCAATTATCTTCTGGAGAAGAGGCAACGATCAGGCGCTTTCGCGTTTCACTCAACTCATCGTGATCACGTCAGCTACAGTGAGCTCTAACAACCTCCCCCTTCCAAGAATGCTCTTGACGGCGGAATCACCAGGCGGGGTCCACTGGACTCAAAACCTTTCAATGCGTCAGGACTCTTCAGTTCAAGCTATTCTCTTGACAACCATTAATCACTTTCTTTAGTTCTGTTCTTCCATCTGACCAGAAACTATTTAATACCATCAATGCCAATCTTGGATGCAAGAATCTTGTCAACAGTCAAATCAGCATGAGCCATAAAGGCGAAGTCAACTCCTAATTGATCGGTCAAAAATGATTAATAAGGATACTCAACAACAGTAGGGAGGAAAGGGACTAGGCGACGCTACCAGCCAATAAAACACGAGTACACACTCTTTTTAATATCAATACAGGCTTTCAATTGTCGATGTATTTTATTGCCGAGAAGGATTGGGATATCTGCATCGATAGCCTCAAATGAAATCTGCAATCTCAAACCCCTTTTATCTAATGTGGCCAATTGCAAGACAGCACTAGTTATCCCAACGCATTACTGAGTACCAATGCCCTTGATGACAGAAAAATCGCCAGACAATACGGTCAGCCCACACTTCTTAGCGTCCTTGAGTGAAATTAACGCCCCAGAGGCCCCAGAATCGAAACAAACTGCAACTTCTTCACGGTTGATTTTACCCAACGATAATTCAGGCCTGTTACCAACAGATTGTGCAAACTCTGTACTCACAGTACCAGTATTTTAGCCTGTGCACAGCAAATCCCTAATGGCGCTACCGGATAAATACGCAGACTCATACCTGCTGCTATACAGCTCATTTAAATTGTCTATTTCCATATCAATCTAAGGAGGTGCATCTTCATGTCCTTCAAACACTTCCTAACATTAGTCTACTTCTTACTCTATAAATGCGTCTTACTTTTCTTGATCCATTTAATTGATGTGCTTTAGCAAGGAGAAACACGTTCTCACACCATGTCCCGACTGGCCACAATACCAATATACACCTCTCTAGTTAAGAAACTTCAAATCCGTCTTCACTTTAGCTGTTGAACGGCTGTGATGCACTCTAAATAACATCTTTAGACGCCGCCTTAATATGCCGAATAGGTACTGACTGGCACGGCAGGTCGATGAAAGTCAAGCGATTCATGTTCCAAAGTAGTGAGTGATTGTTTCAATGCAGATCGAGTATCTGAAGTTAGTGCATAAGCAGACACCATGTTTATTCTCTGCATATCGACTTTTAGATACAATTCTGAATGCCTAGCTATCTTTTACATATTTTTATACCATCAGGTCTGGTGCATTAATTACCTTCAATCCAATCGAGAGCCATTTCATCAAATGGTATCTTGCCAATACTTCCATACCGAGTAAGATAAAGAGACACAAGTTTCTGAAATTGCTATGCTTCCTCATCAGTTAAAACTGGGCAAGTAAGGTACCATTAACTTAGTCTTCACTGCCAAATACTAGATCGAAGGTCTATAATGAGAGATTCCGTTCAATGAGACATCTTAATATTCCAATTAAAGAATGCAAGGAATAATACCAAAGTGCTCCTAAGAGATAGACAGATCTGTGAGCTATTGCCACCAGTTATGGACCGGTTCTCCTAATTATTGTGATGTAAGCTGTTGTACAAAATCATCCAGTTAATTATCGTAATGACCAAGGTCAGGGGAGGCGGGACGATTGCGAACACTTGCCCGGATATTTTGTCTATGCACGACGATTGCTAAAGCAGCATCAGCAAATGCAGGACCAGCATTCCAAGTCTTCAACTTTCCTACAAGCTTCCGATGAATGCCTACTTACAAATCGCTCGTGCCACGAATACAACAATTCTGATCAATACCAGTTTAGTAGTACAAGTAAAATTCAGGAGGACCGGACAGACAGCCTTTATCGACAAAGCTTACTTCTTGGTGGTAGACCTAATGAGGGCGTAAGCATCGGATAATCCGCGTGGAATAGCAACAAAATTACTAAAGAGAGAAATCTCTATGCAATGATTACACACGTCAGCAGTTTCTTCCGAGTCTGTGGCATTGCTATCGGCGCTTTCAACATTAGAGTCTCCAATCCAGTGCACTTCTTCATGCATTTTTTAAATTCGAGTTCTACAATTTGATCAGGTGTCACAAAGTTTCTTCAATCTATCCTTAGCTTTCTTGGTCATCATATCACTAACATGTTGGATATCAGAATTGACGGTTAAGTCATCGTTCCATTCTAACCAGTTGTTACCTTCAAAGCGCGCACCAACGTAGTCCTTACCAATCTCTTAAGACAGTCTAATGTCAATAACGCGAGGATAAAACATAAGGTCATACAGACGAAGTGTTGTTATTACAAACCATGTTTCGTCTTAGGACACTCATGCCTATTATAATGACCATAATCCTTACAGTGATGACGCTGATCCAAACTTTTGTCGCGTCTCATATGATTCAACTTCATATCGTCAGCGTTCACTTGGTCGATCATAGTAAGAGCCACCTCTACCATAGTGCGCGTCATCAAACGTTTAACCAACATCAATCGTGTATTCCAAAGTCAAGCACTTCCTACAGGTCACAACATCAGCGCGCGTTCTAGCCTTTTTTGAAATTGAAGATTATATCTGCTTCTGTAATGTTATCGATAGAATCGTTTAATGCACAGAACGCGGTCACATACTTTAGCACTCATCCCTTTTGCTTCAATCTGCGCATAGTCTCTCTCTCTCTCTCTCTTTCTAAACTGCTCACCAGATTGACCAATAATATTTTTTGATCTCCGGTAGTTATTCAGCAAACCCGTCCTTGATGTGCTTAAAGCATTCCCAAGAATCACCGCGAAAGAATCTGACGGCATGTGCTCGTTATCAATGGACCACTGCCGTTCAAAGTGCACGCGTCAAGTTATAAGAGTCCAGGCCTTTCAAAGAGTCAAAAGCAAAAGTATATTGCTCATTTATATTTACACCTAACGACTTGGTATTATTATTGACCAGAAATGCAGTAGATTGTTAAAATGCTTTGGTGTCAAATGAGAAACCGCGTTTTGTAAACAGATTTAAAAAGAGATCATACCTACTATTAATCAAAATTACTTATTATCCATTACGAACACTCAAATCGCTGCCATACCTCAATTCTTCATAACAACATGCATAGGTAGACTTGGTCTGGATGATTTATACTTCATGATAATGTTCAAAACCGCCAACACAAAGCACAACAAGGCCAAAATTAACCACATGTTATTGTTGTAACCTCCAAAAGCCATATCTTTAAGTTGAGTGCCTCCAAAAGTGCTCGGATTTAGACCAGCACTTGACTTCTAACATACACAACTGCTTGCAACCTGAGGATAAGGCTTCAGAGGATTATGCTCACGGAAGAAGTAAGGCATAACGTACAAACTACGGGGGCCACAGGTGAAAGAAGCCTCCTCATCGCGGGAATTACAGCGTTATGTACAGACTTCTGACTCCATTGCACATTCAGCCCCAATATTCACTTCCATACGCGTACGATTATTCATGAATCCATTGGACACAAAACCGTACAATTCGGACTTTCTCGGAATTAAAAAATAGGCACGCGTATAGTCCATGGAGATGTTGAAGGCATAGTCAGCCAGAACAAAGTTATCAGGGTCTTCTCCAATGCGCAGGGCATCCTTCATAATTTCAAAGTCATAAGCGTCAGAGAACACTGGCTTCAACGTACTTGAGTCCGCCATGTCAGAGCAATAGCAAACACTACCAGTAGTCTATGCGCCACTAGAATCTCATTGAACATAACAATAATTGTGCCATGTAACCCTTCCAATTTCACTACAATACTCAGAACAGCTGGCAACCTTCTCATAACAAAATGACAAACTTTTCTCACCAGAATGGGCAACAGTTGAGAATGAATATCCAGGTTGAACCAATTTAGCTTTCTAATCCATTACCATTACTGTACGCACAGAATATAAATTCAAACAGGTTGTAGTTTTACGCGGAAGGTTGTAGAAAAATACAGAGCAATGTTTAATATAGCACTTGATTAATGCAAGTGAATTGAGCGTCAAAATTCTGACATTGCGACAAAGCTTTGACTTGGTGAACACGCGCTGTCATGTCATGACGCCTCATTCGGTGATGACTTACATGTGGAATCAATAGAATAACATTAAGCTTACTATTGTCAATAAACACAATATATTCTCTAAATTTGACATTGATAGTGATACATAATTGCTAAAAATAATGAGTTATGATAGTCAGAGCTAATTTGACTCATAATTTGGTGAACCAGTAGTAAACATTCTTACAGTTCCAGTTACGTCCCTTTCAAAGATCCAAACTGAGAAAATTCCATAAATCGGGTTCTCTATTTCACTCAATTCGGATTCGAAGTAAATTCACTCAGCGAGACAATAAGAACAGATCAGGGCGCCGAGTATGAAATTGCGATTAAATATCTGCAGCCGTTCCCTGCGAAATCTGAAAAGATCGATCAAATCAAGTTCATCAACAGTGTAGTCATATTAATATCATCACCATCACTCTGCCGAACAGAAGTTACCGCTCTTCCCATCATTATTAAAAGCATCGGTAAAGTTAAATTTGTACAACTTTAAATTTTTATAATAAGTAAGAGCGATATCAAATTGTCGTAAAATCATGCCTAGTATAGATTCTAGAATGTCGTCTTCGTCAACTGGTAAAGAGAAAGTCTGCCTTATCGGTAGCGGTAACTGGGGATCGGCCATTGCCAAGATTTGTGGTAATAATGTGGTAAAGCATAGCGATATTTTTGATTAGGAAGTCAAAATGTGGGTATTTGAAGAGATGGTGGATGGACAAAAGTTGACTGACATTATCAACACCAAGCACGAGAATACAAAGTACCTGCCTGGAATTAAACTTCCGTCTAATGTTGTCGCCAATCCCGATGTCGTGGACACTTGCCGCGATGCCACAGTGTTGGTATTTGTCATTCCGCATCAGTTTGTGAAGAGCACCTGTGAGAAGTTGCGCGGTAAGATCAGACCGGATGCCAAGGCGATCAGCTTGATCAAGGGTGTCGATATCAAGATGGGTGGCCTCTCGCTGATCTCGGATGTCATACGTGAAGAGTTGAACATTGATGTCAGTGCTCTGATGGGCGCCAATATTGCGAGCGAAGTTGCGCAGGAGTAATTTTGTGAGACCACCATTGGTTATGCCAACTTGGAGAATGGTAAACTGCTGGCTAAGTTATTTCACACCTCGTACTTTCACGTGAGAATAGTCGATGATCATGCATCGGTTGAGTTGTGTGGTGCGTTGAAGAATGTCGTTGGCATCGCTGCTGGTCTTGTCGATGGCTTGAAGTTGGGTGACAACACCAAGGCTGCCATTATACGAATTGGTTTATAGGAGATGAGGAGATTCTGTAAACACTTTTACAATGGCAAGGATGAGACCTTCTTTGAGAGTTGCGGTGTGGCTGATTTAATCACCACCTGCTATGGTGGTCGTAATAGAAAAGTGGCGGAGGCACACGTGGTGACTGGTAAGTCATTTGAAGAGTTGGAGAAGGAGATGCTGAATGGTTAGAAATTGCAAGGCACTTCCACCGCTTTGGAGATTCATGAAGTTTTGAAGAACCAGAATCTGGTGCAAAAGTATCCGCTCTTCACCGCCGTCTACCGTATCGTGTATGAGAAGTATGCGCCTAGTCACATCATTGAAATTGACTCTCAGTGAGTCAGTCCGAGTTGACTGCGTTTTATACATGACTGACATTGAGTAAACAGAATAGACAAGCTGGCTTTTGATATTAAGTAGGATCTTCTATTATTTATATATTTTTAGTCTTGTTACGCGACAGCTTTTTTAATTGCTCGTACCAATTATTGTGCTTGACAATACCGCAAAGTTTCAGTGAAGGCCTTTCAATCAGAGAAACATTTCCAGCGGTAAACTTCACTTTCATTGACCACTTTATTATAGTATTACAGCAAATCATTTAAGAAATATAGTGAGCGAAACTATGAGATTTACGTATGTTATAGATGATTCATGGTCTATGGGATTGGAGTTCAAAATGTCTGATAATATAAAGTCTCAGTATGGAGCGAAACCTTTCAGCAGGTTGGACATGGCAAAGAGTGCTGTGGAGTATTGCTATCAGCTGGCATAGAAGAGGAAGATGATTTCGCACATGCTGTTTACTCATGAACCTGTTGCTCTGTTATCGGACCAAGATAAAGAATCTACAGACGGTCCGAGTGGTGGTAGTAGCGATTAACGCGACAATAATAGCGATCCACTTAATCGTTCTGATCGAGGCGAGTCTCCACCTCCCCCTGGTAAGCAGGGTAGCAGTAATAATAATAATAGTAATGGATCAAAAGCTGATTTTGTACAAGCAATCAAGGCAGTTTAACTATCGCGCTAGTCTGTACCACATGCGCATATATTTTAGCGTATAATGCAATCGCTTCATCTTCTGGATGCTCAGTATCACCTGTTTCCTCTGACTCATGGTATATATCCGCGAGTGCATATGCCCAACAACATTATTTACTTTACAACGCTTAGTCAGCTGCGTGTCTCTTCCACTACCGCGTCCTCAAGTTCAGATTAGTAATAAACGAGTGGTGGTAGCGAGTTCATCGTCCCTGGTCTAACTGCAGCTGGTAGCGAGTTTTACCTTCAGCCATTCCGAATGGGCTAAAGACTATTTGTAGTGGTGCTGGTGGATGCTGCCGTCATTAATGAAATCTCTCTTGACAAGTTGACTCCATTTTAGTCTATATACTGGCTCCATAAGATGTCTTCCGTAATGGGAGGTGAGACTTTCTTGTGTAGCACCTTGGAAGATACATATAGAGTGGTGGAGAAGATCATGGGCGGCGTGCATAGACCTCAGTTCTTACCTTATACACCTGATCAGTATGAGGATGGATTTAAAGTACTTGGATCTACACCCCACGCAACCACTACTACACCTCTGCCCGTATTTCCTACCTGTGTCGCCGTTAACGTTAAAGTGGACGATTTTTCGGCGAATGATGGCTCTGCGAGGGAGTATGAATATTCAATTTATCTACAGATAGATCCTGTGGATTATGGATTATTTGGTTATTTATCTTAATGTGGCAGTGGTAGTGGCAGTAATAGCAACTCCACGTCATCTACTGATCAGTTGAAAAGGTTTGATCAGGTATGGGAGTAGTATGCTAAACACATTGGCTTTTGGCCCATGCCGGAGATGATTCTGTAGTCTGGTGCATTGGGCTTTATACGCAAGTCAAGTTAAATTGCCTTTTCATGTATTGTGACAAGTGCTTAGCCTGCTGATTAATAGGATCCAAGCGCTGCTTAGAATATTTTAAATCAAGATTGGACTGCACATATTCCTGATGGACTGAATGTTAGCAGGTACCCATTGATTGGTGATAGTGAATTGGCGTCTATGCTAATTAATCATCCATAAAATGAGACCTTTAGCGTTCTATGTCTTGCTTAGACACCGTTGCCTTAGAATATGGCTCCTGACTTGAAACCCTTTGGATTCATCAAGGTGAACATGTCGAGTAGCCAAGTTGAACTTTGGGTTCTACCGTGGGATTTTCCAGTGTTATTTGATCTGCTGCATGGATTAGAGTTGCTAGATTACCGACCTGATGATTAGTGGGTGCAGTCATTCCAGACTTATTTGAGTACCATGCCTGATTGTTACATGCGGCCATTGAAATATAACCTCAAGATGATGAAGCCTGATATGCCAGTTGATATCTTTAAACTTGCTGGAGGTAGTGGGAGCGTGTAAAATCCGACTCGTAGTCAATAATCGTAAAGTACAAGTTTGATTTGGTATTAGCAGCAACTATTGACCAAGAAGTAGCGAGATAAGGTCAGTATTAGTACTCCGATCTAGAATTTCCGATCTTTGATTTTGAAGGTTCGTCTGAAAGCTGCTGAGGATTTGAATGCGTTTAAAGAGTAGCTTAACAAGTCGCTGTCGATTAATCCCACTGGATATGAAGATAAAATGTTTGTGGAAGATATTGCTCGTCGTATCAAAGATGATTCTAAAGGTAGAGGCATAGATTTCTACTCTAATCATTATGACAGAGATCCACTCAAGCTTGACTTTGCTCTGTACAAAGCTATATGTGGTAATGACTTGAATGTTCAGTATAGACCGCAGAACCAATCGAAAGTTTTAAACGCTCTGCCTCATCATGATCGTACCATATGCCAGATTGCTATGTAGAATGGATTCACCCCGTCGGTTATTGCGTAGTCTCGTGTATAAATCAAACATCCTCAACCGCGGCCTTCTCAGACATACCGGCATAAAATTAAGAAACTGCGGTTCATCAGTGAAGAGGACGAGTTGAGAGACAAGCTTACCGCGTACGGTAATCCATTCAGGCGGATTTCTATTAGAGATTTGCAAGACTATGAGTCAGTCAATGGAGAAGACGTTGAGGATGGCGATGATGATTTAGATCCGAGTACACTTAATTGAGGCTCTCTAGAATACCAATTATTGTCGCTCTATTGAGATAAAGATAAAAAAGAATAGATGCATTATTGAAGATTTTTTAGGCCAGCTCTTTCACTAACTTCAATCATCAGCTGTCTTTGCAGTTTCTCGCTAACGGCTTTTCCGTTCTCTCTCTCTCTTAACGATTTCAACTGAGCGGAAAAGACTAGTTGATTATACTCACACACCTTCATACTCAATTATACTTCCAATATGGGCCTAAAATATGATTATGATGATAGCGGATATTATTTCAACTTCTTTCTGTTGGCAGTGGGAATTCTGGGACTGATTGTACAGACTCTGCAGTTTTAAAGTTAACGCCGCGCAGAGAGAGATGCAGCTTAGGCAGATTAAAACTCTGCTGTGATTACCAGCGAGGAAGTGTCCCGTTAAAAGTAGACCGATTTGAAGGTGCTAATGTCAAAAAGGAGGAAGGCTAAGGTGGGATGGATGTTCTCGCTGACTGCGGTCTTCTGCATCTTTATGGTCTACCGCATATTTACTACTGAGCTATCTGTGGATGAGGCGAGTTAGAAGCCGTTCGATCCGTATGAGATTCTTGGCGTCCCCGTTGGTTCTGACATGGACACTATAAAGAAGTTGTACAAGTAGCTGTCTTTGCAATACCATCCGGATAAGGTGCCTGAGGAGAAGCGAGAGGAAGCCGCCGAGACTTTTATCTAGATCAGTAAAGCGTACAAGACCTTGACCGATGAGACTACTCGTAAGAATTGGGAAGAGTGGGGTCATCCTGATGGTCGATAATCTATCTCCTTCTCGTATGGAATAGCGCTACCTGCGTGGATGGTTAGTCCATCTGGCGAGATTTACGTGCTGATTGTGTATGCTCTCATGTTCGGTCTTGGTCTACCGCTGCTGGTGAACAAATGGTGGTCGCACTCGAAGAGCTACTCCAGAGAGGGCATATTGAATATGACCATGTCCGTGATGTTCTAGGAGATGAAGGAGTAGGATGTGAGCTTCAAGCGTCTTATTGAGATTCTGTGCTGTGCTGTCGAGTTTAAAGAATTCGTCCCGTGGAGAGGTGAGTAAGATATGGAAGCCGTCATGAAGGTGTTTAATCTCGTCCGTGATAAGGTTAAGGATAAGACTGGGGATAAGTTGGAGTTGCCAGCCAAGTATAATGCTCCTTACGTTTATAAAGCGTACGTTCTAGTTTATGCTCATTTATTTAGATTAATGCCAGAGGTGAGGAAGCAGTATCCTGAGTTGTATGCCGATGCTTCGTACATTATTCCAAAAATGAGACACTTGTGCTAGAAGGGTGTTAGTTAAATTGCATCTGCTTCTTTCTGGTTATGGCAAGGTGTAATGTCTATGAGATTTAGGCGTATGTTGGTCCAAGCTTCTACTGGTGGCGGAAATGGTTCTCCGTATGGTCTTCCCGTGCCTAATGTCAATGGTAGATCTACATCTTACTGGATGCACATGGAGGCGAATGAACTTCATCAGCTGCCACATTTTGATGCAGAAAAGATCAAGGCTTTGAAGAATCATAAAAAGACAAAGAATGTGAAAACTATTGCAGATTTGTTTAAAATTCCACTACCTTAACGTTTGGATATCTTCAAGACTGTACTTGGTATCGACGTGTCGTCTGATGAGGGCAGAAGGATAGTTAATGACATTCTGACCGTGGGGAGAGCGATCCCATATATTGAGCTAGTTGATGCCAGCTATGAGTGTGTGGGAGAACGTGATATCACTCCTGGGTGTCTGGTGACATTTAGCGCGACTGTCAAAGCTGTCAACTTTATCGGAGATGGACAGGAGGTTGATGAAGCACAAGTTCCATCAGATCTTGGCACTGAGTGGAAGCAATTTATCGATCATCGACAGGTGGAAAAGGTGGATTTGAAAGCGATCAGTGAGGATGACAGTAAGGATGAAGATTAGAAGAGATCCGAGAAGATGGTCAAGATTTTGAGTGGCAACTTGATGGACAACAGTAATGCCCCGGCTTATTCGCCATACTATCCAGTTCCACAGACTGCACAGTTCACGAAAGAGGCTCAGCAGGATGATTATGTTCACGAGCAGGTACGTCCATCTTATTGCATGTGGCTCTGTAATCCGCGTAACAATAGAATTGTCGGACCTCCTGTGCCTATCCTAGATCTATCTCCAATCTCGTACAATCAAGACAAGTTGATCGGTGCTGATGTGAAGAGTGGTCCTGGTAGATAGACTGTGAAGTTTAGATTCTATGCACCACAACAGGTTGGCGCGTTCTCATTCCAGTGTGTGGTTGAGGGTGATTGTTATACCGGCCACTCGCTAATGTAAGAAGCCGTGATGAAAGTGGTGGAGGTGAATAAAGAGGAGGAAATGGTGCGCAAGAGAGAAAATGAAAAGATGTGGAAAGAGTTTGAACAAGATGAGGAAGAGTATCGTGCAATGATCAGCGGAGGATCGTAGAGTCTGCTGGGTGCCCCATCTTCCCAGTTGAATGGTGGCGGTGATGGGTCGGCAGATTCTGATGATACCGATACATCATCTGATGAAGACGAGGATTCTGACAGTGACTGATTGATATGTTCACCATCTCTATTGAAAGTTACACAATACACTTATTACGATAATACTTTAAGTATAATGATAAATTTTTTCATATATTGAAATATGAAGTACTGTATAGTCTCATTAAAATTGTTTCTTGAGCCATTGGGCAAAATCACTGACTTCTTCATCGCAAGAGCTGTGCCCCATACCTCTGTAAGTATGGAACTCTGACTGAGTGAACCCAAACTTTTACTTCAAAAGCTCCGAACTCTATTAGCCATACGGATAGTGGACAACAACATCAGAGTCACCATGCGCGATAAATACTGGAACTGTTGACGCTCCACCAGTCTGAGTATCCTTCTACTTTGATCCCCACTACTACAATAGATGACCCGGTACAGGCATGTAAGAACTCAGAATTACAGCTGCATCAATCTTGACTTCACTCATTGATTTTAGCAGTGTATAATACGTAACAGCACCCCCTTGAGAGAATCCACCAAGAATGAGCTTAGCATTAGGATTAGCTTAACGTTCCTGCTGGATCAAATTCAAAATTCTCTGCCGAGATCTCTCCAGTCCATTCAGATCTTCACGAGCATTCTCCGCCTTGAGTGAAGATTCATCATCATTACTAGAAGTACCATCATCATTGTGATGATAGGATTACAGCGGTCCACGAATATCGTACCATGACGGCATAGAGTAGCCACCATTGATAGTGACAGGATGAGAGTCGGCATGAGGAAAAATGAACTTGGTGTTCACGAATGCCGGCTGTAACGAACGACCCAACTCGGACCAGCCATGACCAGAATCTCCGAGTCCATGAAGAAATATTAGAGTAGACTTGTGCTACTACAACGGAGCCAGTGTGATCATTTGACGCGATTGAGACATTATTCGATTCATAAAATAATACTTAAAAGCTATTTATTTTGAACACTTCTCTTAAAGAACGAAACGAAAGGAATGATCATTACTATTCTTAGAATCGATCAAGTGGTTCATCATTATTTACGATATTTGCATAACACCATACCATGCCTTCAAGATACTCTCTAACAACAATAAATAAGTTCAGTCTAAAAAAGAGCTTCCTTATTATACGCTATTCAAAAAGTCAACAGCTTCATCAAAAATCTCACCCGTTTCGGTCAAACTTTTCGTTTCTCAAACAACAACGCCGAAAACTGTTTTACTATCTCTTCCTGTTGACAGTATTTGATTCTTAAGTTTTAAACTTTGTATCAGTAATTAGCTGACTTATAAGTAATTTTTTATCATCTCTGAGATAGTATGTCGTATTAAACTACAAATAATGTCTCTATTGCGGCGAATGAAGTGTTTGGTGCTTTGAAGGAGAAGGCTCAGCTGGCATCTGTATTCTTCACTGATGTGGAACGTTCCATTGTCAAGGCTACGAATCGAGACCTGGTGGTGCCAAAGTAGAAGCATGTGGCTGTTATGCTGTCTTGTACCTATGATTCTAGTACTAATATTGCTCAGTTATTCAAGATTCTGGCCTAGCGTATTAAAGGTGAGAAGAATTGGATTGTTGCCTTCAAGAGTTTGTTGTGTATCCATTACTTTCTGCGTGATGGAAATAGTTAGAAAGTTCTGGCCTATCTGACCAGAGACAGTCTGGGTATTCTCAACTTGAGTGGATTCAGAGATAATGCTAGTGGTGGACAGGGAATGGAACAGTCTAGGAATTTGAAAGGTTACGCTGCCTATCTGGAGGAGCGGGTTGCTGCTGCTAGAGATCTAGGCAAGGATTATCTGCGGTAGAACGATGTTGAATATGGACATAATAGAAGGTATAGCTCTGAGGATGCTTATGGCGTTGGTGGAAGTACCAGTAGAGGTGGTGGTTAGAATTAGACGAGTAGCAAGCCGAATTCTCTTGTTGATAGAAAGTTTCCGGATAACAAGAAGACTATATAAGATTTGCTTAGAGTTTTGGAGTCTCTAACTACAGCTAAGCCTTACACTGACTCTATAAATAATGAGATTACCGATGAGGCTTTCAAGTTGATGACTGCAGATCTGACTGTGCTTTTCGTGCTGCTGAATGAGGCTGTTGTTGAATTGTTGAAATAGTTCTTCACCTTGGAGAAGGCGGATGCTGTCAGTGCTCTGGAGATTTATGAAAAGTTTGCCACTCTCACCGAGGCTTGCCTGGAATGGTTCAGTGTGGCAAAGAGGATTCAGATTGGTCAAGTACCTGACATTACTCATGCTCCACTCTCCTTGGCTAAGACTCTGCGTGAGTATATAACATCTCCAGATTTTGAGTAGAATAGATTGGATAGAATTTAGAAGTAGAATTCCGCTAATAAGGGTAATAACAAGTCTAGTGATTAATAGTTGACCAAGAGTCGATCTGGAATTGTTGATGTGTTTTCAGCCAATGCCGGTAATAATGTTATCTCTAAGAATAGTGCTCAGTTATAATCCAATGCTCAGCCTGAAGTTGATCTATTTGCTATTGCTACTGCTGCTCCTAATGGCTTATCTCCATCTCCGTCTTAGTAGCTTTAGTCGAGTGGTGCAGTCAATGCAGGTATATCTAGAAATCAATCTACTGATCTATTTGGATTTTCACCCAATAATTAGTAGCCGCAATAATAATAATTATAATATTAACCGTAACAATCGTAGTAAATGATGCAAGATGGCCGTGCGGTAGCGATTCGTAATCCGCAGTAAGCTGTTGCTCCTGTTGGTCGTATTAGTGAACTATAAGATTTGTTTGGTGCTCCATAAGGTGCTGTTGCAATGTAAAGTAGTGGCAGTAATAATTAGTTGTCCAATTTTTAGTTGCAATAACAGCAAAGCTCTGCCAGTTTTGCATCTTCAACTGTCGGTCCACTTCCTACATAAGGTAATCCCAACTATGGCAGATATCCACTGTCTGGCAATCAATCTGTACAGCAAGGATCATATTCTGCTCCCCAAATGATGGCGATGCAGAATCAACAATATCCTTAGTAATCTTAGACGATGGAAAGAGGATCAAGTAGCAATTCTCATTTACCGAACATGTCGTAGAATCAGTAGCTATAATTTTAGTAATCTTAGCAGATGAGCAGACAGTCTTCATCCATGTTTACCCAAGGTGGCCCGTAGTATGGTGGTTAGATGGTTCAGCCAGGTATGTCGGCTCCTGGCCAAATGAGACCGCAAGCTCCATTTTCTGCGTCTATGCCAATGATGGGGTCATAGTATTAATCTCAACCGTAGTAATAGTAATTTAATGGAAGTGGTCCTGCATTAAATCAGTAATAAGGCGGTCAATTTGGACAGTAAGGACCGAATTATATTGCTGTTAACAATCCAGGCTTTCCCGGTGGCTTTCCTGGTGGGCCACAATTGTAATAGTAATTTGGAATGAATTAGTTTGGCGGTTAGTAGAATTAAAACGCGTAAATGTTTACTGCGCCTAATAGTCAGCGACAGTGGTAATAACAACCTTAACAGTCAAACTACAACAATCCTTTTGGTTCAGCGCAAGGTAATGGTATGGGCCAGTAGTAGCAGCGTCCAAGCGTGAATAATGACTCTTTAATCTGATAAGACTTTCTGATTGATTATGTGTATTGATTATTTTGAAATAGTTATATTTGATAGACTTGCGTTTTTATAAGTCTTCGCATGACTGACTTTAAGACATTTGATGAATAGTTGTATCTGATATAGGATTACTTGACTTGATCTTAGATATGCCAAGTAGAACAACATTCTATTAAATAGCGGGCAGATGTTTCATAGTCCTTAGATATTGCATGCTATAAGACAAATCTTCTATCTTTAATAATGCTGCTTATTAGTCGTCACAATTTCTATACTTGATAAGCTAATCAATGTGTATAATAGCACTATAATTTGCCATCCTTATAAAATTACATACATGGTTGTACTGTATGGTCGATCATCAATTAAAATGCTATAGTAACAATTACTGGTTGATCTTCACGCGTCACTTCCGCCTATCGGTTGTCAAGTTGAAACAATGGGGAACCATCTTCGCAACACCAACTCATCAGGTTATATTTAGTGTGAATTATTATAGATTCTAGTAGGCTCATCCACCACAAGTTGACGCTATTTATTAAATCGATACATCAGCCTGTCAATAATATCTAATCACCCTTAAATATTACAAGTGCTGCGAAATGCATGGAGACTCTAATTAAGGCGGTTTACCTGAAAAGAATGAACATCTACCAGATAGCCTAAATGGTCAGAAATTGAATGTAAAAATGGAAGATTAAGACAGTGTAGAAAATATGTATATCGCTTAGTCTGAGGCGCTGCAGGTGAGAAGTAAGTTGACCCACAGTCAGTCTGAAGCAGATTATTCAGCTCCGACAATCTTTTAACACGGAGCGGTTGTGAATAATCAGTTTAGCGGTGTAAAGTTGGCAATGTTGGACACATCATAGTCTGTACCAAATTCGCCGGCAAATTAACTACGCTCTAGTTTCGATAATGCTGCATTGTCTCCCTTGTAACAGTAGCAACATGGTGCCTCTGCATTGTCGCCCATTTCATCTTCTTTCAATGCTAGTGGTGGTGGCGTATTGGATTTTGCATCTCTCCTAAAATAAAATAGTCTATTTGCATCTATATCCCGCGATGGTAATGACTCTGCGGCTCAGTAGTAATTCATAGACTCAATAGCTGCCAAGATGCGAATTCGCAACTACCAAGTTGGAGATGTCATTATTCGAGAAGGAGATATTGGTAAAGCGTTATTTCTGGTTGCTCGCGGTGTTGTTACAGTCTTGTCCAAAGATAATGAAATGGTGTACGCTGATCTTGGACCGGGCACCTTTGTAGGAGAGATTGGAGTCTTGTTCGATATTCCCCGCACGGCCAACGTGGTGGCAAAGTCTCGGTGTATGCTAGCCGTGTTGACACAATAGGAGTTTCTGTAAATTGTCAACAAGTACACTGAGTTTGCTGATGACTTGAGATTTGAAGCTGAGAGACGTTACAATTCTTTGATGTAGCAAAAAAAGATTAAGACTTCATTATTTGATAGTCTTAATAAAGCCACTCTGTCTTGCGATGCTGGAGAATAACATCAAGTTGCTTTGGATTGGATATAAGATGTACTGGTTAAAACTGCTGAATTACATACGTTATTAAAAGGTGATTATGTTTACACTCAAGATCAGGCTATTGATAAAGACTGTTGCCTGTATGTGGTGAATAGTGGCCAAGTGTGTCTGATGAGGCATGAAAGAGATCACATCTATCTTAATATGACTGACGGTTGTTTCTTTGGAGAGGAGAATGCAGTAATTCAGGTTGGTATCGCGAGTATAGTTGAAAAAGAGAGCTATTACTCTACTGCTTTAGTGCTCTCTGACAGTCTCACTTATTACAAGCTGAGTGCGGTAGAAGTTAAGTAGATTCAGGCGAAACATCCAGAACTCCGTGAAAAGCTTTCAAATGCGTATGAACGCGTCAAGCATTGGGATGAATTGATTAATAGACCATCATCTGACTTAAATCCTATGGTTAGAAAGAAGAGTTTTTTGGCACTTAGTAGAATGCATTTAGACGGTGCTGTATCTCCCGGTGTATCCCTTGGTGCATCTAGTGACTATTTGTAGATGAATTAGCAGCAGTCGCCAGGTGAGATGAAATTGATGACTTAGAATACTTCACTAACATCTGGACGGTATCCATAAGGCCTCTCAGAAACTGCTGCATAACATTCACGAAGTATGTCAGCCGAATCCTAGTAATTGTCCACGATGTAACGAGCCTTTGAGCAGCATTTATCGGCAGAGATGCGGCGCGCTTCTACTGCTAGCTCATTCTCATCATCTTAGTCATCTGCGGCTGTTGTTGGTCTGTTCACAGCACGCCCCAATGAGTCTACTATTGGCTTTGGTGGTGCTGGATCTTTTGCTAATTCTATCTCAAGTTCACGTCGCTTCAGCGAGCTTGGAGACATTATTCCAAGATAGGCAACTCCTCAGGTGGAATTGAAATCAGTTCTGATATCTCCATAGTCTGCCTCGTCTTAGTCTCCCCGGTCTCAGTCACTGTCTTCAATCAAACAGGGATCTGCGAATGTGTCATAAAGCCCACTTGGTAGTTCAAAGTCATTGATAAGCAGAGACATCAATCAATCTCCAGTATAAAGTGCAGAATCATTAAAGCAAGGCGACCGAAATGACCGTAGTGGTACAAGGAATGCGCTCAGTTTAGAGCAAGTAGTTGCAGATAATGAGGAGGAGATAGACTACCAAGCATAAAGCAGTTCTGATTTGTCGTCAGAGTATTCTGATGAAATGATGGATGATTTCTAGCAGGGAAATGACTAGTCACGACAAACACAAGCATCATCAAAGAAAAACTATGCGTCAAGAATGTCTCATCTGGTAGCCTCAGATCCTACTAGGCGACGTGCATCGATTGCTGTATGGACCGACTAAAAGATGGCAGCGATGGCCCAACAGAAAACTGTATAGACTTTGCCGTAAACACCAGTATCAATCCTACCATCCAGAAAAATGGCGTCAGTACTTTCTCCTGCTTATACTGCTGATAATGATAATGCATCTTCTGCTGGCTCAAGCCTCCAGTCGTTAGACGATGATGGTGGCGACACTGATAATCTCAGCTCCAATTATCAGATACTTACTGAGGTTTTCAGATGGTTAAGTTTCAAGTAAAGATGGAATCTCCGCGTTGTCACCAAGAAATGGAAATCTATAATTTAGACTTCGTACAATCTTGTTAATACTGTTGATTTGCAAGACTTTGCAAAAAGTATTGACGATGCGGCCCTAGAGACTATACTGTCATCGGTCGGGCCATCTGTGGAGACTCTGATCATAAAGAACTGCTGGAAAATCACCAATAATGGAATGAAGATTATCGGCTAGTATTGCAAGCAGCTTCAAGTTTTAGATATGTGTGGCTGCTGGGAAGTCACAGATGATGGACTTATGGCAATGTCTATTGGTTGTAAATTCCTCAAGGGAATAGATTTGTCAAGTTGCAGAAAGATTACGGATGCTGGCATCTTTTCGCTACTCAACAATTGCACCTCTATGCATGATCTATACCTATCGTACTGTAAAGCTCTCACCGACAACATCCTGGTGTACCTGTCCTAGATGAGTCCTAATATACGCAGGATCAATTTGCAAAGATGTCTGGGCATCACCGACCAAGGATTTACTCTATTTTCTGGCATTGAGACAAATCTTATGGTGTATCAAAAGCTGTAAGAATTGCTATTGAATGACTGCTCGTTCCTCAGTGACTCTGCTTTGGAAGATATCTCATTTTCATGCCCAAATTTGAAAATACTGAACGTCAGTTTCTGTTGTGCGCTGACTGATGTCTCATGGGCGTACCTGACTGAGAGGTGTAAGAGAATGCGCATATTGGACGCGTCATTTTGTGGCAATGCGGTAACTGATGAAGCACTCCTACTGATGGCCACCTCTTGGAATGAGTTGTAAGCATTATCTATCCGCGGCTGTGCTAAAGTAACTGATGAGGGTGTGAGACATTTGGCGCATCACGCTCACAATCTCAAGAAATTGAATGTAAGTGCATGTAAAGGGGTGAGTTCAGATAATTTCGTGGACATTGCTGTTCCATGGAAGTTTTTGAGTGCTCAAATCTCCGTGATTGACAGTGCGGGAATTGGTGGGACATCGCCCGAAGCATTTGGCAGTTCTCACATCAGACGTTTTACAGCGCCTTGATTGTGGTCGTTACTGTTGGTATACAGAATGTACTGTATGTCTTGTGCTTATGGTGTGATAGTAATACATTTCATAGAATAGTTTATTCATAAAATTCGATATTGCACGTATGTTGTCTAATTTACACCTCTTTTCACTGTTCATACACTTCACGGAAATATTATTACTTTTTACCACGGTATATTGGATATAGAATTGCAATGGGAAACGAAATCATTGACGAAGACACTACATAAGCAGTGATTTCCACCACTTTACTCAGTAATGTTAGACTGACATTGAATAAAAGCTTTTAGAACTACAGCATTTTGACTTTGACGTAATATGACGCTCTGGGAAACTTTGTAAGTTCGTAATTTCGCTTTATAATACAGGTTTTAATCCTTAAAAGTTTCAGGTAGGTACAAGTTGAACATAATGGTAATGTCAAGCTGCTGTTTGGAGCAAGTGATCCTGAAGATACACGTACAGTGCTGTTGCAAGCCTATATTGAAATGCTGTTGATCAAGATTTAGTAAAAGAATTTTCACTCTGAACTCAGGTTCCCTCTGCTATTAAGCTGCAGTTTAAAAGGTCCTGAGGAGAGCCAGTCATTGACAACTCATCAATGGCTCTAAGATTTAGTTAACGAAGTGGCAAATAATGTTGGTCATTTTGAATGAACTGTAAATACATGGAATCTGCAGCCTTTGTGCGCGATATATATTTACCGGGCGGTGATCGTTCCTCTACCTCTGCTTTATCTGCAGTCTAAAAATAGCACATCACTATCACTTACGCCCACATTTTATTTTTATACCATCACCTTCATCACCTCTTTCTAATCTTCGGTAAATTTGTTACATATTAATCTCGAGTGAATACGTTATAAACTTGCGACATGTAAATATTATCTTCTGCTCTGACTGCAATTCTGCTGGTGGCGCTTCCAATCGTGCGTGGTGATCTCAAGGTCAACACTGAGGCATCTGCAACTGTCAGCTTATCAAATATTAATCTGCTATTCTCCAAATCTGATAGAGTGAGCAGCTACTATCTGGGTGGCTCTCGCTTCAACTCCACTACTAATGGAGCTGGGGCGGTATTATAACGTTACAACGCTAGCAATAATGCATTGATCTGGACTGTTACTTTGGGTGGTGTAAATGGCACCTAATCTGAATTTCGTAACTTGAACATTTCTTCTAGCTTGATCTATGCAGTTGGTCGTACGAATGGCAACGTTGATACAAGCGGTGTTGGTGGAAAGTAGGGTGGTTACGATGCATTTCTCGCTATCATTGATTAAGTGAGTGGCACTGTGTACAGCGTCTATCAGTATGGCTCTGCTGGAGATGATGCGGGTGATGTTGTTCTTGCTAACGATCAAACTGTTTATGGTCAGTATTCTGGTAATAATATTGAGTTTAATAAGTTAGTCGTCCTGGGCAATAGTATCTCGTTCTCTCAGACTAATGCTAATCCTTTTAATGCATCGGTGACTGCAAAGTCTTACTTCAATTATAGGGCTAATTTGGGTAGTAGCGCGCTGATCGGATCAACTGATAAGAAAATCTATGACCAGACCGTATTTGGGGGTATGGATGTTTATGTCGTTAGCATGACGCCTGGCGGTACTTATCTATCTGGTTCTACTTTCGGTACTTCTGGAGACGATTTGGTGAACGATGCTATGTTTGATCCAGTGTATGCTAACGGTACCATTTTCGTGGTCGGAAGCACTACTGGTACATTTCCTAATTAGGCGGCAAACACTGGGAAATAGGCATTTCTGATGGCTGTTGATTAGTATGGCAATAAGACCTCCTGGACTACGTAGTTTGGCTCTAGTGGCAACGACTCTGCCACTGCTGTGTACCATAACTAAGCAAGACAGAAGATCTTGGTAATTGGAAACAGCGCAACTTTCTCCTGGATCGCGCGCTTCGATTATAACGGAAACTTGGAGCAGAAGATTGATATCAACAGCGGTGTCGCCATTGGTTTTATTCCAGTCTTGAGTACCTCTGCCTAGACCAGTGGTTACGTTGCAGTTCAGTATTAGGCCGGCCAATCGTCCGCTAATGCTGCCTTGATCACATTCAGTGAGGACAATGTCATTGTTATTGTTGAGCAGCCAAGCGTTGTCAATATCGCTCTGATTGTTGGCGCGAGTCTGGGTGGCATGATATTCTGCTGCGGTTTTGTTGGTGGTCTGATCTGGTACCTGTAGAGATTGATTAACATCAACAAGAAGAAGGCAGGATTCTCTGAGATTGCAAGTCCTGTTAGTCCGGGACCATCGCCATTTTAAGCTTCATCTGATGCTAAGATGTTGCAGGCTTGAGTTTGTTCGGGGATGAAAATGTAAAGGTGAGTAGTTGAAATTTTGATGAACATGTGTTGAAATACAAACATGATGAAGATAGCATTTAGTTTTCATCTTTTGCAATTAGTTTTTTATTATTCAGCTGAGTTGTATAAAGCGTAAAAAAATGTCGTAGCCCTGGCTTGAATAGTAGTTTATAAAAATGTCATAATCTCACAGGGACTTCATGGGCTCCGAAATTGAGCGATTAGTATGCATGCCGCCTTTATTAAATTTGTGTAAGCGAATCTACAAAAATCATCCATTTGTGATATCGAACGCGTCCCCTCTTCTGCCTGGAATTGCATCATCTGATATGCTTGATCGACTCAAGGATAACTATTGTACTGTGTCCCTGACTCCAGATGGACTGGCTGACTGTGTAATAAGCGGCCCCAATGACGAATTGATGTTAGCGCTGCCATACGAGACACGCGTCAAGTTTTCGGAAGCTATTAAGATGATCAAGGAATCTAGACGCGGCCAGAAAGTAGCCTACATATAGTCTCAGAATGATAATATCCACTCAGAATTTAATGCTATACGCGATTGTATACATGAGAATGTTCCTGTAGTGGCAGATGTGATGGAGTCTTCACCTGAGGCTATAAATTTATGGATTGGAAGTGAACAGAGCATATCATCGCTTCACTGTGATCATTACGAGAATTTCTATTACGTACTTGAAGGAAGTAAAGTATTCACTCTGTTTCCTCCGATTGATTCTTATTTCATGACATAAGATCAATACAACGTTGGACAATATGACGCCAGTTTACATTTGAAGCATAATGGTTAACAGGCAAGCTGGTCTACCCTTAATCCTTCAGTTCTGACGCAAAAGATTCTAAACTCTGCTTCGAGTAAATCATTATCTACATTTCCGCGTCCTTACATAGTTGAAGTTAAAGCCGGTGAAATGTTGTATCTTCCTTCTCTGTGGTTTCACCAGGTTGAATAAAAAACGGATGATCGCTCGTAACTTTGTGTAGCTATAAACTATTGGTATGATATGGAATTTGGCACTAACTATTGCCTTGGTGAGACTCTGCGTGATATTTCCTCGAGTTACGAACCGACGATCAAAGGCAGATGACGAATCAGTGAAACATCATTTTTATGTAGGCAGATTACTTTAGGTATAATAGATAATATGTAAGTAGTTGGTGCGTTTCCGAAGCTAGGCGTGATAATGCCGAAGATCAATTGAATGATTCTATCATCTGATCTCTACTCGTTGCCAGGAGCTATATATAACACTAAGAAATCAGAATGATTCGCGTCTGATTATAACAATTCACTCATTAATAAATCATCAGAAAGTCAAACTCTAAAATTGATGGACGCTAAAGGGCAATAACAGTAGAATCCGCAGTATCTTAATAGCAATCAATACGCTCCTCAGTAGGCGATTTCAGAGAAGCATCAAAATATTGGCGGAAATGTCTAGCAATAGTGGCAATAGCAAGGTGTCCAGTATGGTCTTCCGACGATGTAGCAATCTTAGAATGCACCGTACTTTCCACCGCAATATACAGCTGCCCCGCAAAATAATTTATTGATGCCTATTGTGGATGGAAAGTTTTGCATGCAACAGCAAACCTACTTCATCATGTAGAATATTTCTGGCGCTTTCTCTGGTCAAGATTATCAAGTTCATGATTAATTAGGGCGCCTATGGTTTAAGCTGGAGAGTAAAGCCTTTTCAGGCAAAGGTCTTAAGACTTTATTTGACTCTTATGGTTAGCCTGTGTTGAGCTTGAAGCGAAATGTTTTCAGCTGTAATATGAAGTATCGAGCTTATTTCCCTGGGAATGACAACAATATAGTATTCGTATTTAATCCCAAAATATGGTCACTGACTCCGAAGGTGGAGATATTCTTGGGTTATAGCAAGGCTAAAAAGCCAGACTTTATGCTGAGGGGGGCCTTTGGGAATAGGGATTTTCAGATATTTGATATTCGCAATGGCAATGAGTTTATGCTGGCATCAGTTACCAAATAGAGACCTTGGGAGAACATGAGTGCATTTCTCTCTAGTGGAATATTTGGTCTTGACACGTACTATATAACGGTGAATCCTAATGCTGACGCGTCTTTCGTTGTATGTCTTTGCGCTCTATTTGATTAGAGATTTGACCAAAGGAAATGATAATATTGAGATTTGATCGAATAAAGTTTACATTTGTTTGCTTTAAATTCTTCATATTCACATGCGTGACAGATTCAACCCCTCAAATCGCGTGTATGATTCGCAAACTTTGGTTACTCAAAGATACTCTGTCAACTTTATATAACAATTCATGATATAGAATTGCTTTAAAAATGCATTTTGCCATTGTGTTTTGCTGGGTATAAATTGCCTTCTACAATGCTCTTCCATATGAAAAGCCAGTATTATAAATTGGCGCCATTTTGCGTGATCGATACGAGGTGATCAAATTTGTTGGTGAAGGAGGCGCTGGTCATGTCTATTAAGCCCGGGATTTACTAAATTAAAATGATGTTGCAATTAAAGCGCTTGTTCGTGGACCTGTAGCTGACATTGAAGTGAAAATGACTCCAAGATCGCGAATTAATGGTAGATGTATATCAATATTGGATAGCTTCTATCACGGAACTGATGTTTGTTGCATAGTTTATCCTTTACTAGCTTGTGACCTTCAAGCTTACGCGTCTTCGCGCCCACTATCAGTAAATGGTCTCAGACAAGTCGGGTATGATGTTGCTTTGGCTATCAAACAAGCATTGGTGCAGGATATAGTCTAAAATGATGTGAAAACTGAAAATATACTCGTGGAAGATCGTCAGGTGGATGACGATGCAGATCTGAGAGTGCAGTTGTCCGACTTTGGTGTTGCTTGTAGAAATAGTGTTCGTAATTTTTGGCATCGTCCGACTCCTTATATTGAAAGTCCTGAAATAACTCTTCTTGGACAAGGTTCCGTCTAATCTGATATTTGGTCATTTGGATTGCTTCTTGTACAATTGTACTAGTGCACCGACAGGGAATTATTGAATGGATACTGCGTTATCTCAAGACTTTATGAAATTTAAACTTTCCTGAATGAAC
Source organism: Amoeboaphelidium protococcarum (assembly GCA_023515745.1). Classification (NCBI taxonomy): domain Eukaryota; kingdom Fungi; phylum Aphelidiomycota; class Aphelidea; genus Amoeboaphelidium; species Amoeboaphelidium protococcarum. The sequence continues at coordinate 1,739,622 of JALECJ010000258.1, forward strand.
GTGTGCCTGATGTCTATAAGCGAGAATTGTATTGGAATTTGGTTACTTAATCTCATTTCAATACTGATGACGACGAAACTAAGGCAAATGATGTTTATACATACTTCCAATTACTTTGGTTAAAGGCGCGACATTTGGTGGGTTCATATTTCAATTTGATTGATGAAGATCCACTCTTCGACTCGGATGCAATGCGGCGTTTTAAATTTGAGATACAATATCCCTTTAAAGGAGGCTTGCAGAAAATTATGCCAATGCAACCTGGAACTGATGCGGAAGATTATGAATAGCTTTGCGATTTGATTTAAAAATGTATCCGATGGTTGCCTCAAGATCGAATTACTGTCGATGAAATATTGTAACATCCATTTCTACTCAAAGCAAAGCATCGTGAAAGCGCATAATACTTTTGAGGTTTTGCACTGCGTAGAAGTCGATGGTATTATGCTTGAAAACTCTGATTGGCTTATCATCAATACATGGCAACATGTACTTTCATGATTATGATTTCTAGTATATAAAGTCATCTTTATATTCATTCCACAAGATACAAGCATAAATTAGTGTTAACTAACGCGTCAAGAATGGATGCTAAACTTCAGTATTAGAATGATGCGTATCACATGCAGATGAACCAAGCGAATGCTCAAGGCAATTAAGTTTAACCGCTATACACCGCTCCCAACATTTATTAGAATTCAGGAGTATCTTATCAGCCTCAGTAATTAAATAGCATATAATAGCATCCAGCAGCAATGAACCAAGCCCCTGGAGTCATGCTAAGTGCTCCACCACCGGTTTCAATTGCTAAGATGCCGGTGATTGATGCCAAATTCTGTATGGATAAGTAAACTACTTTTGTGATGCAAAATGTACCTATGCTGGGTCAGAGTTAGGACTATACTGTGCATGATTAAGAAGGACGAATGTGGTTCAAGTTTAGTAGCATCTTCTCATTTAGTGGCAAAAAGGCTCTGATTGACACGTATAACTAGCCTATTCTGCACATGAAAAGACCATTCTTCAGCTTTAGTGGTAAATATCAGGCGTACTTTTAAAAGGGAGAAGAGCATGAAGTATTCCGCTTCTAACCTGTATTCTGGTCGTGGATGCCGAAAGTCAAGATATTCTTAAAAGGTAATTTGACTCCTAATCCTGACTTTATACTGAGAGGTACCTACGCAGATCAAGACTTTGACGTCTTCGATGTCAGATCCGGCAGCGAGTTTCTGGTTGCCAAAGTAACCAAACAAAGACCGCTGGAAAGTGTTTCTGCATTTCTCACCAATCTGGTTCTGAATGTAGATACGTATTATCTGACAGTAAATCCTAACGCAGACGCTGCGTTCATTGTCTGTCTTTGCGCTCTGTTTGACGAAAGATACGACATGAGCAATCATGGTCATGGTCATCACCACAATTCCGGCCATCGCCGTCATCATCATCATCATCATCGTCGTAGACGTGGTGGCCGTCGTCGTTGAATATGAGCCTAATGTAAAAGAGAAAATGCAAGTTAATACTCAAATTAATAAACTTGATTTTCAGTTTCATTTTTACTGGACAAATCCGAACTACTTTCAACAGTGTTACCAGAGTCAACGCGAGTATGGTACGAATTGGCGATAAATAAGCTCAGCCAGAAACATTATAGATAAAAGACTTAGCGCCCCTACACCAAACATTACATTCAGCCATTGCTTAGAACCGCGATTCTGTTATCCCCATTCTGAAGCGTCGATGCGTTTACCCAAGTAATAGAATCCATAGTACCAAGCAATAAAAAAGTAGTACAATGACGGCAAACCAAAAATCATTGGCCAATACAGCAGTTATCCAGCACTTGAATATGCGCTGTACACGCAGGCTGCGTAAATGACAAGCATAACCGATAAAAGTGTCCAAAAACGCTACTGTCTCAGCTTTTAGTCAACGCCTTCATAGGTTGCTATAATTCCAGCATTGTTCTTTAATGCATGCTACTAATACTCTTCCACTGACCAACCATTCAGATAACGTACAACAATAGGTAGTCCCCAAAAGGTAGACATCATAAACAGGAATACAAAACTGAAGAAGAACATTCTGTACAGCAGACCATCCATAATACCCTGGAAGAATGCAACAACTGTAGCATGCAATATTATCCACATTTCAAGAGCAAACGCGGTCCAGTACTTGTTCTTATGCTCCCTGTGATACAACATTGACGACTGCCAGAATAGCAAGAAGATATGAATGAATCCAGTCATGTGGGCAAATGTGCTCTCAAAGCAGTGATACCAGAACGTCAGAGTTATTCCGAAAGATGCCAGGTAACCATGATACTTGCCAGTGAGATCTGCAAAAGACACAATCTTGGACTTGCCATTCGCTGGAATCCAAGTGAAAACCAAACCGCGACGTCTGATCTCAAAGATCATTGGCATAATTAGAGATGTGACACCTGCAAATAGAGTACTGATCTCCGGGAAACTAGCAGCAAGTCCATCATAAAAGAAGTATCCTTGGACATAATGCAATAGTGCGAATGCAACGTTAAGCTTGAGCATAGACAGAGCGTATGGGTTCCAACCAGATTCAAACAAGGAAGTCCACTCCAAATCACCGCGTTTATGAGCGCGACGTGCCTGGGTCAGAATGTAGAACTATCCAGTCTGATGCAATAAATAGCAAGTCCAAGGTGTGATAATACTAAGAAAATTGCGCTTCAGCAGTCTAAATGGGTACTCAAAAGGGAATGTAGTACCATAGATCACAAAGCGACCAAAACCAAGTTGTCCACGTGCTGGAGCGCCGTTAGTCAGATCAAGGAGCCATTGCCTCAAGTCGGAACCATTAGGAGCATTAAGATAAGCAATCACCACTGCAGAAACAATACTTGACAGCATCAACACTCCAAATGACAGCTTCACTTGAACGCCTAAAACATTAATAGACGCAGACGAGTACCGTGTCCACAAGTCATTCGCAAACACTTCCTTAGGTTGTTGGGACTTTTGCTCGGATAACTACTACTTCACCGCTGTAACCATTGTCAATTGTGCAAATGTTCAAATTTTAACTTTTAAATTAAATAAAGAAGATACACCTGTCCGCCAGTCCTGATTAAATACGCCTTGGGAACGACAATTTTAACTGAGACAACGTAATACCGCGTGGTTTCAGCCACTTTAAACCTCACAGATTCTAACAACAACACCGCCACTTAGAGAAAGAGAGAGAGCCAAATGATACTCGTTTAAAGTAAATCCACAGATACAACGTAGCATTTTAATTAGTGTTTTACTCAGTAAAAGTTACAATACAAAACATTTGAAAGTCATTAAGAGCAATATATTTGAAATGTGCAATACTGAAATGTCATTTCGTCAGTAAACAGAGATTCATCAATCAACGAACAGCTTGAAACATCCGTATCAAGGAGGAGGAATACGAATAACAACGTCCATACCAAAATGATCACTCAGATAACCACCTTGGTAATACTTGTCTCCCACGAGTTTGTGCTCTAAGGCTGCCAGTTCAGAGGACAAGAGAACGCGATCAAAACGGCATTGAAACTGGAACGCGCCATTTCCGTGGTATCGATTCTTGAAACTATTCCACGTGTAGAACGGTTTTAGACCACCAGATGTTGTATCTAAATCATCAACAATATCGTGTAATTCCTGATTTTAACTTTTAGAGAGTCTCAGCATAGTCTTCACCTCATCAGCTCGTACGTTTGCATCTCCTGCAACGATCAGATGTTTGACTTTCAATTAACCGTTCCCGTTAGCATCACTGAGAGGCAGTTTCAGAATATTCGCCATCTGCACAAGCCTTTCCTGACCACCCTCTTTGAACGGAGCGAAATGCACAGCTGCTATTCGTATGAGTTACGTCTCACCTTGAGAACTATTAGCTTCATCATCAGTCAGATCAATCGCGAATGGGTATTTAAAATCGGCGACTACTGCGCAGTCCATCTCTCTTACCTCCTTAAGAGAGCTTTTAATTAAACGATTCACCAGCAGTACGCATTACTCGCAATAAGATGTTACCTGACCGACCAATTGATAATCAGTACGGTTCAGAATGAGCTAAATCAATACTGAAGTGGCTTCCTGCAAACAAATCACGTCAGCGCCGCTACCTGCCAATATATCCACAATTTTAGAGAGTTTGTGAGATAAAGATATTGAGTGTTGTTCGCTAACATTCCACGCGCTAACATTGTATGTTACCAACCGTAAATCCATCCTCTTTAAATCTGGTTATCGATAAACTACTAAAAGACGATCGGGATTCTCTTGACACCGACTGATCAGAAAGACATGAAATTGAGAAATGATCAAACATAAAACGATTTGTAAATTCGCATATTAATATATTTATGAGCAGGACTCAGTTCTTACTGAGTAAATCATACTTTTGTAGGATATGAACTAATTAATCCTTCTTAAAAGGCTTTCCATACACATCATTAAAGGCGGCCAGCGAGTCAATCTCATACTGATCATTGTGATTTTAGTTTACCAAATTGGCAGTTATGGCGACAACAGGCAAATCTGATTTTCCCAGTCCAAGCTCATTCCTAATCAGTTCGATAGCTTCAAATCCTGTCATTACAGGCATCTATATGTCCATCAACACTAAATCATAATGTGCACCTTGCTTAATCAAATCTACAGCAGATCGCCCATTGTCGGCTTCAGTGATATTAGTAAACTCTATGCTCTTGAGCATTCGCACGATAATGGCTCTATTAATCTAAGAGTCATCAACGACAAGAATAGCTTTGTTCTACGAGATTTATGTTCCAAAATCATTGGATAAATGACTATCACTCGACTTTTATAAAGACTCAGTTGATTAAGGATTGTTCGCCTTGTTCAGCAAGCAGTATTCAACAGGTATAGTGATGGTAAACGTGGATCCCTTGCCCACTTGACTTTAAACATCAATGGTACCATGCATAAGATCTACAATCTACTTTACAATAGAGAGCCCAAGTCCAGAGCCTCCAAATACCCTTGATGTGGATACGGAAGCTTGTGCATAAGGCTAAAATAGCCCATCCACTTCTTCCTGTGACATTCCTATACCAGTATCTCGCACCTGAACAATAAAATCAATATAATGGCCAGGCGATGATTATGATAAGGATGACGCAACAGAAGTCAAGCTGCACACAATTTGACCACCAGATTGAGTAAACTTGGCCGCATTAGACAACATATTCAACAGGATCTGCTGAAATCTAGTCGGATCTATTAGAATATAAGCGGGAAAACCATCAGCAATTCTCAAATCAAACTCAACGCCTTTCAATTTTAGCTATTCTACAATAGGCTTCACAATCTTCTGAGATAATTCTCGCACGTCTGTAGGTATAGAATCCAGCTGAACTTTACCACTCTCAAATTTTCCACTATCCAAAACATCCTTAATCAAATTTGACATGTACTCGGTAGAGACTTTGATAGCTTAGGTCATTGACTTGAAGTCCTCATACTTGACAACTGTTCGAGACTCTACATCTGAAATACTATTATTATTACTATTCATGTCGGTCTCGTCGTGAATAAATTCAACCATGTTTAATATTGCATGTAAAGGATTCCGAAGTTCATGGCAGAGAAAGCTCATAAATCGAGTCTTTTACAAGTTACTCAACTCGGCTTGCTACTTGGCTATGATAGTCTCCTAGTAAGCCTTCCTTTTCTCCATTTGAATAGCGGCAAATGCTAGTGCAGTAAAGAATATCACCAATACGAATATCATCAACTTTATAACCTTGAGCATGACTTAATCAAGCTGTTCCTGAGTTGCCGAGTCCGCAGAACGCAGTATAACGTATAATCCACTGCAACCGAGTACAAAATTGCTTAGCTTGTAACCCAAGTGTCCAATGAGGAGACCACATGCAATAACCAATGGGAAACAGAGGAAATGCGCCAAATAGTTTACACTGTCTCCATAAAATAGAGTAGTGTTAATAAGTAGCGGAGGTATTATGATTTCAATCACAACGATGGTGGTGATTATACACAAGACTACCATCACTCGCAACCTCCGGCGCCAAAGCTTCTTCAAACTTGTAGCTTTCACCGTAAGAGCGAGTGGAGCAAAGAGGAAGGTACCGACAAAGTATGAAGCTGCCAGCTTCACAGTGTATACAGTCAGATCATATTGCTCGTAGTACTTCTCAGGCTCAAAGTATAGCTGCCAACCAGCACAAGCTCCAACCACAGCAAGTCCCGATATGATAGATGAGGCGACAAATACAAAAGCTATCCTCCTCTCAGCCAATACAGTTCCCTACTGCGCCGTTGAATAACGAGATGATGCCCAAAGCAGGGAGAGCGCAAACATATAAACAATCAATGTCTTGGTGAGACATATACAAAGACTACTAACAAATGGATTCCACACCACTGTTCTTATAAGCAGAGCACTGAACAGAAAGAACAAGGCTATTACTAAGCGCTTAGAAGTATTCTCTCTGATCAACCGCTGCTTCTCAGCATCGTCATAGTGCAGCTCCATCCGATATCTCGACCGATCAACAATCAAAATTATAACGACAAGCACCAATCCAGTGTCTGCAGGCCATATGGCGCCAAGATTAGCAGCGAACAGAGATTACCATAACATAAAGTATGCTAGCTGAGCAAGACAGCAGACAACACCTATTATGAGGGCGTAGAAGTAGCCATACAGCCGTACATCGATTCGATCGGTCCGCCTCTTCAGACGACAAAACTCAGCGAGACAGTGCTCACAGATAATCTTAAAATAGCTGGTAAACTTTGTAAAACGTCTCAAACTCCTAGTAGACAATCGCTTATTATTCGTTGGTTATATAATGCCACTTCTTTCAATAGATTCCACTTCGACAATACTCTAATCACAGCTATGGCTCCGCATCTTCTCAATAAGCTTTTACCAATCAGTGCTGAGAAATAGTGGTAATAAACAGAATGTAGATGACGAAATCGAAGGGCCAAAAGATCTGTAAATACAATCAATATGGCCGAATATAAACAAACTAAAATTTGTATTGATAAGCGAAATCTTTATCACTTTTCACTGCGAATACACTCAAAGAGATCAAAAGGCAGTGTAATAATGAAAGTCTAGATCCCGGGGAAGGAGCGACGGGGCCCAGGCTTTGGTTTGTCGAGCATTTGTGACTCAGCGGCCGATTTGTTCCAGCCGATTGGACACTGATGATGACGCCACGCGGTCTGTTGCCTGATAATGGCTTTCCGCACGACGGATAAATGGATGATTGTCCACATCTTCAGACGGAGATTTACAATCTTGATTATTATTATTGGCAGACCATTAGTGCATCTATGTCAATGACTGTGGATACATTCCGTTATTGTTGATCTGCAAATGTTCAGGAAACACGCCATTGGCAAAATCCTCTTCAGTGTACGAAGCAGCGGTGTTCACATTAGCTCTGCCATTTGTGAACTCGTTGATGACATTATCAACGCGTTGCCAGAATTCACGCTCCCTCACCATCATTCTCTCCATAGCGCGACGGGAATAATTTGCCAGCTCTTCTGAGCGAATTTAATCTTCTACCTGACTTTGGTTTGTTATCACCACTGAATCCCCCTGAGAATCCGAGTTGCGACGCGAAAAAATATCATTTGGGCCTCTGCCTGCTGTTTGAGGACGATTCTACTATGCAGTTTCCACTACTATTGTCTCATCCATTCTTCTCTCTTGACTCAATTGATCTTCCAAATGACTTGATATACGTTGATAATATGTTCTTAAATCATCGATTTGAGAATCAATGTCTTCCAAAGTGACTTGATCGCTATTTCTAACAGATAATCTACCCACCAAACGCTACGTAACAGCAGAAACATTATTCACCTCCGGGTGTGGTACGGTATCTTCAGCAATTTCAGCAGGTGTAGTTAAACGTTCACGCGACTACTCTACTTGACGTGGATCAGGCTCATTAAACGCGTCGGCATCAGAAATCAGCCTTCCAGTGTTGGGATCAATAAACACATGGATTCTTGGCTGCTAAGTTGGCTAAGGCTATAACTCTGAGTTTAAGTTTAAAATTGCCATTATATTTTGTATAAGAGATATATATATTTCTTTTGTGGTATTTGTTGTTGTTTAAAAAAGAAGAAGTCACTATATATATCAGATGATGTTAATGCTGATCTAACAGGAGCCACTTCTTCCCAAAATGGGATCATTCAATTGTGCGGATTCGCTGATTAATTGATTTTCTATTCATATCGAATCAAAATTGATTTGACAATATCTTATAGTAACAAAAAGATCGGCGTAAGATAATGTCTGACGTTGAGTCATAATTTGAAAAGTGGCATGAAAATATGCTGACTTTGCATTAGAATATATAGGCTCACAAGAATGGCATTTAGGTATGATTTTTAATGTTAAAACACAATTTCAATGATGTACAATTATATATAAGTAATAAAAAACTTCTATTTTGTAGTCTACCGCGTCAAAATTATCTAGTGGATTTAAAGAGCTAAATATGCTGATGGATTCATAGCCTGCTTTGCACAGAATCAGCACTGAACGGCGGACGCGTGAGCATAGTGCGGTAAAGCTGTAATAGTAAATTGAATTCTCATCCATGAAAATGACAGCTGATCGATTGCATACTATGGCGTATAAATTGAACCAAAATTTAGCTTAAAACGATAGCTTGCCGTCAATAAACGTCGTGGATACTTCACACTCAATAGTCGAGGACGGCGTGTTAGATAAAGTCATCAATGCTCCTCCTTCCATAGATCTGTAATAGCAAAGTGGCAGCTCTAGAAGTCAGGCAAGTTATTAGAAATAATCGCTCGATGATTTATTATTTGAACCGTCTGAAGCTGAGAAGGCACTCATGAAACTTTTGGAATGAATTGAATTATAAATCTGTACATTACGGAATATTCCATATCAACTGCTATTTTATGAGAGCAGCCTTTATGATGATAATCCTTCATATTGAGTGAGATCTGCGTGAGTCATTTCGCTGAAACGCGCCGCTCTCATTTTTCTGTTTTCATTTCAAACCAATTCACAAAGCGTTCAATTCATCTTTCTCTTCTACTCTATATGCTTCTACTTTCTTTGATAACTAAAGAGAATAATGAGCACGGGTAATAGTTATTAAAATTCTACTCATACTACGGAGGATGAAGAGGATGGCGAATTTATGGATTTCGAGCTGGAATGGTCAGAAGAGTAAGCTAATAGAAGTCGGTCCTCATATGCATTTTATTCTGATATTTTCAATCTGGTTATTGGTTCACGTCCACAAAATAAGAGATTGCCTGATGCCGAAGATTACTATGGGAAATAAGCTGGTGGTCGCAGTAAATTGAGAGCATCTGCGCAAAAGATATCAGATTCAATTAAATAGAGTCACGATCGGGTGCTGTTGAAGCTTAATCGGAAGGAGACAAAGTAGTTGACTGAGAAGATTGCATTCGTTCTTGGTGTTTCTATTATATGGATATGTGCATTCATTGTGGGCAAGTATCCGCAGCATATTTCTCTCTGGTATTCGCTGCATAGTATAGTGTTATTGACGATCAGGTGGTTCACATACAAGCGATAGAGTCTGCATTATTTCTGCTTTGACTTGTGCTACTTTGTCAACTTTCTCACCCTGTGGTGGCTCTATATATCTCCATAAAGCCAGGTACTCTATATGGCTGTATTCTGCTTGAGTCAGGGACCAGTGTTGTGGGCTATTCTGGCATGGCGTAATTCTTTAGTATTTCATTCACTTGACAAGGTGACTAGTCTATTCATTCACATTGCACCATCTATTACTGTTTACACGCTTAGGTGGATGAATGACAATAGTGTGTCGTCAGTATCTCATGAATCGGCATCCTTTAGTAACTCCAGTGATATAGCGCATGATATAAGTGAACACCTTACACATGGCTCTAACCCCTTGTCGCAGTAGTAACACATGCCCTTCCTTGCCTCGATGATATACTCATTGCTGTACTACATTCTATGGCAGACTTTGTATGTGATTGGAATATACATTGCGAAACAGGATAAAGTTTTGAATGGTGCTAGGATTACAAGTTATAGCTGGCTGCTGGATCCTTCAAGGAATTAGAAAAGTAAGAATTTAATGTATGTTCTCTGTACGCTTCCCGCCACTTCTGGTTCTACTAATACTGCTGCCCCGCAATCACCGTCGGATGATTCAAGATATGTTCATTTCAAGTAGTAGGCTCTGTTCATATTCTGGTAGTTTATGTACGCGATCTTAACTCTGATGCCCACTTGCTTGTTTTACTCTAGTTTCTACCTGCACTCAGCCTTCCTTATCATTGTGCTTACCATCAGTATATGGAATGGTGCGTGTTATTATGTCGATGTATTCTCTCGACGAGGCGTTGCTCATTCTAACCATCAGTCTCAAAATGCTGCGAAAGAGGCCCATATTGACTGATCAGTTAATGAGTCTTTAGATTCAAATGGTTAATGATAGAGCAATAAAATTTTATTCAGATTCAAAATGTTTATTTCTATTAGATTATAATTTTGCACCTACTTCAATAACTCTGCTTATTGGAGTCAAAGAGAAGCATCGCGATCTTTTAGATACTGATCAACTTCACTTTGAGAATGTAGAGGAGGATGATTAGATGGCGGGTATTCCTAGGGCACCAACTTGGAGTCACAAGAGCCAATAATTTGTCCATAATTCAACTTTTAACCTTCTTTAATACAAAATCTGAAATCTTTCGGCGCTTCAAATACCAAAATTATCGACGATCCTAGATTAAATAGTCCAACTTCATCTCCTTTGCGGAATTGTAATCCACCACCACCAACACCACTATTCTAAACATCTTCACTCTAATCCAGTTCATCACTAACATGCAATTCAACATCTTCCTCTGGCGGATCAATCATGTCCATCATCTAGTCTGCCACTGACTCCTCTTCATCTTCCTATTCATGATGCAACTTTACAATCTTTGATCTCGATTGATGATCAGTATTAACATCACCTTACTCTTACTCTTTGGCATTGTCATCATCGCTATTCTTCGTAGAACCACAAAATACCTTCTCCTCATATGAACCAAACCTGCCTTTAATCCACTTGTTAGTGCGGAGAGATTTATCAAATACCAGCTCAATAGATCCAACGTTAGTAGCACCGACCGCGGCCATAGCAAAGAAGCCATATCGCCAATCGCCCAGCATTACGACGCGTTCATTGAGGACAAATAGACCACGCACCATCTTTATCAGGGCGGGTGCGACTGAGAACAGACGCCCACCAAAATGCTTCAGTCTCTCAACCTGCCACTCTGCCGGCGAGTGGAATCTGTGATAATCTCCCGGTCCAAGATACAGGACAACGTGGTACAATCTATTATTGTCACTATCGAATGGGAGCGTATGATATCTGCTTTCGTCAACCGTGTTGCTTCTTATTTGATTGGCAGATTATGACGATTATAAACTTGAACCAACACCTAGAAAAGCATCCATTGAGAATGTGACACCTTTAATCTGCTCTAGCGATTAGCCTTCCACCGGACCATAATGCAGCACTTTACAATCAGCGGGAGATACTAGCTCTGCTTATGGATGGACAGGTCGACAGCCAGGTCGAAGTCGCCGAGTGAAAAACTCCCCCAGATTTCGATACTCTACATACGGCCTCTCCATCTCTTCGGGGTGCCCATCGAACGCCTTCATCCATGAGGAGTATATGAATTCGCGCATAAATACAGGCAATTCATATTGATTATTCACGTAACCCCATAATCGACTTATAGATCGGAAAGGCAAGCTTTTTAGCACCAACACTTTGAGATCTGATGAAATGTGAGGCTCCACCTGAGAACGATCTCTATGTCCATAAACCAGTCCACGCTCCTTCTCTGCTGTATATTTAACACTAGCATACGTAATTAGGGATAACCCCACTGGAATAGACAATCTTTTTAATATCAGCGAAGACATTCAAGATTATTTATTGACTATCTATTACAAGACTAAATTAAAAGACAAAGATCAGATCAGAACAATAAGACAAAAATGTAAGATGATGATGATGATGATATTCGTTGATTCATTCATGGTCACTTCATATCAGGTTTCCCTGATTAACAATCTGAAAGACGCGTAAAAGACAACACTAATTCAACGTGCGATGTCTGAGGGAACATATCCACAGCCTGAGCAGATTCCATGACAAATTGATCAGATCTCACCTCTGGATACTTTTGCGTTCTATTACTAGACTTGCTCAGTCTCCACATTGGCTGAGTGAGATGAAGCCAATTCTATTTCGCAGCAGATGGATTACAGCTCACATAAATTACACTCTGGATGTACTTGCACTACTTGATAGCCTTGATGACTTTTTTGTGGACACCAGCTCTAGGAGGATCTAGTATGGCAATCACTTGATCCGTCTCTGGATCGATATCAACCTGATCAAGCAACTTCTCAATCGTGTCCTCAACAGGTCCGCAGATATAAGTCACTTTATCGCGGACATTATTCAAAGTCGCGTTATGTTCAGCATCCTGTATTGCGGGTTCACACAACTCTATTCCATAAATGTGCTTGACATTAGATAATTAAGACATCACAATCCCAATAGTTCCTGTACCGCAACATAAATCCAAAATGACAGTCTTCTTGCCATGGACTTGCTTCTACACGATGATATCCCCGACAGCTTTGTACAGAAGTTCACAGGTAATCGCATTGCTCTAATAGAACGCCATTGGACTTATTCTAAAATTAATCGCTTTTTAAGAACTCTGGTCCTCAACAGATAAATTACGCAGAGAATCATAAACGTATCCATCCCCGTGTAAAGTTATCAATGGCATATCACCAGTTAGAGCACAGTGCATGTTATCGTTGATGGTATATTACACAGTTTTAACATTCTCTGTAAGCTCAAGAAGATACTCACAATACTCCTTCATTAGCGCAAATATCTCAGCATCCTCAACAGAAACTTCGCGTTAAGATAACATCAGGATAACCATAATCTACTAACCACATTGATGAGATCTGACAATCAAATTTCTCCAAAATCCGCGGTTAGTATCGCGACAGTATACTGGCAGGTGCGGTTTTGTATTAATGAACTAAAGAGTAGCAGATGAAATCTTGATAGAATACTTGCACACATGAGGACATTGCGATGCATCAGATACAAATCGTCTACCATTCTTATAATCGCCCAGCATAAAACCAACACAATTATGATCATTCACATCTTTGCCGATAGAGAACTCGCATTTAGTTCTATAGTGCTCGCGGGCATTAGATGGACTTTGGATGATATCACTGATTACACAGTCTTTGAATTCAGGCTATTGCTGTATCAGCTGGGAGATTGAATTCTACTTTTACTCACACTACTATTCGTAAGGCATTTCCCATAGAGGCACGGTACGATCATTGAGCAATTACCATTATTCTCGATTCTCACTTTCAACGATGGCTTTCTTATTTCGGCGTCCACCACGAGATTATCCACCACTATAAGGCCTCTTTCTTGAATCTAAACCCTCCGATACTTCCACTTGTAATTGACCACCAGCGGTAGCGTCAATACTTGAGAGCTTCTACTACGCATCAGACATTTTCTCACTACTATCAAATTTGATAAATGCGTAATCCCAAGACGGTCTCTTCTTTACACTTTATGCATCCATAATTCCGTGACTATTTATCAGAGTTTAGAATTCCTCCTACTTGATCTTTCCAACATTTTAGACGCGTAATTCAAAGACTTCCTCACTATCTTGGGTCATATTTAAGCTACTAATTAAATATTGTTTTGCTTTTAAGACTTTTTACACTTTTGCTAACTGAGATTGTAAAATTTGTTGTTTTGTGCAAAGATCGCGCTATTTTAGAGATTATTGAGTATGACATCAATCAATATAATATCTTGTTGATACATTAAGTCGAACAATGCATAATTGGAAATATACTAGCTTATTGTTCATATGGAAAATTGAAGCCTGATCGTTTGTACAATGTAAATTAGGCATCACAGACCAACTATGATGGATCTAATCTACTATTGCGTCAATGGTGGCGAAAACAGATTATCACTGTATGTATAGTTAATTATGTATAAATTAATTAAATCGAAGTAGGCACTTAATGTGTTGTAATGTGCAGACGCTCGTAGATATTACGCGTCTCCAGTACTTACTTGCGTGTAGAATGACAGCAAAAGATCAGTTTCAAGACTGCGCACATACATCAAATATTGTAAATTCAATTAAGCCTTTAAAATGGTTATCAAAGTCTATTCGTTCATAATAGATTTAGTAGTTGGACGGTATCGAGACAAATCATAAACACTTATTTTTTGCAAAACTGTTGACCAGATAAAGACACCTTGTTGACTATTATCGCAGGATTTTTAGGACGACTATCAGCGGCCCTTCGATGACCAGACTTACCTCATTTTATTATAATTTCAATGTATTTAAACACACACTTATACTCATATTGTCCATAATACCGTGTCTCCTGCTGACTTGCGGTTTTACATGGGGAGTTAACTGGACGGTTCCACTTCGGACAAGTGTAATGTCACAATTTATTGCGGCCGTAGAGCGGCTCTCCGCCAGGCAGACTTCTCACAGTTGTAGCATTCGTCATTAAATGCTTTCTTGTCATTGCATACAGGGACTACAAGCTCAGTACTTGACGCTAGCAAATTAAATTACCAAACACAGACAAAACTCATATTTACTTCTATGGAAGGACAGTATACAAAGAGATTGATCTAGTTTCATATTCCATTGGCGAGGTGCCTACTTTAAGCCATAAAGACTCTTAACTTGCATCGTTATCTCTTTATATCCATAAAACACATAAATATCTCATGTCAATCTCAGAAACCGTTATGGTTGCATAATGTTCACGCTGTTGACATTGTGGATGTGATAGTAAAAACAATAATCTATGCTTCTTTGTTAAACACCTTATTCACTGCAGCATTACACTCAGCCTTCCTCAGCGTTAACATAACAGACCGTTCTCGAGAGCGCATCGGCGGTAGCAACATATACTGTCATCAAAATCCTGCATACTAAATGCAAAGCTTTTGAAAGAGTCTGATTACTACCCTAAACGAATTTAGGAAAGAGAGGACCTGATCTAATTCCAGTTAAGAGGATTGAATTTAATTTTTAGTCCAACTTCAGCTACTTCATCAAAGATACGAACATCAATTAGCATTGATTGACAAATGAGCGCAACTCAGTTACATTACCATCGAATTTCTCAGGATAGACAATTTAACGCTTCTACAATGCAGATGGCGGAGGCGGCGCTGATGAAGTTGAATGCGCAGCGTTATCAGCATGAGATATTGTTCAACCAAGTTATCTGTACCCATACTTTGGGGGTCACGGCACATTCCATAATTGGCCATCTTAGGGGATATAAAGACGGGAAATCTACGGAATTCCTTTGCTCTCTCTCTGCAGTTTTTCTATATACATTCAAACCAGTGTAGATTAATCCAAATGACGCTCATTAGTTGTAGCACGTTGAACTGGATGGACAAGCAGGATTTAGCATTATACGCGCAATTGGTATATTATATTGGTGTCTCTAAAACAGCATATTAAATGCATAAAATAGCATATGACAGGTTCATTGAATTATATTGTGTATTACGTGTAAACATATCTTGAAGCAGTCAATATTTATAGGATGCTGTACTGTAAAAGCTACGGCTTAACGTTCCATAGAGTTAAAGGAGTCCATTGGATTACTCATCACTTCGGCACGCGCATGTTCCTCAGATCTGTTTCACTCTCTCAATTAATCTACAGTACAGTACATTCACTCATCTGACTGTGTGCGTGTCTGTTTCACAGTCGTGAGTAAATGGGTGAGTGAGTGAACGATCATCTCTGTTTCACCTACCTGTTGCCACGCGGCGATTGACCGACACAAGGGACAAACTAAAACAACAAACGAAGAGAAAAGGTGGCGATCGCGCAGAAGGAGAGAGCGACGAGAGAAAGAAAGGAAGAAATTCAAACAAAGTTGGCGCAGCAAGATCTTTGACACTCTTCTACTTTAATTTTACTCTCTCTCTTGCACTAACAACAACAGTCATATCAGGCAGGACAGGAGCAATTTCTTGCTGTTTGTGGTCATTCTGAATATTGTTTATATATCCACTTTGTAAATTTGATTCTCTGTTTGTTGTGGATTTAATTTCGTTGAAATCATCTCTGAATATGCCTGAAGCTGTTCGGAATCAAGGTGCTGCTGCAGCTGTGGATATGCCGTCTCATTAGATGCCTGCTGGAAATGCTGTTTAACCGCCAGATGCTCGAAGGACTGTGCCAGAAGTCTTGCCATCATAGCAATAGTCTTCCCCACCGGTTTCTTTGGATAAGCAATCTAGTAGTTACTCTGATCTTTAGCAGAACACCAGTATCAGTAATTACTCGCTCCGAGTCACATAGTAATCTGCGATAAATGTCACCAAGACGTCTACAGATGGTTAGACTACAACTCAGTCTGTGTCTGGTTAAACTACTCCGTCTACTGGTAGGGCCAGTGATATTGAAATGGTTGTCACTCAGGTATTACCTGCACAGTCCACGTTTCTCAATGTACCATCTAATGGGGGTATTAACAGAGGAGGTAGTGCTTCTGCTCCGTCAATTAATGAAGATCGATACAATAGGTATAGGAAAAAGCTGGAGAAGGTGAAGACTAGCAGATCTTTGAATGCCTCTTAGCAATCCAAGTAGAATTCGCAGTATATTTTGGATTAGCAGTAGCAGTAAGCGGCTGATGCGAGTAATGCTCAATTGTCTAAAACTGAATCTTCTCAAGATGCCGAGATTATCTCTTCCTCGCCGTCAAATTAGAACCATAATGGGCATAATGACTAGGCTTAGATGCATGCTAGTAATGCTCACATTAATGCACCACCTATGTCTGTAGATCGTGCAAAAGGACGGCCGTCTTCTGGTATTTTCTCATCATTGTTCTGCTGTTTGCCGTTCTTTGGAAGACATTAGAATGGCGGTAATGTAAAGCAGAGTAATTAAAAGCCAGGCCAGAAAGAAAAGACTTAATCTCAGGCATAGTAGTAAAAGTAAGGATTAGCTGATAACCCGTCCGCTCAGATGAAGGTGCCTAGTGTTATAATTCAAAGTAGTGTGGATGAAGCAGCCGGCACGCAAAATAATGGTTAATTGGCTCATCCGCCACCACCTCAGGCTGATCTTGATGAAGACTCTCCGATTACTCAAGTCTCCCCTGGTAGTGACACCATATAGCTCAATCTCAAGCCACCTCATACTCAGTCTCGCAAAGGATCTAGATCTAGCGTGAAGAGCGATTCGTCATCTGGTAAAGGCAAATAGAAGTGGCTTCTTAAACCGGTACATGCCAGAGATGCGAATAAGAAGTGTCTGGTACTGGACTTGGATGAGACTCTGGTGCATAGTTCTTTCAAGCCAATCCCCAATCCTGATTTTATCATCCCTGTTGAAATTGAAGGCACCGTCCATAGTGTCTATGTGCTCAAACGGCCGTTTGTGGATCTATTCTTGAGCATAGTGGGCCCCCTGTATGAAGTTGTAATATTCACGGCCAGTCTTCGCAAGTATGCAGATCCGGTGATTGATCAGCTTGATCCGCCCTATTAAGATCAGAACTCTAGACTTAGCAAGCATGACAAGGCTGTGAAGCATAGACTGTTTAGAGAGTCTTGTATTAATCACAGAGGATCGTATGTAAAAGATCTGTCTCTACTTGGCCGTCCACTGTCTCAGATTATCATTATCGACAATTCCCCAACGTCGTACCTCTTTCATCCGACTAACGCCGTGCCTGTTACTACCTGGTTCTCAGATCCGGGGGACACTGAGCTGAAGGAGCTATCTGCAATTCTCACCGATTTTGCAATGACTGAAGTGAGTGATGTGCGCGTCATTCTTAACGATGATGATGACGATGAAGAGGACGAAGATAACTTGTTGGAGAGTATGGGCAGACCACAAGGTGTTCTACTAGACAACTCTATAAAGCATGCTAAACTTTCTGCGAGACAATGAGAACCTAGTACAGTTGTGTATTGATTTCAGATCCATTGGCATTGTAAGTGATTTGATAATAGTAAAGTTTGTTGATGTTAACTTCGTCTTCTAGAAGCTCTATCAATTGAATGTATAAAAGAACGTTGAGCTTTCAATAGAGGGCAAGATTACGCAAGAGGTATTGTTGTGCCATCAATTTTTAATCGCGATTTCGAAAACATGCATTTAGTCTAAGTAAACTTCAAACTTAGTTAGCAAGCAGACAAATATATTAAAGTTTCAGTTAATATCCACTGCCTTTATGAAGGTCATCATTTCAGAGGAGCTTCAAAGAGCACCAAGCGGCGGTTCGATCGATCGGGTGAAAATACAACGCGAGCGCGCACGAATTGTGAGAAAACGAAAGTTGATCAATTTTGATCGCGAATTCTGAGCATTTTTTTACATTTACACTTGGTGTCCTCTTATATCTCTAGAACGGTTCAATAAGACTTCGAATTTCCAGTTGTACTTCCCCTGCCAGTTCGCTATATTAATCAACTTCAGTCAACTCAAGAATCCTTCAGAAATGACTAATATGCCCGTAAGTTCTGCGAAATAACAAATGTCCTTGAAAGCTAATACTTCTAGCAGGATCTAATGGTTGGCTCAACAGAGCATCCACAGCGAGCCAAGACTGAACCGCAAGACTTCAATCATCTGCACTATTGGTAAGATCGCTCACTATAAACTTATTGCAATAATATTCATATATCATCAACTAATCAATCAAGCTTATGTGTAGGTCCAAAGACTAACTCTGTCGATATGATGTGCAAGTTGCGTCAGGCGGGAATGAACATTGTCCGCATGAACTTCTCCCATGGCTCTTATGAGTACCACGGCTCGGTAATTAAGAATGCTCGTGACAGCTTCCAGTAGATGTCTGGCCGTCCTGTCGCCATTGCTTTGGACACGAAAGGTCCAGAGATTCGTACTGGTCGCATCAAGGGTGACTAGGAGCTCAGTATTCCGCACGGTCACGAGATGGTGCTGACAACCGATCCTGCTCGTGCCAATGATGGAGATATTGACTGCATCTACATTGACTATGAGAAGCTTCCGCATAGCACCGATGTTGGAAAGTACATCTTTGTCGATGATGGACAACTTCGTTTCCAGGTGGTGAGCATTCAAGGCAAGGATGTACGTGTCTAGGCTCAGAACAGCTGGAAGATCAGTAATAACAAGGGAGTCAATCTACCAATGACCACTGTTGAATTGCCGGCTCTGTCTGAGCGTGACAAGAGAGATTTGCAGTTTGGTATTGAGAACGATGTCGACATGATCTTTGCCTCCTTCATCCGTAAGAAGGAGGATATCTTGGAGATTCGTCAGATTCTAGACACTTTCATGAACGGAAGAGGTAAAGATATTAAGATTATTGCCAAGATTGAGAGTCATGAAGGCTTGGATAATTTTGATGAAATTTTACAGGTCACTGATGGTATTATGGTGGCTCGTGGAGATTTGGGTATTGAGATTGCAGCAGAGAAGGTGTTCATCGCTCAGAAGATGATGATTGCCAAGTGTAATGCTGTCGGTAAGCCTATCATTTGTGCCACCCAGATGTTGGAGACTATGACTTATAATCCGCGTCCGACCAGAGCTGAGGTGTCTGATGTTGCCAATGCTGTGCTCGATGGTGCAGATTGTGTCATGTTGAGTGGAGAGACTGCGAAGGGTCAGTATCCGCTGGAGACTGTGGATATGATGAACAGACTGTGTAAGGAGGCCGAGTCTGTGTTATTCTATCCGCAGCTATTTAATGAGTTGCGTGACGTCACTCCAAAGCCAACTACTACCACGGAAGCTATTGCTTCATCAGCTGTGAATGCCGCTGAAGAATAGGGAGCAGCTGCTATCTGTGTCCTTACCACTACGGGAGAATCTGCCCGCCTGATCAGCAAGTATCGTCCACACATTCCTGTAATTACCGTCACCAGAAATGCCAAGGTTGCACGCTAATGTCATCTCTACCGCGGCTGTTACCCATTCGTGTATGAGAAAGCACGTAAGCAGGGTTCTGAGTCTGCGCCGGCTAGTCCAAGTTCATAGAGTATGGTGCACGATCAATGGCAAGAGGATGTGGATGAGCGTTTCTTCTGGGCCATGAAAGAGGGAAAGAAGTTGGGCATGCTGAAGGCTGGCGACGTTATAGTTGCCGTTCAAGGCTGGCGAGGTGGTGCTGGATCTACTAGCGTCATGAGAATGATACCGGTCCCTGATGCGCTATGAGATTGAAATATTGCGTGCCATGTTTGAAATCCATCTATGAATAAAAGGAGCCTCTACTTAATTATATCCACATTTTACAACTATCGCTTATAATTCTCTGTGTGTATTGATTGTACTTTACACGGTCGATTTTAAGTAAAATGGTCAAATGTGGATCCTGCCATTGATATAAATGCAGCGTCAAAATATTGTGCAACTACTGTACAATACAAGTCAAAAAATGATTTATTTAGAAGATCATACCCATCTTTTAACATTTATGCTATTCATAATATATCTACCTTGCCTTCCGATAGCCTTATTTGATTGTAAAGCTGCTAATCAAAAAATAATCATAGTACTTGTACAACAATGCCTGCCGCCACAGTCTCACCTTTACTTCGCAACATGAATCGCCCATACTCTTTAGATGTCTTGAACGGTTCAAAAGCAATTGGCTTTCCAGATTTGAGTTTGAGTTCCACTGTGGCAATGCTCTACTTGGGCACAGCTCTAGGCTTCTGCTTTGTAATCTCACCCGTGGACTTGTCTTTCAAGTTGATCAATTTTGTCACCACAACTGGTTCATTAATAGATTGTCTATGGAATAACAATTCTGAGCCAAGTATGACAGGAATCTTGATATCAAAAGTCAATATCTGCACCTCGACGGCACATGACATTGATACAGGACTAGAGGGTGAGCAGAGAACTGAGTCGCCAGACACTTGGTTCTCTTCCACTCCACTGAATGACAGGCGCACAGAATCACCGCTGACCGCAAAGTCCACCTGATCACCAGCTGGCTCCTTGAAGATACTCTTGATATGGACAGAGATGCCACCGGGAAGCAGGAGGCAATCATCGCCAACTTGAACGTAGCCTTGTTCAATGCGACCAGATACAGAGACGGCACCACTTGAGCCAGGAATGTTCAACCCTCCTGCAATGGTGTACACTGTGAATCTAAAAGGTTTATCAAATGTCCGCACGGGAGCCTCAAGCTGATTCATCAACTGCACCAAAGACTACTTTTGTGATGGAAACTTATCAGCTGCACTCAAAGACAATACATTCTCGCCAGTCATACCACTGCAGGCACAATACGCAATGGAGTCTGATTTGAATCCAACACTGGATGTCAAATATTGATGAACTTACTCCTTGATGGACTAAAATCTACCCACGTCCCAGTCCACTGTATCCATCTTATTCACAGCCACAATAATGGATGATACACCGAGGGATCTAGCCAACAAAGCATGCTCTTTCGTCTGTCCATTATTAAGAAACCCAGCCTCAAATTAACCAACTCCGGCATCTACGACCAATATAGCAGCATCGGCCTGAGCTGTACCACTGATCATGTTCGGTATAAAGTCTCTATGACCAGGTGCATCGAGCAGAGTGAATACTCTATCATCAGTCTCCAACCGCTAATATGCCACATCTATTGTCACTCCACGTTCCCGCTCCTCACTACCTTCATCCATGACCCATGCGTACTTGAACGATCCTTTACCAATCTTATGACTATCGCGTTCATATTTATGCATAGTCTTTGCATCAACCTCCCCCAATAAGTAAAGCAGATGCCCCATCAATGTACTCTTACCCGCATCAACGTGTCCAATAATCACCAAATTTATATGAGGCTTCTTCTCTTTGGACACGCGCTCAAGTACATCTTTAAGTGTCATCTTATTCTTTTGCTTTCTACACACACACACACTCTCAAATCTTATTTAAGAGATATTCATAAAGAGTGCAACATGATCAAAAACGATACTTTTTGGTAGAATGAACAACTTTAACAGCTGACTGTGATGATTAAGTAGGCAGCGATTTATCCTGCAATAGATCCACCTTTTTCAATTGGTCATTAATGTCCTTGATTGATAAATCGCGATTAACAGCATTATGAACGGGTCCACTCTTCTATTCAACACTCTTCGTAGCCTTGTTATTATTATCACTAGTACGACTCAATTTGGTACTCTATCTCGCCTGTACCATCTTGTCATCCTTACTCGGAGCCTTAAACACATCGATATCTTTACAAAAACGGTTGAAATTCAAAATTTGAGCTAAAGGAACGGCCTAAGCGGGAGCATTATTATACACTTCCTGACATACAAGTGCAGCAAACTCTGATGGGTATTACAGACAATCAACATTCACCAGATTAGTAGTAATAGAGGAGTCCTCGCTGTCAATAACCATCGAATCGTATGTCTATAATTAAGTAAAATAAGCATCTGCTTTCTTAACTGATTAAGACTATTCAATATGATTATCGATCATAGATTTAAGACTGAATAGCGGTTTATCGTTACTGACTGATGGGACGATATTTGTAGATTATTAACCGACTTTAACAGATTGCGAACTCAGCGACTTTAGAGATATAGGCTTCCTCTATGTCTATGCAGATCCAGAACCATTGCCACCAGATTATTCGCTCTTAATGCTAGGCTCTTTAGCGGCTCCAGAGAGAACTTTTAGAGACTTTAGTGCAAATTTAGGCTTCACCGCATCAGGCCGTTCCTCCTAGCTCTTTACAGAAAGCTTACCATAATCGTCCTCATAATATTCACCCTGATCATCCTCCTCATCATACTGCTCATCATAATACTCATCCAGCATTCCCTTGACAAAGCGATGTCTACTCATGATGAATATTTTTCTAAATCTTCAAAGTTAAATCAATTCTTTTTACGAAGCAGAAAAAGAAGAAGGGGAGGAAAAAGTCGCACAAAAGATACTGAGCGAGACTTTTGTACTCCAAGAAATGATGCATTCAAAATGCTAAACTTGTCCTAGTATTCATAGTGAATCTTGCAGCTATTTCACACTATTGCCTAATATTAATTCAACTTCTATCAATAGTTAAAATTAAGACTCTCAAGAAGGGATAGATAGATTTTTTACATGAAACTTAAGCGTACCGGTAATTGGCCAATGGAAATGATCAAAGCATGAAATTCCCACGTGGTTGATGTGATTCGCAATTTTGTTAAAAATTAATCGATCCCTTTATAAAAGAGTAATTCTACTACTGTAATAAATAGAGTAAAAATATCGCTGAAGACGCATTTGATACTAAATATCACCAGTGATAAGTGATAGGATATTTATGATGATTGAAAGGCTTGATATTATACTATCGATAGCAGTGTTACTATCAAGCTTACTGCTCGCGCCTTTATCACGCGGCCAACCTACTTCCAGCTCTATTCATACTCCGGGCGGACATGGTGCTGGCACAGACTTTGGCTCTCTTGGACGTGATGGCGTGTAATCTATGGTTGATGTGATGTAAGCTAATTGGCTGCCTCAAATGATTCCGACGGAATCTGCTGATCATTACATCTCACGCGTCAAGGATTACTGTGCGGTCATGGGTAATATGCGGCGTATATCGCGCACCTTTTACGATGCAGTTGCTTAATCCCCGATATCAGTTCAAGACTGGTGTTCTTAGTAAGCTTTAATATCCCGCATTTACAATGTATTTCGCGAAGACTTGAATCCAAAGTTTGCGTAAGATATCGTGGCTCACCATCGCATTCTGTTAGATATTGAGAACGCCATAGATGTTATTGATATAGTGAATGGAATTGCAGATACTGATAGTAAAGCTTGGGATGCACTTGATTTCTATTTCGTGTACAAAGTGGAAGATCTTCAAGATTAGCACATTTAAAGTAATGCAGAGTAGCGAGCTTTAGATCAGTTATAAACTTATGCCTAGTCTGGCCTCAATAAGCCCATTTACCTGTCCTTTGATTGTTATGGCTCTATCGACATGTAATGGTCAACATCACTAATATTAAGTGTGAACAAAGAGTAGATTTCCAGTTGCATTGCCAAGTATTAGAGTGGAATTCTGTTAAAGACCTGGAAAATGTTCGACGAATCTTCAAAGTTATTTGTCGGGTCCCATTTCACTATAAATCTATTTTTGGATGTGGATAATGGAGCGATGCACGGCAAAATGTCTGAAATAGTGCTCGATCCAACTCTGAAGTAACTCACTAACACGATAAGTTAAGAATTTGCTGAAAATTAGAAGAGCGTGAGTGATTTGAGCTTCGATAGCAGCGTCCTATTAACTATTAACGCGTAGGATCATGATGTTTAACGCCGATAAAGATAGATTTTTTTGGATGTTTAGCAGCAGATTATGAAATTATTTCCTCAGGCCGAAATACAGCTTGAGGTTGCAGATGACCGTTTGAAGATGAAACTGGAAGCAGATCAGCTGCGTAGCTTTCTAAGCAATGGTATCCGGCATTAGATGGGAACGGCTTTTATAACGCTCTTTGCTCAAGGTGAACCAAAGTATGGTGATGCGTTGTTCAAGACATTGGGAGACAAGGATATCTGGCAGCGCAACAGTATTGTAGTGGAAGATTTACAGATAGTTTTGATAAATGACGCGTCGCGCGGGAAGTTTGTACCGCTTTTAGCATAGTTGGCACGAGCCTTGTCATCCGTCAAAGTGCGTCGCGTAGTTGTACAGTTCTATGTGTAAAGCCTGACGCGGAACGATATCAAAGTGTGCGGTTAGATGTTTACGGCAGCACCAAACTAATTTTTGGAAAAGATTACTCTAGTTAACGTAATGACTGATGATACATATGAGATTACATTGAATGAAAGAATATATTGAAAATTGATTTAGATTTTTACAGCTAGACTCATTTTCTGCTGTTGCCTTTTCTCTATTAAAACATTTTACAGAAATCTTGACTACGTAATATAAAAATGGTATGATTGTTCAAAAGACTATTAGGGTATGCAAAATTTATATTGCATATTTTTTTTATTGTAGGGAGTTACTATTTAGAAAATTCAGCCTGGAGATGGAAAGACGTTTCCAAAAAAGGGAGACCGTGTGAGCATCCATTATGTGGGCACACTGCAGGATGGCTCCAAGTTTGACAGTTCGCGTGATCGCGGAAAGCCATTCACCTGCACCATTGGTGTTGGCCAAGTTATTCGGTAAGATTGTGTTTTCCTGGTTAGTCTTCATTATATCTATATACCTTAGCAATGTGTAGCGGTTGGGATGAAGGTGTTGTTCAGTTGTCTGTCGGTGAGAAGGCTCTGTTGGTTTGCACTCCGGATTACGCGTACGGCCAACGCGGATTTCCTCCAGTGATTCCAGCTAACGCTACTCTCAACTTTGAGGTTGAACTTTTGGGCGTCAACTGAGGCATAAGTTATTGGATTGTGCGCCTTAATATATGAATAGCTATAAATGAATTCAATAAATTTAAAATGAATTCATTAGATCAAGATCATTATTATTACTATCTCGTAATCATCTTTGTAATTTCAGAGACACTCAACCAGTGCTGGGCACAATTATGGGCCATTCCATATTATGGACCATATTTTGAAGTTTATGAGTTAAAACCATCCATAATATATCTATATATATATTTTCAAAAATGGGCCGTATGGATTTTCACATGGATTTGTCGAAACGCGGCCGCATCATCGGTGAAACAACTCTTCTCTCTCTCTCTGTTTTAGTCCAACCTCTCTTGCTATCTTATACTTCATATTTAAGTCTCTCTCTCTCTCTGTTTTAGTCCAACCTCGCTTACTATCTCATACTTCATATTCAAGTGAGATGACTAAGAAAAGAACTTCAAGTCAGGCTTTTGAGGAGGCTCCTGTGGAGAAGAAGACTTACAAGGCAATTGTTGATGATCACTTTATCCAGGTGAGTGAACTGGTCTATTAGTGCAAATTGTGCTAGGAACCTGTCACTAAAAACAAGCAGAATGGATTCTAGAATGTGGCATCTCATTATGATAAGTGTTTGAGAGAGTAAAAAGAGAAGGAGAAGCGCATGAAAGGGCAATCACTAATTCAGTTTCCATAATCTGAGTAGAGCAAGTATTGGCGCAAGTTTGAGTATTTGTATAAATGGGCAGATTGGGTGATTACTGACAACTTGTCTTTCTCTTTTGTGGAGTCCCCGGGCACTCGTAAGTACTGCAACGAGTCATTAAAACCTGTTTCTAGAAGAGGATTTGGACGTTTCATGAGCACTCTCTATTTAGGTGTGAAAGATTATGTGGCTTCCATTTTGCCAGAGAAGTTTGGCCTGCTATTTGATGGATGGTCAAAAGGAACCCGCCACTTTGTTGCTATTTTTGCCGCATGGTAGTCGATGCCTGAGAGTAGACCTGTCTTACTGGCTTTTGGGAAACTGCCTGTCGCTGGTAATCAAAATGCTAATAACCATGTGGAGTTGTTAAGTCTGGTTTTGAGTTCCTACAATAAAAGTATGCTCAACGTGTCGTATATGGTTGCAGATAATACTAATCTGAATCCTGCCATTGCGGATATAAGTCACGTCAACTTTATTGGATGCGCTGCTCATCGTTTGAATCTCGCATTGAGGTAGTTTATCAAGAATCACTTTCCTGGTTTGGTTGTTAAAATTCAAACTTTCCACACAAAGTTGCGTACTTGTAATATGGCCTCTGTATTGACAGCTGATGGCATTCCAACTCCTAAACTCGCAAACGCTACTCGTTGGCTGAGTGTGTTCAATATGCTGCAGTCATTTTTGGACACTATTGACTAAATCGATTTAAATAAGGCTTGTTATCGTTCAATTGCTCAATACATGCCTTCTGATGATGTTGTTGATTAAGTCAAAGCACTCAAAGGCTGGTTGGAACCTTGTCAAATTCTGTTGGTGTAAATTTAACGGGATGGATTCACTTTGCAAGACGTTCGTGCCAAGTTTGCCGAGTTGATGAAGATCAATCCTATCTTAAGTTCTCATTTGGCATCTGATTCTCCGATTGTAAAGAACAGGTGGTTTGAGAGCTCTATTGCTCAATGCATTAAGTCTGGAGCGACTGTTTGCGACTACCAAGCTCTGTCTTCTTTGTTGCCGGCTGGATTTGTAAAGCCTGATGCCGAGTCCCAAGTTGCCGACGAAGTGTTTCTTTTTGCTGACTATTCCAATGTCGCTATTGATTTGATGAGCCCTCCTTCTGAAGCGTCCCAATTGTTTCAGGCATCTGTTAGAGAACCTGTTGAATAGGTGGAGTTTGACATTCTGAAAGAATGTAAGTCTATTCCGGCGACAACGTGTATAGTGGAACGTTTGTTTAGCCATTGCAAATTGCTTCTGACCGAACAAAGATCTTCGATGACAGATGACACGTTGCAAAAGTTAATTTTTTTGAAAGGGAACTAGCGTATGTGGAGAGCAGATCAAATACTAAAAGTTATGAAGGCTCCGGTGTCTACAATGGCGGAAGATGAAGATTTGAGTCCGAAGTCGACTTCTGATGTGGAGGTGTTGGTCGAAGATGAGTGGACAGAGTACGAAGTGCAACCGGAAGAAGATCTGTCTGATGTCTACTGAGGAAGGTTGAAATATAGTGAAAATAAGGTTAAAAATGACGGTGAAAGAATGAATAAAGTTGATTAATGCGAGACATGGTCCATATGGATGGGCCATCCATGTTTTATTTCGTATTGAAGATCTGTCCCATCCATCCATATGGGTGCCCAGCACTGCACTCAACTGCTGATTTGCTTTCAAGTGCCGCATCGTTTTTTCAACTACAGCTTAAACTACACTTGGTGGTGGGTTGGTGCTCAATTACTATATCACCACATCTGGGCGGAGGAATAGATGCTGCAACAACTCAGGAATAGTGTACCGCTTTTTGGGATCTCTCTGCAGACAGTGCTTCAATACATCCAGCAGGTACGGATTGGCCACTTGGGGATAGTCGATTGGGTGTTTTGCATCAATAATTCTCTAAAGCTTCGGTATCATTGCATAGTCGTGGAAAGGGGTCTTGCCGTAGATCATCTGATACAGAATACACCCCAAAGACCAAACATCACTGGCTCTACCTAGTTTCATGCACTACGGCCGTCCCTCCTTATTGGCATTAGTATCCAATATTGCTTCAGGAGACATGTAATTTACGGTGCCCATAGTGTGCTCCCTATGAATGTTCGTGGTATCATTCTGAATAGCTTTCGCAATACCAAAATCAATCAACTTTAGAGCACCCTTAACAAAGAGGAAATTCGCAGGCTTAAGATCAGAATGAACAATACGCTCCTCATGTATAGCATCTACAGCCTGTAACATTTACTCCCAATACACTCTGACAAAGTTCATTGATAGCCGTTCTCCAGTCTGCGCGTGCTTCTACAACACATGAGCCAAATCAATTTCACCACACTCCATCACCATGTGTAAAAATCCCTCCTCCTTATTAATCTCCTGATCAACCAGGTGAATTATACGCTCACAACTATCCAACTTCTTCAATAGAGCAATCTCATTCAAATATCCAGATATAGTCTGAGCATCCACTCCCTTCAACTAGACTCTCTTTAAGGCATAAATCTATCCATCAGGAGATAAGACTTTAAACACCTTGGATGATCCTCCCTTGCCAATGAGATCCAATTTGGCATAAACCTGTCCATTCACCATCAGTGCAGTCTTTCTAGACAATCCGGCCGGTGTAGAAGGTGGTGGTGCATGAGAAGGTTATTGCTTCGAGGTAGCAGCCGGAGTTGGCATACTTGAAGAAGACAACGGCATCTATTATTACTTTTGCTGACTGGACGCTTGAACAGATGTACGTTTGACCAATGGCGTGACAGTGACAATACTCAACTGCTCTGTGATGGTCATAGCATCATCATTCTTAAAATCGTCAGAGCTATCACTATCCTGAGCAGCAGTCTTCTATTTCAATCTCTCACTGGTATAATCCTACTACTGTTACTGCTAGGGAGGAGACTTTGAGTACTTCTTGCCAGTCAATTCTACCGGTTCTTCGACTCCATTAATGATTCTCATAGGTGGACCCATAAGACCAAGACGTTTAGGCTTGTTAGAAATGGATGCACGTGAGGATCCACCACTAGGCTCGGCATTCTCTTTATTCACACCAGATGCATTGACAGTCACCTGAGAAAATGAGGTATCAGCAAACTTACCGATCAACTTGTCAATTTCATCCTTATTAACAATCGACTTTCTGGACATATCGAGCACCCGTTTCAGTTCATCCATATCACCCAATGACTTCAGATAGGAACACCAATGCTCATAGAACCGCGGTATTCTTGAACCAACCTCCAGAGACTTCATCTTCTCATACAAGTGCCCAACAGCTTCACCTTCATTCTTCTTAAAATCAATAAAATCAAGCCAGATAGAAAGCAGGTATATATCGTTGGAATGCTTCTAGAAATCCAACTCTTGTATGGACTTTGTATACTCTTTTATCAGCAACTGCCTGTCATTAACACGCTGTTTCAACTGTGAAAGCCTCTTGTAATGCTATTACGGTGAGCCTTAAGGATTACTTGCAGCATTACTACCACCACTACTACTACTTACAGAATACATGACTATAAACAATACTATTCAGAAACTCGCGAAAGAGGGACGAAGAGTTGAAACGTCCAGTGTTAAATGCAGAACGGCGGAG
Source organism: Amoeboaphelidium protococcarum (assembly GCA_023515745.1). Taxonomy (NCBI): domain Eukaryota; kingdom Fungi; phylum Aphelidiomycota; class Aphelidea; genus Amoeboaphelidium; species Amoeboaphelidium protococcarum. The sequence continues at coordinate 1,769,488 of JALECJ010000258.1, forward strand.
AGAAACGGAGAAATGGAGAGAGTGAAACAAGACAACGATCATGTTCAACAGCGATTCGCGGGAAACAGATCAGCCTGAGATCTCTGAGAGCGGTAAAGCAATTTTAAATGGAAAATACCTTCAAAAACTCTATACTGTATGCTCACTTATAAAGTTTATTGCAGCTCAGTACAACCACTCTCGGCGCACTGAGATAAGATCTGTTGTTTCTATTGTGTTTTGAGCTAAAAACCGTAATTTCAAAAGATACAAAGGTGAAAGCGATAATTTTGGGTGGAGGAACGCGTCTTGCCACTTTTGCGGCATAATGTTGCAATGTTTAGCCTAATAGCTTACTATATTGACACAATTGCATGTGTGCCTCGGTCTACATTCCGTAGAAACTTTATGGCAAAGCGCGTTGTAAATCACACGCGCACTTTGGTACACAAATAACATAATGTACAGTAGATCAAAGTCTACTATTAGTTTCAAAATCGTTCAATTAAAGTCTATAAACAAAAAGAGTTGGAACGTTCGGTACTATTTTATTAACTCCATTTTTATATTGCTACATTTATTAACATCATTGATGCTCATTCGAGGCTGATTAAAAATAGGGGCCGCCTTTTCAAGCTCCCCACTTTCTGATACTCGGTAGCGGCGGCGCTGTATCCGCAGGTGCCCAAGTTTAAGGCTAGCCATTATTGATCAAGTTATCAACGTGAACATTGAGCGATCCCTTTCTATCATAGATAAAGCCGTTTGGATAAGGAATGTTCAAGTTACTCTCAGACGTAGGAAGAAGCGGCTATTGGCCTTGAGATTCAATCTCCCTGATAATGTCGCGAAGTATAGAAGGATCGACAACCTGATACATTTCCTAAACTTACGCTGGAATTTAGAATCCAGTCTGTTAACCCAAGAGCTGAACCTTGGCAATTCTGCGCGGACTTGTTAGAGTGCCCGTTGCAGCTTACACCGCGATCATGTTGAACGCGTCTACATCAATACTCTCTGGATACATGTTACCCTTCATCAAACGATAATCCAATGCACGCATAGGATTACTCGCTTCCACAGTCTGAATTTAGTAGTCAAACCAGTCAGGCATATCTTTGAAGGTGCGATATACCGCACGGGCCATTTAATCAGTATAGCCATCTTTGGAGGGAACATTAGGTGCGGGCACCAGAGCTGTGAAAGATTGACAGCACACGGAGACAAGCAGCAGGGCCTAAACAAGAAATGCAAATTTAAAATAATTCCTTCGATACATAACAACAAGTAATAAACCACTAAAAAAATACTTTTTATAAAGAGAAAATATTGAAATGACCATATAGATTGTTGTGCGATTGACATTTGTGCTATCTAACTTGACTACTGATTGGACAAAAATAGAGTTCGGGTATCACAATCTTGGCAGTCTCACTGAACCTAATGCATCATGTGGGATACTATAACCATCAATTGTAAGCAGAATCCAATTGCTAAGCTAAGAAAAAGGCACAAGTCGTAAAGCTCAATCAAGTAGATAATATATTCGTAATACTCAATACAATCGGTCATGCAACTGTTTAGGTCCATACTGTTCGTAGTCAGCTCTTGTCAGATAATTTTTGTTATCATTAAACAACAACTTGCTAATCACGCTTGCACCAATATACGGCGAGATGTACAGACTCTACTGAGTATTGCTCACCTCTTCACCCAAGTATGACGGAAACTGACCAAACTTTACATATCGCGGCTGCAGTTCATTCAAAAACTCGGAATTACACAAATACTTCTTCATTTCCAACTCCAATCTCAGGCGGAAACTCTCTCTAAACTTCCTCCCAGATGGTAGATGTCCATCAATGATGATATTATCCAAAAGTTGGACGCGTTTTTCCAGGTCACAAGAGTACACGGCATCGTAGATCAATTTGGTCAATCCACCTTGACCATTGATGCCTTTGAATAGTGACTCTCCGATTCTAAGATGAGCATCATTCAGCGCATACTCGACATCTTTATACGTAAACTTGATCTACTACTTCTTACTAGCAGGACTATCTTGCTTCTCTTATTACTACGCCTGAGCAATAACTCCAGTAGGATGAACTTGACAAATGTTATCGTAAATATAGGAAACCAATTCCGCATCTAAAGCATTGCCTTTAAACAATTTATCAGACTATAACGCTTTAACAAGTAAAGATCTCAAGTTATCGCAGCTCATAAAGCTCAACTACTTGGAATAAGTGATTGAAGTATCCGTAATACAATCCAACTGACAGGCGGACATTCCAAAGTACAGTAATACTCCCGATAAATGCTGACCATAACCATAAAGGCTGAGCAGAGGGGTGGACTAAACATAGAATTCATCCACTTGAAAAGTCTCATAGAATAGCTTTATAACCTTGATCATCGTAGGCTGATGCCTTTACCATTGAGAAGGGACAGACAAAAGCAGTGGTTGCCTCTTATTATCAGTGTTATTATTCTCGATATTCTCACCACCATACTAAATCATCTTCAAGACAGCTGAGTAAATCATTGCCAACACATCAATGTCTACCAAGTGACCATCTTCATCTACTGGAGATTTGAAATTAGCTGGGACATTGCTTTAATTGTACTGTGGAATGTTTACGCTCTACTCATATTCATTAACTACAATGCCCAATTTGAGGTGCACAGCCGGAGTACTGAACGGATCAGCATATCCAGCCATGACATAGTCGTTTCCAGTAACTATAACCACAGACTCTTGAACCATCTTTATCTACTAGCAATCGGAACTGCTGAGGTAGTCTGTATTTTTAGCGGTAAAACTACAGTGCAATAGGAGAGAAGAAAGGCTACGAGAACAAGAACGCGCGGAGAATGGGAAAACGACACGATGAACTGCAGTAAAAGATGCGCGAGAAAAGGTTTTAGAGAAGTTTCCATAAAGAAGGAATTGACAAAACAGATCAGGCGACTTATTAGCTGTACTTTGACGCGTTAATTTTAGTTTATAGTAAAAGCGTAAATGCGGTAGTCTGAAGAATATAATGATGTGGCCGGTCGCTTAGAGAAGATGATTGAATTTGAGAAGGATTACAGCTTTATTTACGAGAATAATCTAAACTTTTCGCTACTTGAATAGTATCAATCGAAATGTCTGCTTCAATAATGGATTTAGACTGTGCCTATCGATAACGTGCTGCGGCTACTAACAGAAAGTGATAACGCGCTTGATGGTATTACTGATCAGTCATTCATCAGATTCTATTCTAGATTTTAAACTCTTAAATTGGATAGAGAGTAGTAGTAGTTAATGCATACACCTCCACGGGAAATTAATGATAAATTAAGATTTGGAATGAAGCCGAAGAAGGTTCATGAAGTTTAGAACTACAGCGCGTTGATAAGCCAATTGCATTCAGATCAATTACGCCAGGATAATTGCAACTGTACATTAGCGGATTGTGGAGCTGGATAGGGATACTTGGCCGGGGTGTTATCTTGTTAGTACGGACAAAGAGTAATAGCACTAGACAATAGTCAGGTATAAATTGATGGTGTTATACGTCGATTGACACAGTTGGAGAAGATGTCGCGTAAAGATGCAAATATAACCTTCAAGTCTCTCACCTTTATTCAGACTGAAATTGACGAGCGCACGGATTTTGACCGTAATGTTACTACGGAGTCCAAGATTCTATATGGTCTACATGCTTGTGGAGATTTAACAAGCATTATGATCAGCAAGTTTGTTGATACATAATCAATAAAAGGTTTAGCTGTAGCTGGTTGTTGTTACTAGTGGATCAAGCAGTATCCAATGAGTCAAGTTGCACGCAATTAGAACCATGAGATATCATTCGCCGGACTTAAAGCGGCCACCTTCCCAGCTGATCTGGATGCAGAATCGTGTCATGACTCTGTGGAGCGTCTTGTATGGCGGGCTATGCTACAAGTTTATTTGCATGATCACTGCGGACATGATAATTTTTAAATTCTCAAGTACCAAGTCGGCAAGATTCGATAATAAAACTTGGATTTTCCGGCTTATTGCCACTTGGCATTGAAGAGGATTCTTCCGGATCACATTCCGAACACTGAAGTTATACAATCCATATATAATAAGTAGTATGGACGGGGATATGATAAGATTTACAAGCTCCACGCGTTCAGAATTCTTGTTGGTCGCATTAATGAAGAGATTGTGACGCTGGATCGCGTCGCTTATCTGCATGAACAGAGTCAAAGTGCTGGTATCCGGAATATCCGCCTGATTCCCTTGTTCGAGATGAAGCACTCTCCTCGGAATATGGTCATCCTGGCTAATAGATGATAGATTACAGCTTGAGTTTACGCTTTTGTTATACAAGTTAATTCCCTTTTATACCAGCCTTTCGATATCGTTCAGAACTAACAAGTCTCATGGCTAAAAATCTACAAAAGACATTACGTGTTTTAGATCAAAACTCGCTGAATGGTACGTACAATTACATTTAAATACTGCGGGGAAAGTGTACAGTACAATGAACTCAGTGGCGACTTTAACAATAGTACTCTAAAATGGCGACTAAATTTGACTGAAACAACCGCGATCAGCAGAGAGAGGAGAAGAGCTCGCGATTCTTTTAATATCATAGGCGACTATCGCCTTGCTGACTCTCATATTATTGATACGGGCACTTTTGGATTATGTACAAAATTCAAGGCATTAACATAAAGCATCTGTTAAAGCTTTATGCTGTGGTATATGCGGTTGATAATTCGGACTTGATTCTGGACTCTGTCAGGCAGATTCTGAATGTGGCTCGCATTGGAGGCGATGGTTCTAAACAGTAGAAGCAGCTGAAAAGGAAGGTTTTAAGCTTGAAACGACATTAGACGCCATAGATTATCACGCTGTACTACCTATTATTTACACTTTTATCTTTTCATGGCAAGAGAAATATACTTGTGGCTTCATTTCTGTCAGGCGCTGTTTTGGCGGGACTTCCTCGACGACTATTGACTGATATGGCACTTACTATGACTGTGCGCGCTATGGATACTCAATTCCAGAATGAGGTCAGTAGTGTGGTATCTTCCTCTTTATTCATTCTGTCAGTTACTGAGATTATGTACTCTTGGTTTTATTATCCAGAGAGTCTGCCTCCATCATATCGATCATTCATCTCCAAATTTGCAGAGATCGACTTTGATTTACTCAAACTGCTGCGAGCGTTTAAAGAAGGCCAAGTATGGTACGGACATAATAAGCTGCCTTCTTATCTTTAAGACTTTTATCAGCGAACGGGAGTTACACCTGCGATAAATGATTGTAAATTCTTTGAGTGTAATCATATTGTTCATCCTGGAATCGGTTGCGGCTAGAATGCAATTATGCGATTGTGCAAAGGTGCTGTCAGAGCATTCAGTATGTATGGACCTTTATACATGATGCCTTTAATTATCTCCACACTCTTAATGGGAAAGAAGTTAACCATGCGCCGCTTACTGCGGACTTTAATATCAGCTGCAAGATCCTCATTGTTCATTGGCACGTTTATTGCTCTTATTTGGGGTGGGATATGTTCGGTCAGAAACTATGTGCACAATGAGATTGTATTTGGTCCTCTTATAGCTTCTTTCCTCAGCGGATTCTCTATATTTATCGAGCACGCTCATCGACGCCATGAGTTGGCATTGTATTGTCTACCTCGAGCTCTATACTCTTTTGGTTACAGATTAACTCAAAGATTAGATTCGGACAAGGAGAAACAACGAGAAATAACAAATACTGGTAAATCGTTGAGATAGTTTGTGTCCACGCTAACTTATGCTATCATATTCTCGTCCGCTAGTAGTATCATTGTTACGCGGACGTTGACTCAGCCCAAGAGTGTTAGACCACTCACTGCTAAATTGGTCAAGTTATTACTGAATATCTGATTTTGGAGTATAGTATGAGACGTTTAAGTTAATGATCTACATAGTGCGTTCCCGTATTGTAATATTTCTCTTCCAGCGCGCCCTCTTGTTATCATTTTCTGTTTGCGTACCATAGCACTCTATTTCGTAGAATTGGACCATTTAATTTGCACCACTGACTTTACAGAATATTTGTACTTTAATAAGTAAGAGCAATCGACGATAGTATCACAAAGGAGTAACCGTCCGACATTTGCCCATTCCAAACTGGACTTGATATGGTTGGAAACGGATTGAAACGATTGTTGTTTGCCGCATCATAAACTACTGTGAAAACATGAATAATTATTCTTGTCTCTCTGAATCTGAATTGATATTCCAAAATGTATGACAAGTACCATAAACCATAGGTTGCGTCTCCTAATATCTCTGGCCGCTTAATTGCTGTTGGAAAGTTGTGGAAGAGACTCCTTCTGGGCGTTGTTGTCCTGTTGGCTGTTCGCTTGCTCATTGTCGATCACTCCTCGTCTCGGGAAAGAGTTGGAAAATCTGAAACAATGCCCGAATAGGATGGGGCATTTATCAATTTCAAACCAAGTAAGTTCAATCCGAAATAGCGACCGTCTTCGCTTAACATCACTGGTGGTAGAGAATCCTCTGGTAACAAATCTTTTGCGTTTCCATCGTTTGATCAGGTTCTATTTCCGCTACCGAAACTGAATGATATTAATGACACTGGTAAGTATCAACAGCAGTCTGCGGATACTTCAAGCCCAAAGAAGAGAGTAAATAGAGCTGATGCTCAAAGTTAGGCGTACATAAAAGACATGATGATTCACGCCTGGGGTAGTTATGTAAAGTTTGCATTCGGCAAGGATGAGCTGCGACCGCAGTCAAAGAGCGGTAAAAGCTGGATCGATGGATCTGGATACGCTGCAACTGTGCTAGATTCTCTCGATACTTTATGGATTATGGATATGAAGGAGGATTTTGAAATTGCTCGTAAATATGTTGAAGATTAATTGACTTTTGATGTTTAAGGCGGCGTATCAGTTTTCGAGACTAATATCAGAGTTGTCGGTGGACTTTTGTCAGCGTATGATCTTTCTGGCCATAAGATCTTCCTAGAACGTGCTGTATAAATTGTGGAGAGACTATTGCCGGCGTATAACACAAAGACGGGTATTCCAAACTCTATGATTGATTTGCATTCTGGTTCATCGTATAGACACGGTTGGACGAGCGGATACGTTTTATCTGAGTATGGCTCAATGCTTTTAGAATTCCAACACCTGTCTGATCTCACTGGAAATTAGACTTATGAGCAAGTTGCCATGAAGCCGATGGATTATGTACTGGGTAAAGAACTTTCGATCAAAGGATTATATCCCACGAACATTGATGAAAATGGTCAATGGGTTTCGGGCCAGTATACAGTTGGTGCTTTGTCTGATAGTTTTTACGAGTACTTGCTTAAACTTTGGGTAATCGGAGATATGAAAGATAGTAAATGGCGACATGCATGGGATGAATCGGCTGTCGCAATTGAAAAATATCTAGTAGGAAAAACTCAGAGCGGTGACGTGTACTTGACTAGCGGTACTGAATTATGGAAATCCGACGATATGGAACATTTGACATGTTTCGCCGGTGGTATGTTTGCTCTGGCAGCCAGAACTCTTGAAGACGAGTACACCGACAGATGGTTTTAATTAGGTGCTGATCTGACAGAGACGTGTTATAAAATGTACAAGACTTAACCGCTCGGTATCTCTGCCGAGAAGACGCGAATCACTGATTACAATGCCATCGTGAAGTATTACATTCAGCGACCTGAGGCTGTGGAGAGCATATTTTACATGTGGAGATATACTCACGACGAAAAGTATCGATAGTGGGGAATGGAAATAGCTCAGGCAATCAATAAATGCTGTAAAGTCGAAGGTGGATACACTGGTCTCAATGACATGACTGCAGATCCTCTTTAGCGTAATGATCAGCAAGAGTCGTTCTTTCTAGCAGAGACGCTAAAATATTTGTACTTGCTCTTCTCTGATGATGATTTGATATCACTGGATGATTATGTCTTCAATACAGAAGCACATCCTTTCCTCAAAAGATCTAGATTATAAAAGTGAGAATTCATTTGATGATTATTGTGAGTATGAATAGAGTATTCGAAATACGTTTTTTGCTAATAGAGATAATTTTTAATGATCAGTTAGGTCTCTCAATATAAAATTTTTCGCTATTTCGTTTTCTTTTTCAAATTGATAAAAAATTGCAAAAATCATAACAATGGCTGATTTTAATATCAAATCTGCAAGCATAATCACGGACTAATCAACATAAAGTTACGCGTATTATGCAGTTTGCACAGAAGTCCAGGCCAAAGATTTACATAAACTTGTAAGTCTTTGTCATTCGTCATGGCCAATGATAGATTATCAATGATGCTTTTTAAAATATTTCATGCTAATTCAGAATGAATTTGATGAAAACTATATTTACTGAGATAATCTAGGCTCTTGTCATTTTATTTACTTAATACTATCTCAATCTTTATCTGTAATGTAGACTCCAGCTCAATACAAAATCACAGAGCCAGATATGCGACATTTACTCGTACGATAAGGTCCCTCTGATGGACCTGTAGTCATGAGCAGATTGACTGTGATTGTGAATGACGCGTCCGATGTTCACACTATGAACAAGATGAAAGATCAGATTAGCTCTATGGGTTATTTCATAGTCGCGGCTAAACCACTTAATGAACCTGCCTTTACTGCTGCAGTCAAAGATCTTGCCAGCGTTGATTTGATCACTCTGGATTCTGCACTGGGCGGCGCGAAATTTTCCACTTTTAATCTGGCTCAGTAGAGAGGCCTGTTTATTGAGATTTGCTACGACCGACTGGTTGACGTGAATTCTAGTATGTAATAAAAGTAATACTTGGTCAATACAATCAAGTTTGCATATAGAACAAGTAGACGGCGAGGATTAGTTATCTCCAGTGGTGCTGGGCTGTCCGAAAATCTGTTATAGCCTGAGAAAGTTGCCAAATTGCTTGACGAGTACGCTGATCTACCTGTTAGAATGAGCACAAAATATATGCAAGATAATCCTCGTGACGTGTTGTTGCATGCATACATGAGAAATTTTACCTACAAGGCTACCGTTGCTTTAATTGATTGAATAGTATTAGAAATTGCATGTTGTGAATGATGGTAATTTCAATCTTACTTTTATTGTTGCTTTCACAGATATACGTACACTCAATGATTAACAATGTCAAGTTTAGTATTATTAAAATTTCAATTGAATGGCACAGTGTATGGAAATTGTAGCAATTGGGAGCAGTCATCAGATCATACCATCCTGTCGCGCTCTTGCAGTTCTCTGTCCATTTCCAGTAGCCTGTCAGCTTTCGACTTTACACCTTGAGGAGGCTTCACACCATACCATGACGCGTAAAATCCATTTTCACTCGAACCATGAGTTTCGTAAATGTTCATATACTTAAGCATCTATTTTACATTATCGCCGTGCTGCTCAAGCTTCAGTCTTGATGGCAACTCTTTACTCAGATTGTTCATTGCAAAAATCTCATGAATATCAGTAATCGATAGCAGATTGCTGTTCTTTTAATCTTAAGCTTCAGTCTCGCGCTACTTCCTATTCTAAATTGTATTCAATAACAGACTATTATTATTAGTATTCGACGCATGTGAACCAGATAGACCAGAGGCGGATGAAGATGACTCTTTAGATGATATTTGATACCGAATGGCGTCGTAATTCTTCAAGACGCTTTCATACTCTCTTCTGATGGACGCCGACTCCTGTTCAAGCTATTACTCTACAGCAGTCTAAGTTATCATCACTTTGTCTTTAGCGGAAGTTCGCGGCACTTTCCTGGCCGCCTGACCAGCCATTGCTTTCGTCTTGCTTGTCACCTGTCCCATTACGATTGTTCTATTTGCGCGATCGTCGCGGTGAAATGAAAACGTGCGACGTTGTTTCACTTCCTCGCTAAATCTTTTCATTCCCTCTCTGTCGTTCTTTCCCTTTGAATTGTTCTGAACGCGTCTTTGTTACATTGTACTGTATTCGATCATATCTGGTACAAAGAAGTGCGTACTGTACACTGCTATCAGCATAATATTAATAGTCTTCAGTAATGGATCGTCTTGCGTAAGAACTTGTTTAGTGTAAAAGGTTGAATTAGAGAATAAAGATTGCCCAGGAAATTGTTCATATTCTGAAAAAGGGTCCTTTATATGCAGACAGCGTGAATAATGTGCTTTTGAAGATGATGAAAGTGATTGAAGAAGAGTTCCCCAGGCAAGTTGGCAATGACAGTAAACGAGAAAAGTTGTCTGAACTTGTGCTTCAACTACGATACATGGTTGTTATAGTCTGTGATAGTGAGTAGTCAGATGGCAGTCTGTCTCAACGTCTCATCCTTGATCAAAGTGCCGTCTAATTGATTCGTCACGTCCACAATCACTGTTTCGCGTCTGCTGATTCTCTTCTGGATTACCTCAGACTCACCTCTTCTCTCATGATTAATTACTCTTACATTACAGATGTCTCCGCACTATTGGTCTCCCTCTTTGATGGTTTAACTGGACTCGATTTGATGTCGTATGCAGCCATAGTTGAGACATTTAAGATTCTGAATTTTGCCATTAAATATAGGTGTCCCGAAGATCTTTATCTCTAGGCATTCACGTTCCTGCTTGAGTATGATAACTTCAAGTTGAAACTCTAGTTTATTGGACTTTTAGCTGAATTATACAAGTAGCTGACTCTGACTAATCGACTAAGTACTCCCCTCATGGTGAAATATATCGGCCTTCTGGAAGAATATTGGAGATATCACGTTGATAGGAGGCTGACTTTTGATCAACGCTTTTTTCGCGTTCAACTCAATTTGGTTCTGGACTATGCTGGACACGTTAAAGCTGAAATTCCTCCTCTGTGCGGTCTTTTAGAGTGCTACTATCAAGCAATAGCGGGTTCCAGCGCTTAATTATAGTCTTCAATCGAGTGTTTTTCATCTGCATTATTGCAAAAGTAATGTTTGGATTGCTTTCATGCTACTGACTGGAATGTTCTTTTGTGTCGAGTTGCATTTTCCCTAATGAAATCATGTTCTCGTGATAATGTTCGTAGCGATCGTGGCACTAAGCGGTTCAAGTATCAATCGATCGGAGATATTCTTCGAGATTTACAGTAGTTGAATGCCTTGTGTTACTTGCTCTTTATCGCTGTAAATACAGAGGATCTCTTGAAAGCTAATACCGACTTTGATGTTGAATCATTTGCTGATTATGTATTAGGCATTACGGAGGTGTCATCGGAAATGACATGCATGCGATTGATTTGTCTTTATAAGATCTCGAAGAATATTTAAAATTCTGTAAAAGCTGTCAAGCATGCTTGGAGTCTTGTTGGATCTCAGAACCAACTTGTAAGTGAACTGGCTTGTCTTGTTCTCAGTGCTCTTAATTATCAACGTTCTATCCGATAGTTCATTCCAATGCTGAGTTAGATTTCATCTCCGTGCGGTTAACTTGTTCTCTCAAAATTTATATTAAAGCAGAATTAGCTAGCATTTGATTATCTCGCAGTCCAGGATCTAATCGATGCTCTCTTAAAGTAGCCTTTTAATAATTGTGTGAGCTTGTCCAGTTGGTTGCAATTTATTGTAGATTCGAACCTTGAGAGATGCCTAGAGTGTCATTAGCGGAATGAAGAGTATCATTATCTTATATCAATTTGGAGTATCAAAATAAATAGTCTTGCTTTACAGTTAACAGATGGCAACGGTTTAGATTAAGTTTTGATTGCCATGCCTAATTGGATGCCGTATATCACGATATTCTCCCATTTTGAAGCTGCTGCAATTGGTTTAGCGGATGAAGATTGCTTGTTGGCTATCCAGAACTTTATATTGCTAATGACTTTGAATGAATAATATCGTCTTGGCAAATATAGCGAAATTAATGCTATCTTATCTCGATCATCAGATGCTCTGTTATCGGGAATCAGTATAAAAAATCTGAGTTTCGTGATTAGCTGTTTTTACAAATATGTGACTAGTGATATGCTCTCGTGTTACCCGGATATTTTGAAAATCTTATAGGCTCTCTCTGTACAAGTTCTGCAATGTAATAGTATTAGCAATGCCGATCTATAACACTCAATGTGCGTGCAAATTGCTCTGAGAAATCCTATTCAATGTAGAGATCTTTTGATAGCTTACCTCTTTCCAGAGTAGTAAAGCCAGATTTAGGCCGCATGTCTGGTGTTAAAGTGTATCGATCGAATCTAGCTGGACTAAAGTGATTACAAAGATTTGCTTGAGTATTGTGAAGAGCTCCTGTTAAGCGAATCTATGCATGCTTTACTATACGTATCATCTGTTCTTAATCTATCTGACACCATTTTCCGTAGTGATGTTAAGGAGAGTTTATCTCAATTGACTAGATAGTTGGATATATCACTATGTAGTCGAAGGATATTGTCAAAGAATGTTAGCAGTGTTTTAAATTGGTATATTTAACAAGATTAGAACACAAGCGCGGTTGGAACACTCACTAGCTCCGTGGCTATCAAGCGGATACTTGCGTTATAATGTTTTGGAAACGAAATATGTCTTGCGTTGGTTCATAACGATATCCCTTTTCTGAGTATATTGAACCTTGTGAAGTAGCTCAATTTGGAACTGTCTAAGAAGATGTCATTGTATCTGCAGTACTTGTCAGTGAAGAAAAATATTCATCAAGACTTAGTCCCCTTCATCGAGTATCTCAAGACGGCTGACTATGATTCAGCGACTATTAAACAATTCATCTTGACAGTTATCACTGATCTGAGATTGATGCTGAATGGTTTTGATTATGATTACTTCTAAGCATTACAGTATCCTCTGTGTAATGATAGTTACATTAGTCGCACTGACTCTTTGAGGCAATTTGATGATCCATCGTCTGGTGTTGTTAGTGCTGAAAATTTCTGGATGCTTGCCTAATTGCTAGACTCTATTGACTCTGTTTAGTTATAATGTATCTTTTCTTCTCTTCTTAGTAACAATCTGGTGTAGCTGTAGCTTTTTGCTTATGGCGTAGCGTAGTACTTTTGTATGAATAAGAGGAACTATGCAGATGCTGTGATGTAAAGAATCAATGCTGTTCTGACTGTAAGTGTTGATGATATGCTCAAATGCCCTGCCTAGATAGCTTTCTGGTCTATACTTGCTTTGAGTCATCTCGATGGTGACAGGCTTCTTGGCGCTAGCGTAGATAGAATGGTTGATCATTTGTGTAAAGTATGTGACGTTGAAAGTGAAGAACTTTTTTCTGCAGCCAATCTTAGGTGGATATTTCATCAACTTGTCGCTATTGCTAGATTAACGAAACTGTAAACTCTGTAGTTATTATTCATTAGCTGCTTCCATTACTATCTTGAGAAAGCTGAAATTTATGGTATCATGAACTCTATTGATGTCTATGTGCTGCCATGGATTGATGATTTGTTTCGAAAGTGGAATTCAGATGTTGCCATTGGTGGTTTGGGCCCTGGTATCTGTTTTTAAGCTTATGAGAAAATTAAACAGTATTGTTAAGGAGAAACTTGGACTATAAAACTTTAAAGTGCCATTTCTCTGGTGCAGAGTGGTATTGATAGAACCCAGTGGAACAAGCAAAAGACATCAGGCAGTAAAAGTGATTTGGACGTTTTTATCTGCGCGCTTGCATAGTAGACATAGTTTTCTCTGTTGCGTCTTGTGTTGGAGTAGTAGAATGTGGATGCTGCTAATCTGCTGTCTTGTCTCTGCGCCAATGCATCATTGCGCGTTTTATTGTAATCTGAACCTGATTTGGCGATATTCGCCTGTCCTTCTGTTAAGTACAATGTATCATCCAAGTCGTCCAGTTAAGTCACCCCTTTTTAAAGTCTGTTTTTAATCTGCCTCCGAGTCCTTGGGGTAGATTAAGTTTACCAGATGCCTTAGGACGTCGACTTGGTAGTAAATATTATATTGCTAGCATTGGTCACCTGTCATAAAGACGAAAGTTTATATGGAGATGTGATCATGGCCTACGGTCAATGCCTTGAAAACAATGATAGCCAAATTTAGGTTCAGATTCTTCTAATTGTCCTTGAGAGATTGATCAGGTTAATGTACATAATGTATCCCAATGCTAATATATGTTAATGTGCTACTAAAATGAAGGTAAATTACTTTCATGTTGCTAAAGCTCTGTAATCTTAGAAGATGTTTGAACAAGCTGCTCTATGGTTCGGGTTTTGCCATGTGTTTTATTAAAATTCAGATCTGGCTCTGGAGGGATTTCGCTTAAGTGTCAGTTGTTTATAGGATGCCAACTATTTCTCGTGCTTTTAAGATAGCTCATTCGGTATAAGCGCTATCACTGATCAATTGCTCACTAATAACGAATGGCTCACTGCGTTATAGATGTCTGGCGTGGCAGGTAGTGGCCTTGCAGCGGTCAAGCTGTAAAGTCTTTGTTAGTTGGGACTTTAATCTGTGGCACTGGACTCTATTGGTTAGTCCTCTGATTTGGATATTCCAGCTGATGTAGTGATTGAGCTTGGTAAATGGGAACTGGATGTAAAGCCTTGGAATGAGCCTCTCGATTATACTACTTTGACCATGGCGCGATTATTGAGTTTCAAAGATTTTACGAGTGAATTGTTTGAATAGCAAAGCAGCCTAATCATTAAAATGATTGAATCCAAGTCTGTCTCTGTAGATGATTCTGATGCTATTTAAAAGTAGTTTGACATTGTACATAGCGCTCTCGGCGCCGGTGGTTTGTAAGAACTGATTGCTATGCTTCGTGGTAAGAAAAGTAAATTTCCGAAACAATCTCATGTGCTAAAAATTGGAGAGCTTGTTTTGAAGCAAAGTGCTATCGGCAATACTAACTTGAAATTAGATTTTATTGAGGCCAAGTGTGAGTTTCTCGCGTCTCTGGATTAAGGATCTTCCTTGCTGAACGAAATTGTCTAGCTTAGAACGGATCCGGATGTTAGTTAAGAGATGATCTCGTTGTATACCGTCATGGCTTTGGATATGCTGAATTTGAAGAAGTTGGCCATATAGGAAGCTTAACAATCTATTGCCTATCTCTCAGGATCGCCAAGCCATTTACTCAGGATCAAGACTCTTTTAGCTGATCTACAATATACTACCAAGTCTGCTTCACTGTCTGATATATAAAGTCTATACTCCTCTTGCATGCAGTCAATTGGTGATAATGCTGAATCACACGCATGTATTCTGCAGTTCAATCAATTCTGCTATCAGGAGCATCAACGATTGCTGTAAAGTCATCAGGCAGAAACGTTGTAAAGTATCTTGAAGTCATAAAAGACGCTATTGTCAAACACTCCCCGGTAGTCGATGCCGTCTGCCGATGGATAGCCTACTGAAGTCGACAAATTCTATCATAAATTGAACAAGTAACTTCAGCATGATTAAATTCTTCTTGAAGAACATCTGAAGCTGCAATCTCAATTTTTGAGCGACTATGTTGACTCCACTTTGCGCCTGCTCTCCTCTGCTCGTCTTAACAAGAATGGTTATCGTCTGGTTGTTTTTAGATTTCTTGCAGTATGGAATGAAATAGATGATGCGGATGTAATTAGAAGTATTCACTAGAAACTGGATAATGTCGTCTCCGGATATTTCGTCTCTGTTGTTAATCAACTCTGTGCGATGCTCTCATCAGAGTCGAAATCTTCTCCTTAACTATAGAAGTCTGTTGCAAAAGTGTTGTTGAAGCTCCTTAATGATCACTACTATCATTCGATGTGGCCAGTCTTGGCTTCTTATAATTCTGCTATCGATAATGGCCATGGTGGCGCTATAGTCGATTTGATTTAGTAATTGCAAACTGATGGCTAATGTAAATGCTTGAGTTTACTAAATGCTGGACTTTTATTTACAAAAGTTTGTGTCGATATTGCAAATCTTCCATCTTATAAAAGGCCTTCACAATGTACCTTGTCGTCGATTGTTACAAAAGAGGTCGTCAAAAAGCTTTAATCTCTGCCCATACCTGTGTAAAATGTTGCTGTCGACTACTCTCAGAAATATCGCGATGTAGATTTGTTCAGCGACATAGAAAGGCAATTTTAACCGGTCGGCGGCTTGTCTAAGCCTAAGAAGATCTGCGTATAAGGAAAATCCGGGTTGAAGTACAATATTTTGCTAAAGATGGATGCTGAACTTCGTCAAGAAGCCATATTGCAGTCCATTTTCGTCGTGGTGAATGATTTGGTTCGCGCAAGGGATGACATTCCGGATAGTCTTAAATCTTTTGTGATGACTTACAACATAGTTCCGCTTAACTAGAACATTGGCGTCATTGAATGGTTGGATCGCACATCTGTAGTTGGTGAACATTTATCTCTGCTCCACCAAAAGTATTTCCCCTAGGATTGGAAATCTTCTAAATGTATTCAGTATTTGAATAGTATTGTCGCTGGGTCCAAAGTATCGTCCAGCGATATCCTATCAGCTTATCTCGATGTTGAGAAGAAGTTCACTCCTGCAATGAAGTATCATTTCTTTGAGAAGTTGCCACTGATGAATGCAGCTGATGTATGGAGGATGCGCTTAAACTATACAAAAAGTGTAGCTAGCAACTCCATGGTTGGATTTATATTTGGTATAGGAGATCGACATCCTTTCAATATTCTTCTCGATGATAGTACTGGAGAATTGATTCATATAGATCTTGGGGTAGCTTTCAACGCCGGTGAACTGTTAAGATTTCCTGAAGTTGTACCGTTTAGACTTACTCGAGATATCATCGATGGTATGGGATTATGCGGTGTGAATGGACCATTTATGAACAACGCGACCAAGATGTTGGACATTCTGAGGGATGGCAGAGAGGAACTATAGTCAATGCTAGAAGTTCTTCGTATCGATCCTCTGTACTCTTGGGCACCTCCGATCAAAAAGAATATTATTGCGGCTGATGATGATTCATGTGACTAAGAGAATCTACCCATCAGAGTCAGTAGAGGTGGAAGAAGCCTGCGTTCTGATAGAAATGAGCAGTTCATATCCATGGAATCAGTAAGAGAGAATAGCAATGTACATGCTTAACGCGTCATAACTCGAGTAAAAGATCGACTGTAAGCGCGAGACTCTGCTGATTATCTCGTACGGGATCTGATAAGGCAAGCGACCGATGTTGGCAATCTATCTAAAATGTTCCCCGGATGGCACGCTTTCATGTGATTGATGTGTGAACTCTGTATAAAGACATTACATGCATAAGCTCTCTCACGAAACTACTAACTTTTTACAGTATCCTGAAACGAAATCAGCCGTGACTCTCGTCTATACTTTCCTTCAAGCGAAAGAGTTTCAGTCGCGTGCGTGTGTGACTCTTCTGCACCTGGAACTCGGAGAATGTTTCTTTCTTCAGAGCGCAATTTCAAACGAGAAGGGGGAATCTTGCTGCGCCATCTCTTCATTACAAAGTGTCAGTCAGCAAGTCCCACATTATCATTGACAGAAGAAGACAGACATCTGGACGGGGGCGATCTAAAATTATTGATCATGTAAGGGATCGATCTTGTAACTTTTTAATCTGAAATTCAGCAGGCTAAATAGGCAATACTTGGCAATCCTAATATTGATCATGTCATCTTTGCCATTCAACTCAGCACCAACTCCGCTGATGATACTAATAATGCTTAAAATGGAACGTAAGAACAATTATAATAGTAATAGAGTGGCATGAGTTTAAAGTTGCGACCAGTTGGTGGTGGCCCAGGTGGACTGGCAGCTCTTAGGCGAATGTTGTCCATGACTGACATGTCATTCATATTGGTTCGTGTAATGGACGGTTTGAGTCAGGCCTTTAAAATTGTGTTAATTGGATGGATTGGAGAGTAGGCTTCACCGCTGTAATTAAAAGTATTCCAGCTATCTCTACCCTCAATTAGGTAGGTGTTCATGGGATATCACGCTGAGATTTTGGCGAGGAGTCTGCAGGATTTAGACATGGCTCATATAATGCGGAAATTGCATGAGCAGGCTCTCTTGAATGCACAGAATACTTAATAAGTACAGTAGCTGAATATTAACAATAACAGAGATTCTATGCCTAGTAGGCCAGTATCGTAATAGAGTTCACGTCCAACTATTTCTGCTTAGTCCTCTCTGCATTATCCATAATCCCCCTCCAAGTAGTTGGCATAAAAGACGATGTTGCAAAGATAACTTAGTGCTGCGTCCTAGCCTTAAAGTTCTGCTTAATCTCACTCCTTAAACTTGCCTGGATCTAATCTTCCCTCTGATCATGATAGAGTACGTGCTGCATCTAGTGATTAGGTGTCTAGAAAGAGTTCACTCGGTACATCCTAATAGCAGCAGTAGTAATAAGGACATTAGTTTGTATTAACTCCTACAGAAACTGAATCAGGTCGCGATGGCCTTCCGTAGTAACAATAGTAGTAAATGGAGTCAAATTAGGTATAGCAAAAACCTTAAGTTGCTTATAATGTTCTTATTAGACCTTTGTCGACATTTGGTGGATACGATGTAGATAAGATGCTGGCCGCTGTTCGTGGTGGCGGAGAGTATAATTCTAAACGGCCGTTTATTATTAAGGATGATCTCGGTAAGGTGGACGTGTTCAGGCTTGTCATGATGCTGAATGCGGATTCCGCTATTGATCAGTATGAAGCTCTTAGGATTCTGTTGTACCTGTCATATGATCCATATTCAGGACTCACTTTTGGTAGTTATCAAACTTTATACTCAAGTCTATTATCAGTTTTATAGCGGTCTCTTAATTACTATTAATTGCTCGGATTTTTGAATAATAATAACAGTGATGATGATTCTAAATTTTGGACTTATATGGAGCTATTTGAAATTGATTATTAAAAGAGTATTGTGAAATTTCGATAATGTTATTAGAGTCCGGATCGTGCTTAGATTGAGAGATTTAAATACTTTGGTCTGTCTACTATTGTTATAATCTCTAATTTACTTCAGAATCCTGTTAATGCTGATTATATTGCTTAATCCACCGCGATTGCTGATATATTTCTATCAATTTGCCTTTCCTGCCTCCGATTATCTCCATTTATAGAATCTCATCCGGTCGATAGTTAACAAAATGAAATTGATTTAAATCTCGCTGATGTTGTTCTATAATTCAGGAAAGAAATACTCAAGATACTCACCGTAATTGGTCATAGAATTGAAATACGTAGCTGGGAATAGCTGCATCTATTGCTTTAAATCGGATTAGACTTTCTGGTGCCTTGCGATAATGAGTTTATTGGTAGAGCTCATAATATTTCATCCAATTCATGTTTAGGATAGGCGGCATTTGGACCATATAGCGATGACACAAAATCTCCTTACCATGCTCAGGCTCTGGAGTTTTTATGCAAACTCACCGCAGTTGCTTCCAACATTCAATTGATTGCTGACATTTTATCTGCTGCTGATGATAAAACATCTTCGTCACATCATCTGTTAGTCTATAAATTGGTAGATATTCTTGTGGATATGATACCTGCTGGTAGTTTTGGACATGGAGGTCTTGGTAAGTACAAGGATTTGATTGTGATGCCTGTGGATATTTTGACTGTACTCGCCACTCTTTAAACTCTATCCCATCTTTGCCAGGTGCCTGCGGTGATCTCGCATTTGTTAACTAAATGTCCTCTTTTACTAACACTTCTCTCACGAATGACCACTGGTATAGTGTGGACTCATAGTCCCACATTCCTGGATGATGATGAGTCTTTGATTCAGTCTAAGCTTTACATGGGATACCGGAACAATCTGGAGTTCACACCAACTGATAGGGAACTGGTTATGAATTTGACCAAACGCACAGCTATCATTGCTGGAGAGATTCTACTTGAAATTGTGAAATCTGAACCATTTCGCTCTCGGCGGAGACATTTCAAAAGTGGAAGTCTATTCCCTATTGATGATGGTGTCGATGAATGTAATGAAGTTCCTCTTGATCATTATTCTGAATTCTAGAGGTCTGAGTATATTTCATAGGTGTTAGTGAGTGCGTAAGATGTAGAGGTCGTTGGGATTGATGACCGGTATGAGTTAATTGACAATTGTGGCCTTGATATTGCGTGCATTGACATGGAGCAAAGCTTTTTATAATTGTTACTAAGTCCGCGCATACCATCTGAATTGCAGAAGCTCATGTCTTAAGTGTTATTGCATATGTGTCCACAATCTCACTGCAAATCAGCGACAAATAGCGACCTTGAACTAAATGTACGAAGTGGCTCAAGAGAATCAATGAGTAGGGATTCACAGCCTGTTTATGTGGACCGTGGTCATGATGTAAGTGCATCTTTAGAATAGTCGTCAACTTTGACAATAAATGGTTAGTAGAATTGAATGACATTGTCTATTTTTATACATTCTAGTTTATCCCTTTCGTTGCTTCCCTCCGTGACTAAGAGTCTTCTTTTAATTGAACATTTATTGTCGCCGATAAATTCAAAATCTAATGAATTGGCCATGAAGATACCACATCTTATGAAGCTTCTATGGCTGGTATAAATTCAACTATGTTTGAGTGTCCAGTATGCAGTAAAGTTGTCGCATTAATCATCAATCACGCAGAAACTGTTTCGCCAGTGGCTTATTGATCTACCGCGAGTGCCGATCGTTTCAAAGTCTCTAGCTCTAAAAGTGGCCACAGAAGCTGGCTTTAATACTGCAGAGACTATCCATATTGGCAATCACGGTGGTTTATTCATATTTGATGACACAAGGACAGACAGCTCTACTGGTAATCAGCGATTCATTAACAATAACAATTTTACCATGATTGAGCAGTTGCTAACCCAGAGTCGTCATGTCGAGTGGTTTGAAAAGTAAATACCAAGACGACGCGTCAAGAGAGAAACACTACTACCTGCGGCTGCATTTAATGATCCTCTTTATGCTGATTAATGGTTTCTTAATAGCGGAGTTCAGGATGGTGGTAATGTTTATGATTTTGGTGCCAGTGATTTATGGTAACTTAATTACACTGGACGCGGGGTGCAGATCGCTCTAATTGATGATGGCCTGGAGTTTAGTCATCCTGATATCGCGCCTGCTTATGATGCCATTGGAAGCTATGATTTTAACTCGCGATCTCCACTGAGGCCACCAAAGTCAATTCTGGATAATCATGGAACAAGATGTGCAGGATAAATTGTTGGTAGGCCTAACAATTCCGTATGCGGAGTGGGATTATCTTATGGGGCAACCGTGGCCGGTATTAGATTGATTAGTGAAGATCCTACAGATTCTGCTGAAGGTGCAGCGCTGACTTATTAATATCAGAGAAATCACATTTATAGTAGTAGTTGGGGACCGAGTGATGATGGGCGATCCATCGATGGACCAGGTAGATTGGGACAGTTGGCTTTTGAAGAAGGTGTCACTAATGGGCGGAGTGGTCGAGGCTCGATATACGTGTTTGCTAGTGGTAATGGAGGTAACTAGAATGACATTTGCACGTATGATGGATACGCAAACTCTATATATACTATAAGTGTCGGTGCGGTGACTCAACAAGGCAAGTGGCCATATTATGGTGAGCAATGTGCGGCAATGTTGATTTCAGCATACAGTGGCGATGGAATGATCAATGTACCGACTGTGGACTTATCTGCACTCTGTCAACAGCCACCATGCTGTACCAAGGATCATTTTGGAACATCCGCTGCAGCACCTTTTGTGTCGTCCCTTATAGCAATTATGCTTTAGATGAGGCCAGAGTTGAGTTGGCGTGAAGTACAGCACGCATTGATCAAGTCCACCATCAAGAATGATCCTACCGATCAGGATTGGGTGTAAAATGGTGCCGGCTACCACATTAATCACAAGTATGGATTCGGTACTGTGCAGGGTGGATTACTTATAAACAGCACATTAGCGCAGCCTCGACTACCTAGTTAGTCTCTCATATCAAAATCTATGGTAGATGCACGACAGGGTCCTATCACAATTGCAGCCGGAGCAATAGTTAAAGTTGATATCACTGTGTCTTAGGACGATTTAATGATGGATAATAGTGGATATGGGAATATATAGTCTATAGAGCATGTTCAGTTGTTTATGGATATTGAGCATCCTCAGCGAGGTAAGCTATCTGTAGAATTGATCAGTCCAAGTTAAACGTCTTCGATACTGGCCATGCCACGTCCAAATGATGATGATACCACTGGCATCCGCAAGTGGACATTCATGACTGTTCGCAATTGGGGGGAGAGTCCGCAAGGTAAATGGACCATAATAATTAAGGATCACCGACAGGGACAGGATGGAGCTATTTAGGCGGGGAAACTCTTAGACTATAAGTTGACTGTACGTGGAATAGCTTGCAAGTCGTCCGAATATAAAATAGTAGATGCAGATGGACGCGTTGAATGCCCATGGGAAACTATACATAGATTGTAGGCGTAGTATAATTAGCGCATCTTCATCGCTGGCATAGCAATAGGCACCATTGTGTCAATAGCACTAGTCGGAGCATTAATGTATACATTTATCATCCGGCGAAGGCAGAAGAAAACTAATGTACCATAGAAAGGTAGGAATCCTAGTCTATTGTTGTAATTGCCATCGCTAAAGTACCAGAGAATTGGAAATGCTAATCCGGAATTCGAACTGACAGAGATCATGTCACCTGCAGACAGTGTTCCTCTGAATAGATCTTCATTACCGCCTAAAACACCAGTGGTGGATATATCCCCTACAAAGTAGTTCCCCATAGTTACTGCAGGACGTCCGCGTACTCCAACAATGACGCGCATAAGCTCCCTTAAACAGTTGCAGGTCAGCACTAATCTGGATTCGTAATCATTGCAAAATTCCATGGTAAGTCCTGCTCCATTTAGTCTATCTCAAAAGTCTCAATCGTTGCCGCGACTGACAATCTCAACTGCTAGTTTAGAATCTTCGTCATCCCGAAGTCAATAATTATCTTAATCGCGGGTGGAAGATCAGCAGTTGTCAGATGTTAGTAGTCCGAAGTCACCAACGTCAAAGCAGCGATTGCTCAATAGCAAAAAGTAGCCTTATCCACTTACACCCAGCTCTAAGCGAGTACGTTCTAACACGCTCCTGAATAGATTATTTGGCAATGTTACTACTCCTCCACAGCCTCAATCGAGACCTCAAGATTAATGATATTGATCATGTTGAGTTAAAAATCACGTCAACTTCTCGCCTTTTTTGATCGATCTTGTTTTGTTTTTTTGTTTTCTAATCAGAAATTTAGATTACCTGCAAATCTTTTTTATTAGACTCAATATTAATGCTTTTGCGATAGAGTAGATTGTTTTAGTCGCAATATAGCGGTACTATTACCAGGCGGTATAATTTAAACGGAAACTCTTTTAGAGTTGTGCAATGCCGCTTTGCCACTAACGGAACGTAATCACAATAACGCGATAAATCTCTAGGTGATGACGAATCAAATAATGATTTAAAAATAATTAAAAGCCTTGGAACTTATATCTGGCCAAAAGATGATAGATCAACCAAGGTGAGAGTTGTCGGGTCTCTGTCGCTGCTGATCGCTGGTAAATTACTCAATGTGCAGGTGCCTATGCTATTCAAAGATATTATAGATCAACTCAACGTTCCCCTTGTAGAGGCGTCCGGTTCATCTGTTATGAATGCTGCGGGTGCTCTGCTTATTGGATATGGTGCTGCTAGATTAGGTGCAAGTCTGTTTTCAGAGTTCCGTAATGTCGTATTTGCCAATGTGGCTCAGTCTGCGATTAGAAAAGTATCACGTCAGGTATTTTATCATCTCTTGAATTTGGATCTCAGTTGGCATTTGTCCCGTTAGACTGGTGGTCTCAGTAGGGCTATCGATAGAGGAACTAAAGGTATCAGCTTCTTGCTGAGTAGTATCGTCTTCCATATCGCTCCCACTGCGTTAGAGATTACCATGGTGTCTAGTATACTCGCCTATCAGTATGGACCTTCTTTTGCTGCACTGACAGTCGCCACCATGGCTGCATATACTGGATTCACGTTCGGTATCACTTCATGGCGTACAAAATTTAGGCGTGATATGAACAAGGCCGACAATGCTGCAGCGAGTAAAGCCGTAGATACTCTGGTAAATTTCGAAGCTGTAAAGTATTTCAACAATGAACAGTATGAAGTGGATCGGTATGACCGGTAGTTGCAAAAGTACGAGCAAGCCTCACTGAAGACTGCCACTTCTCTTGCTCTACTTAACGTTGGTCAGAACGCGATATTTAGTGTCACGTTAACTGCCATGATGTGGATGGCCAGTCAGTAGCTGATTGAAGGCTCTCTGACTGTGGGAGATTTGGTGATGATCAATGGCTTGGTGTTCCAATTGAGTATGCCCTTGAACTTTTTGGGAACTGTTTATAGGGAGCTGAAATAGAGCTTGATTGATATGAACTCACTCTTCTCACTGTAGAAGCAGGTTCCATAAATACACGATAAATAGGATGCTATCGCTATATCAGCGCAATAATTGTTGTTATAAGGCGTTAAATCAGATACCGCGCTAATTGAATTTGACAATATTCACTTTAGTTATTCAAGTGATCGGCCCATGGTACGAGGATTATCTTTCCAATTACATCAAGGCTAGAGTCTGGGAGTAGTTGGGCGAAGTGGATGTGGTAAAAGTACATTATTACGATTGCTATTCCGCTTTTATGATCCATCCTAGGGATAGATTAGATTGAATGGACGGCCTTTACCTGATTATCAATTACAATCGCTGAGGAATCTAATGACCGTAGTACCTCAAGATACTGTTTTGTTTAATGATACCATTTACCACAATATATCGTACGGCAAATTGAACGCGACATAAGATGAAGTGATAGAAGCCGCGCGTCAAGTGTAACTGGATGAAATTGTGACCAAATTCCCTCAGTAGTATCAGACTCAGGTAGGCGAGCGGGGACTTAAACTGAGTGGAGGTGAGAAGTAGCGCGTCGCTCTAGCCAGATTTGTCCTCAAAGACGCTCCCATTTGCCTGTTTGATGAACCAACTTCTTCACTGGATGTCAGGACAGAGTAGTTGATCATGGAGAAGTTGACGGGTAATCTTCGCCGTTCCCAAGGCAAGTGTTCGATTCTGATTGCTCACCGTCTCAGCACAATCATGAACTGCGATAAGATTATAGTGATGGGCACAGATGATCGACAAGGATAAATTATTAAACAGGGAAGTCATCAACAGTTACTTTCCCAAAATGGTACATATGCTGACATGTGGCGGATGCAACAGCACGAATTCAGTGAAGTTCTCCCCAAAGTGACCAATAAATGATTCATCTCTCTTTAATTTAGTTAAATTTTATTTTTATGGTATTAGCGTTAGTTATACTTCGGTTAATAATCTACTTTCAGTGTTAGCTTATTGAAGAAGAACGCGTAATGTTTTGACATGAAATTATAGGGAGCAAGCGGGACTACAAAGACGAAAGCGTCGCGCTCTCTTTCTTTTTCTCTTCCACCGTCCTGCTTTAAATCGCCGTTCTTACTATCATCACTTCAATTATATCCTATCTATAACATATTGCTGAATATTACTGTGTCTTTCTGTAACTATTATTGAAGAATGTTTTGTGTTGGTGATAAAGATAGATTATATTATATATAATCTGATGGTCAAGTTGCATGTAAACAGTTGGATTTGACTGTGGATTATAGTGAATTCCATGCTCAATCAGTATCTGATGAGTATAGAATTATGAATTTCCCCTCTTGTACTGTTGTATGGAATGATCAAGAACTTTTTATGCACTGGAATGTCAATATGGTCAATGCTCATAAGTGCAAACGGTTAAATGTCAGCGGAGTAGTTAATATTGTTGAACGCGATGGATAATTGTTTGCTCTATCCCAGGATGGAATTATAACTCTAATAAATTGCGATTCAGGTCAAGTTATAGGGGAATTGCGTATGGAGTAAAAGAATGTAATTAGCTGCTTGGACTATGACTTTATTCAGAACTGTGGTAACTCTAATAGCGTTCTAGTTGCATCTTGTGATGGTTTGGTCTTTAGTGCTAATTCTGATGACATGTCGGTGGAAAGAGTTTGTATTATACCCGATGATATTGTTGGTGATATTCAGACCTTTTATACTTTAATCATATGTGATGAATCATTTGGGGATATGGTCATTGTACTGATAGGACAGTCTGATGGTCGACTTCACGTTGGTTTGTGGGATGCCGGTTCTATCAGCATTATAATAATCGCTTCTGTACATTTACCAGTGCAGTCGCAGTATAAAATCGTCAGTGTTAAAGAAGATTTAATATTAATTATTAGCACTGAAGGTCTCTACTAGCTGTCAGTAGATGTGTAGTCTCTAAAGTAGTGGCTTTAACGAATTCAATTCGACTCCAATCTTGATGTTGACTTTGATATTATCAAAGATATTACGTATGTTATGGATTGCTCTATTAGTAATGTGGAGGCATGTTAAATAGTCAAAGATGATCTTGGATTATTTCATATGATTTATTAATAATCAGGCAATTAAGATGGTAGTCAGAGTTAACTGATTCAAGTCAGACTCCCTCTACAGACTAATTCTAGTAGTCAGAATTAGTTTGTGTAGTAGAAAGTTAAATCTATTCCATAATAATCAAGCGCATCATCTTCAATTGATCATAAGCTGCTGGATTAATTAAAGCTTACATCTGCAGTGTAGACAAAGCTAAAATAAGATACTTAATTCCCGGACAATGTCACAGTGTAAATACATGATGAGTTTGTCAGTAGTAGCAACAAAGTTCTTGATGATATTGAACTGTTGTAGAGAGGATGCTAGTAAATGAGCGAGTAGTCTGATGATATGCGACATTTGATGGAATAGTCTGAAGCTAAATTGCTACAATTGAAGACTTTGTCGATGAGTGGAATTGATCAGATTGCAGTGTAGAGGTTTTAATTTCTTGTGGAGAACTAGAAGCGTCTGAACAAGAGATCAGGTGTTATGTTGTCATTGTTGAAAGAACTCTTCCCGTAAAATTACTTATCGCGTCAAGAGATGGAATGGATTAGGAATGTGTATGCTCTCCAACCTGTGGTTAAAAATCTACAGAGACAGATGGATAGGATTTAATCTGCTATCAATGCTTCTTCCGTAAATGTTAATAAAGATAGCAATAGATAGGCGGAGAGTCACCATAGCACTAATAATCATGCGGGATTATCTTAATCTGTGTCATTGTTATTCCGCGAAGATAATTCCATTGATCAGATGAAGACTACTGTTATGGAACTCTCACGCAAAGTTCAGGCTTTATCTGTGATGAGTAAATGAAATTGAATTATTCAATCCATGGAATTGAGGTGCTCTTGCTTTTTATTTTATCTACCAATACAGTGTATAGCAGTAAGTTTTATAATGCACCCAGTTACATTATAATGATCTACTTGAATGTTATAATGATGACAGTGTGACGAACAGAAGGCTTTTCTCAATCTCTGACCGTCGCTCGTCTCTTCAATTTAAGCGCACGCGTTCAAGTTCTTTTTGTATTGTAGCTATCAGTGTTTTCAAGGCTCTATAAATTTGCTCAATTCATAGTTCTAATTATTTTTAAATAGTGTAACTGAAATGCAGCAAGCTTAGCCCGTTATTGTCATTAGTAAGTACTTAATTCCAGTTGAAGTATTAATATTATGACGCGAGCGATCTCAATATGTGTGTAGACTAGAATACTGAGCGCGAACACGGTCACAAAGCTCAACTATCTAATATTAGTGCTGCCAAGGTGAGTCTCATTGCGGACATTGTCAGTAGAATGTTTTATTATTATGAACAGTTTGTAGGCAGTCGCTGATGTTATCCGTACTTCGCTGGGTCCACGCGCCATGTTGAAGATGCTGTTGGATCCAATGGGCGGCATCGTGTTGACCAATGATGGAAACGCCATCCTGAGGGAGATTGAAGTGCAACACCCAGCTGCCAAGTCCATGATTGAACTCAGCCGTACGCAGGATGAAGAAGTTGGAGATGGTACCACTTCAGTCATCATTCTTGGTAAGTATAAACCGGCTTGTTACTGATGTCTTGACCATTGTGTTTGTTTAACTTTATCTATTTAATCCGTGTAGCTGGTGAAGTGTTGGTCAGTGCTCTTCCACATTTGGAGAGGAAAATCCATCCTATAGTCATTATTGGTGCCTTTAATCGTGCGCTCTAAGACTTGCGCGCAGTGTTGGATGAAATCTCTATTCCCATTGATGTCAAGAATCAAGATCAACTACTTCAGCTGGTAAAGACTACTATTGGTACAAAGTTTGTCAGTCGCTGGAGTGATTTGATGTGCAAACTGGCACTGGATGCTGTCAAATGTGTTTCTGTCGATGTCACTGCCACGAAGAAGGAGATTGACATTAAGAGATATGCTCGTGTGGAGAAGGTTCCCGGCGGAGAGATTGAATAGTCTTGCGTGCTGGATGGTGTTATGCTGAACAAGGATGTCACCCATCCAAAGATGCGCCGGTACATTGAGAATCCTCGCATCATCCTACTTGATTGCCCGCTCGAGTACAAGAAGGGTGAGAGTTAGACTAATTTGGAGGTGAGTAAGGAGGAGCACTGGAACCGCATACTGGAGATTGAAGAGGAGCAGATTAAGGAGATGTGTGACAAGATTATTGCTCTCAAGCCAGATCTGGTGTTCACCGAGAAGGGCGTATCTGATCTGGCACAGCATTACCTGGTCAAGGCCAACATCACCGCAATCCGCCGTGTACGCAAGACTGACAATAACAGAATTGCGCGAGCTGTTGGTGCCACCATTGTTAACCGTGTCGATGATTTGAAAGAATCCGATGTTGGTACATAGTGCGGTCTTTTCAAGATTGAGAAGATTGGCGATGAGTACTTCACCTTCCTGGTCCAGTGTAAGAACCCAAAGGCTTGTACCGTTCTGCTGCGTGGTGCCAGCAAAGACATTCTGAACGAAGTGGAGAGAAATCTGATGGATGCCATGTGTGTTGCGCGCAATATCTTCTTTAATCCTCGTCTGTGTCCTGGTGCAGGTGCGACTGAGATGGCTATTGCTACTCGCTTGTCAGAGAAGGCCAAATCTATGGTGGAAGGTGTTGAGCAGTGGCCGTACCGTTCCGTTGCTGAGGCATTTGAAGTGATTCCGCGCACCTTAGTCCAAAATTGTGGTGGTAATAGCGTCAGAGTTCTGGCCGCGCTGAGAGCCAAGCACATGGCTGGTGCTCACACTTGGGGGATCAATGGCGAGCAGGGTGTCATTGCAGATATGAAGGAGTATGGTGTATGGGAGCCGTACTCTGTCAAGGTGTAGACTTTCAAGACTGCTATAGAGTCGGCTTGTATGCTGCTCCGTGTTGATGACATTGTATCTGGTATTAGTAAGAATAAGAAGGAGCAGTCCTCAGGTCAACCATCTGGTCCTGCAATGGATGCAGATGATCTAGAAGGTCGTTGAAGTTACTATTGATAACTGCGTAAACTCTGTGACTAATGATAGTAAGTTTTATATTTCACTTGCATCTTTCGATTGAATCATACATACTATAGCAATTACTTACTGTCTTGAATATCTGATCATCATCCAGTCCACTAAACATGAAAATCATCAATAGTGGAATAGAGGTGACCATCTTGAACCATAGTCTCAATTTCACGATTGATGTCCACACCTTGCACATTCTGCCGAGTGAGTAGGGCAGCAATTTGATTAATGTGGACACCCTTATCACCAGCTGACGTTTAACCACGAACAATTTCAATAATCTTGCGCTAGATAGGAGTCAATCCGTCATTAAAACTGCCACCAGCACTTTGATTATTATTGTTGTTGCTGTAAGTAGAGTTTTAGTTCACTGATGATTACTATTACTATTAAGGAGCGGAATAAGGATTGCCAGCAGCACTAGCATTGTTGAACTACAACGGCTACTAACCTCCAATACCACCCATAGGTTGACCGCGAGTAATCTTAAGATGAGTCGCAATAGCCTCAAGATAATGACAAGTGATCTAATTATGATCAACTATAGGCTGAACTTTCATAGCATTCACAAGACGCTTACCATTCACCATACGGACACTGCCCATCACATAGACGTACGTGTTCTCAGGCAGAATCTCTCTCACACCAAGCAATGCTTCATTAGCCTTATTGTCATACAGACGAACTTCAGCCGAACCAGTTCCATCCTCAATCGTGTACTAAATGCTAGCAGTGGCTTCCTGGGCCTTTCTCACACAGCCTACCAGGGACACCACGCTCAACTCACGACCGTCCAATTCCAGCGGAGACTCTGGATTAGCACTGTACGCCGTGTCCATAATTTACAGAATAGTGACCGGTCTCAGTGACTGCTGTGCCCTCTTTTGCCCAGCATTGGCCTACACCGAGGGAGAGTCATAGTTGTTGCCTTGACTCAAAAATCCGCCGTTCCCTCCCTGATAGTTGTTACTAGGAGAGGCAAATTGATTCATATTGTTATTACCGAACGCTACACAACGCTAAAGTTAAATATCAAGTCTTAAACTGCTACATAATTTTATATACTTACGTCCAGTAGTCATTTTTATACGCTAGTGAGCAGTAAGAATTAGTTGGTTAATATAACTGCTTCAAACACCAAGTACGCAATCTAATGACCAGGAGAGGTTTATCACAGAAACAAAACGCGCGCGCGGTGAAACGAAAATGAGAGAGAAGAGAAGAAACGTTAACAACTTGTCGCCCTCTTACTGACTCTTGCTGTACTACAGTCCAGTAGCTAAAGGGAACGCTCTGGGTGACAAAATTTTGCTGAAACGGTCGAGACTGATCATAAGCCCTGAGTAAATCTATCTCTTCCAAGATCCGCGTTAAACCACATAATTAAAAAATAAATAATGCACAAGAGTGTCGGCTTAATGTTCTATATATAGATTAAACAATCCCATTCACATTCTATATCCAACGGCCCAGCGAAGATGAGCAAATGCACGGTTATTCAAAGCCTCCCGGTGCATTTCCACCTTGCGTTACAGCAGTGGACTTTTCCCCTCCAGAATCGCCAATATCTCTGAGCATATCCTCTCCTCCAATGGAATAAATGGTCGTTTCTTCTTACTCAGAGACTTTTTTAGCCATCTACACTAGATAATAATACGTAAAGGACATTAGCCTTATTGTGTTAAACATGATAATCATCATCGGAGCTATCTTAATTTAAACAAAGACTTACCGGAACGCGTAAGACTGACTACGATACTCAGTGATGGGGAGAGGTACTCGAACTAATTTAGCACCGCGTTTATAAGATCCACATTCCACCACGGGAGAGAGCATTTCAATAGCTTTCTCAAACAATTTCACAGGATCATTATTGGTCTTGCTGCGTAATAATTGAAGAGAGTCAGCGACGCTCCTCTCCACCAGCGATCTCTTATCACCCGTCTTTGTCAGTGTGGCCGCGAATCTACTGACCAGCGTGTGTGGATGCGACGCGTGTCTATGCACCATTGAAGGCACCTTATGAATAATAGAGCCAGATTCCTACTACGTACTCAACAATCTTTTACTGATCCAAAATATCATCACGTCTTTGTAATAATTATCCACCAAGTATTTTGTAGTAAAGAGAAAAGATGGCGCACAGATGTAAAAAAGCTGATATAGTAAATAGCGATTAAAGAGTGTAGAATGATAAATATCAATAAAGAATATCATAAAATATAAAGAGATGATTTCATGTATTATTAGAGAAATCACTTCTTAATCTTTTGTGCCTTGAGAACCTTCTTCACAATCTTCTGTTCCTCAATCAAGAATGCACGCAGAATTCTCTACTTCACACAGTCTGCACATCTGGAACCGCCATATGCACGAGTAACATTCTTTTGACGCTTGGAGATCTAGCTGTACTCTCTTGGGCGAAGTGCTGGAATACCGGAAAGTTTGCATCCACAATCTCCACACTTGACACCGCTTGATCTCTTCTTCACATACTGCACAGTCAGAGTGCCACCAGGAGTCTTCAGCTGGCGAATTTTATTAGACTCAGTGTTATAAGACAATCTACGTTTATAAGTGACGCGCATATTTATATTTTATTTAGAATTTATTCTTATATTAACTAACTAGGAAATTATAGTAGCTAATCTATTTGGCAATTCCGAGCGCGATTTGACTGTGCAAAGAATTGTTCGACTTTTGATTAAGGTTAGGTTGGAGACCGCGCGGCCCTCGTAAAGACAAGGAAGAGCGAGCGCGATTTCAAAGGAGAAAACCCACTAACAACAACTACAGTAAAGAACTACAGCGGAATCAGCATGGAAAGTTTGATGCAATTTTCAATAAGAGATATAGTGCATGTATTTAGAGATACACTTTGATACAATTCATTTTTTGGCAGGCTCATCCTTCTTATCGGAACCACTACTTGCAGCAGGAATCTGTGGTTTACCTTGTCCAGTCTGCTCCCACGGCGACTGATAATCAAAGTAACGGAACGCCTGAGCCAGTTCAAGCTTCTCAGTGATGACGCGCTTCTTCTCTTCATCCCATCTGACTTCAGTGTATCCAGTCAGGGGAAAGTCTTTACGCAGCGGGTATCCTTCAAAGCCGTAATCAGTCAGAATTCTTCTCAAATCCGGATGACCCTCAAAGAAGATGCCGTACATGTCATACACTTCTCTCTCGTGCCAATTGTTGCCAGGATATACTTCACACGAGCTAGGAATCACCAGCGTGGAGTTCTCATCCGTGTAAGTCTTCACCCGTAGGCGAGAATTATACTTGTGAGACAGCAGATTGTACACCACCTCAAATCTGTACTTGCGTCCGGGATAATCAACTCCGGCGACATCGACGCATTACTTGAATTAGCAGGCATGATGCAGCTTCAAGAACTTTAACAGCGGAAGTAGAGATTGAGGATGGGTGTACAGACAAAGCTCGTTCTTATACAGCGATACCTGCTGAATATGTGCCGGAACCATGGACATCAAGTACTAGCCATATTTATTCAAATCTCCATGCGAGTGATTAAAATGCGATTCAACTCTTGCATACTAGGCATTGTTATCAGTTGCAGCTGCTGTAGCGAAGAATCTACGGTAAGATGGAGCAACCAAGCGGGCTTGTCTTTATAGATTAATACTCCTCAATGATGCAAGCATGTCAATGTCTCTTCAATCTTATTATCGCTTTTACCAGTAGTAGAGAGAAGTGATAATATCAACGTCTCCTTCAGCAATTATTAATGACGTTAACGCTCAACGAAAAGAATGGCCAAATGGCAAGAGGGAGCGACCAAAGATTTTCTCTCCGGAGTCGCTTCTCTATCGATTAGATTCACCACTGTCTCTTATATAGTATAGAAATAATGTCTTTTACGCACTAAAGTAAGCGATTACTGTCTAGTAGTTCAATGGCGAGAATGCCACGTCTATATGAAAAGATAATGACGCCGCCCAGTCTGCTTAATAGATTAACACCGGCCACCGTTGAGAGGATAGAGAACGCGTCTGCGAGTAAGCCATAGTCGCGTACTAGGAGTCTGCTAACTGAATAGAGGAGATAAACCCGATTGCGGAAGAGATATGGCTAATTCTATGATAGGTTTGTGGCCGCTGGACAGCTGGACCGCGTTAGGTAGTAGTAACACGTTGCTTTTGAACACGCTCAATATCATTAGACGTTCCCCGTTAATCTTACTTAGACTGATGGATCTACAGTGACGTATCAGTCGTGTCTAAAGATCGGAATTAAAGCGGGAACTCCAATTATCAAATAGACTGATATCATGGGTAAAATTGAGGCTGTTAAAGACACTATTAGCCATCCGCTGTGGAATGACGTTGTCGGTGGTAAAGATGATATGGTGGATGCAGCGAATGAGTCTTTTGCGCGCTTTAGATCTAAATATGAATCTGCTGCAGGTGTCGCTGATCTTACGGCTGATGATAGTGAGAAGGAGTTGGAAGTTTCTTAGGATGATGATAAGAGGAAGATAAAGAGAGAAAGCGTTCAAGATGTATTGGCATCTCTGTCTGTAGATGAAAGTCTGAATTCACTTTTCGAGGTACAACAGAAGAAAATTACCACCAGCTCTCAGCAAAAAGGCAAGCGTAGAAAGTGAAATTTATTAATGATAATAGATGGAATACTTTAATCTTATTACTATACGATTTCACTAAGAGTCACAGAAAGTTATACTTATTCTCAAAATCACTCAAACGAACTGAGCCAAGTTGACGACAAACGCAATGTTCAGCTGAGTGAAGGATACCATGTGATCAAAATCCAACTTCTCAATAGTGTCTCTAGGACTATGAATGACGGGATTGATTTCTCTGAACAGGCCTTCAAATGGCGCAGCACTAGCATAACCAGCCTTGGTCCATGACGCGTGATCGGAACAGCCGTATCCACACTTGGTATCCAGCGGCTTCTCATCAGTGTACTTGGTAATCCAATCCTTCAACTTCAGAGTCAACTGCGGGTTAGTGAAATCATTCAGCACACCAATGTGGCGATTACCAGAGCGACGCGTCTGTGGATCAACGTATCCAGTCATGTCATTCTAGATCATTGCG
The DNA here is from genome assembly GCA_023515745.1 of Amoeboaphelidium protococcarum. Lineage (NCBI taxonomy): Eukaryota > Fungi > Aphelidiomycota > Aphelidea > Amoeboaphelidium > Amoeboaphelidium protococcarum. The sequence continues at coordinate 1,804,026 of JALECJ010000258.1, forward strand.
AATACTTTGCGACCCTCCTGTGCATAAGCCTTGGCCACATCCTGGCTGCCCAGCAGACCCAGCTCCTCGGCGGCATACCAGTGGAACTCGACATCATGCAAGGGCTGAAAGTCATCATTCAAAGACAATACGGTGAACGCCTCTAAAGTGGAGGTAGTACCGGATCCATCATCATCGGCACCAGGGGCTTTACCAGCACGGTTGAACTAATTGATAGAATCCTAGTGTGCACCGATAATCACACTCTCACCCGACTCCCAGTAACCGTGAATCTTGGCGATAATACTGAACTGGGCAAATTTGTGGGTGAACTTTGTGACGGTAATGTTCAAATGACTCTCTGCTGCGATTTCATTAACGTAATCAAACAGAAATTAAGCAGATTTGACACCATCACCACCAGTATAACGATTATGGAAAGACGAGAATTTCTCCAGGAAGGATCTCATACGCGTCTGGTTAATGTCCCTATTGAAGTACTGGTCCATAAACTGACGCGTTGGCTCACTATCCTCCGACTTGAAAGTGATAGGAGAATGCTCCACCAGATTTCCAACAGCGGCAAGATCCTGATTATCAGTGATATCCATAAAACCGATATTCTTCTAGATCAGATGGTCGATCTCTTGCTCAGTCATCCATTGCTGTTCAGTGGGACTCAGCTCGATGAGGCGCAAGTCATTCTACTTCAGAGCAATTTACTACTGTCCAGGGATAGCGATGGCATTAATCACACAGATAGAGGACGCCCAGAGCGCAATCAGATTATTCATAATATACATGCTATACTTATATGCTTTACTATTAAAAGATATGTTGATGGTATAAAAGACGGGAAAGAGTAAGGTTGATCTCAATGGCGACGAGAAAGAGCGTACTTCATCAAGGGGGGCCTTCGCTCGATCTAAGAGGGGCTTTCGTCATCTGTTTAATCTTTATGATAGAACCAACTCGAGCAGAAAATATACCGATGATTGTATAATCGTGTTTAAGAATTGCTTAATAATAGGGGACTGTGAATTTTACGACGAAACACCATTTTCAATGTTCAAAAGTTGATGATGAATGTCATATATGACGTGTTGACTTTACAGCAGTAATCAAAGATCATTAGTAGAATTCGCGCGTTTGATCAACCATAATCTAACATATGACACCTTTATGTTCATTTCGCAACACCAAAACTCATTCTGCGTTTTTGCTGACTGCTTTAGCTTATTCAGTATGGTCGATAATATATATCTTTATAGTTTTTAAGTCCCCGCAAGTTGTCAACTCAATGTACTGTCACATTCTAGTTTCTAGAGTTTCTTGTCCGGATATTCTAATATCTAGACTCTGCCCCTTAAAGACGGGACTTCCTGCTGCGCATATGCTGATTGCTGTGGGTGATAAAGTATGCTTAATACTGTATATCTATTTTTTTACAGGTTTACTGAAATTACCTGCTGACTGTGATATCATGATAGAACAAGAGATATGAAACACTTGACAATTTTTAAAAGTTTACAATTCACAAACATCAAATCATATTGTACAGTACTACTATATCATCGACGAATAATATACCACGAGCAAAGTTATAAACAAAAATAGCACCAAATCACATGCATTCTGCAGGTATAGTCTTGTCAGCGCGACCACCTCTCTTTGCCTTCAGTCCCAGTCCTCTTCTGACAAAAGTGTTCCAGATCATGCAATAGTTTTCGCCATTAAAGTTGACTTCATCAGCTTTCAAAATTGCATCACGAGCATCGACAAACGATGGACGGCATGGTTGAATTTTCATTCCATCAATAACATTCTTCATCAATTTAATATTTCCAGCCAGCGAATCTCTTGCACTGACATTCTTGAAATCGCGAATAGAATACCAATCCTTGTTGAAACCATACTTGTTAACAAATGCCCAGTATAGATCATACAGCATTGTAGCCCAGACAGTTCCAATTGAATGCACTTGGCGGTACTCTCTCATCACATTCCCATAGTGCAGCGGGTTGATACTCATATCGATAGCATAAGGATACTGACGGATACCTCTGCCGGCAGCGTACTCTCCCAGCCTTACAATCAGCTTATCAGTATCAGTCTCCTTCATACGCAGTGAGGTGCCCACAAAGTCAGACCAAGCCTCTCCGAGTCCACCAGACTCTCCAAATCCAAGACAATTGGAATTAGCCGGACCTCCAGTGAGACGAGTAGAGATGCCATGCGTGTACTCATGAATAATGATATCATTTTCAAAGTCACCATCTCTCATAGGCTTGTGCATATTCCAGACATACATTCTCATTCTTCCCTTAAATCCATCTGGGGGAGATGCAAAGTTGGCATTATTGTAGCCTGAGCCATCTTGAGCATTTGCAATAACAGCATCGTTTCCTCTGCCACCTCTGCCAAAATTGTCTTCCTAAAAGTTGCCAGACTATTCATCAAATCCAAATAACAGAAAAATGTCATGGACAATGTTGTTGTAGTAGAACAAATTATCAATCGAAGCATTGATGTAAGTGTCTGGCTACTTGGACAGATCAAGGTCATGGTTGAAAGTTTTGACATCATCAACAATCTCAGCCTTTGGACGATAGCTGTTCTCAAAGTTACCGCGACCGTTTGGATTAGACTGCGCATAGACATTGTTACCTGCAGTCTGCAACTGGAACTTGGCACGTCTCGAGTCATTTTCATCAAACATCCAACCCTTAGGAGATGCGTACTCATCTTCAGGATCTCTCACCACGGCGCGTTCTCCATCCGTAGGATCATTCACACCCACAGGATAAACGTTGTAAGCAGTAGCTTCACTAACCCAGTCAATCAATTGCAAAACATTGCCGTTCATATCCATCTGAACGTTAAACCAGTTATCTTGATCAACCATATCAGCAGAAATATCCCAAACAGGAACAATACGCTACTCTTCGGTGATCAAGTAACGTTGCATCATCTTGACTTCATTATCATTGGCAAAATCAACATTAGTCACCACGACTACAGCCTCATCATCGTTCTCAGTCTGACCAGGGAAGACAGAGTCATCATCATTCAGCAGAACAGTGGTCAGCAGAGACTGATCAGGAGCAGGAACGTTAACAAACTCTGCCAGCTTGATTACAGCCTGTACAGGGTCCACTGGCTGTTTCATCACAAACTAATCCTCAGATTCAAAACCCAATGACTAATCTTCAGGTACCTGGTCACCTTCATAGAATGTGTGATACATTGACAAGACACGGCCGAATTCATCAACGTTGATATTAGCATCGGCATTCACAATCTCAGCACCATCATAGATTTGACGCAGGTAGACATGAGTTACACCATTATCACTCTTGTAATGATTCTTCACCTTGAAAGAGTAGGAATCAGAAGTTGTTACAGCCTTCTCAAAGAACGTTGTTGCAACAATCAGCGGATCGGCCGACGTGGCCTCAGTAAGATGAGAGTTCAAACCGACACCTGCAAAAGACTTGGTTTCAATCTGAGGACCAAACCCAGTAATATGCAGCCTGCAAGTCACAACAGAAGCCAGAGTTAATAAAGATATCACAGACAACATATAAAATGATATGATAATTCTATATGAGTATAAGAACAAGTAGTTAAATGATGAGATAAAATAAGATGAGATGAGATAAGACAAGATGGCCGATGGGGACGATGACTCCAAACTTGAATGTTTCGCGTTTTGAAACAACAGTTCTGTTTCAGATAAAATCACTTTCGCGTTTGTGGTAGATTTTCCCATACAGAAAAGTCGATGGATGCGATGCTATTAACAAGCTGACCAGCAAGTAGTAAGAGCAATGTATTAAAATCAAGTAGAGGGGGGAAAATAAGCATTACAAAGCTAGTAAAAAACACTAAACTTCAAATATTAATAGTGGCAGCTGTGATCAACTCACCATCCCAATTTGATTTCTCTGCAGCGTCCATCATAACGTGAGCCGCGTCCTCGTATGAAACATGATCTCCACAATCACGATTGATCTTTGGCGTTATCATCGGGGAGGATTTCTTTCCCTTGCCGCTCATATAACCGGGGCAAAACACCACATAATTAATACCAGTTGCGCGAATAGCATCAATACACTTCCCGTGCGCGATAAAAGCTTCTTCTGCAGGAGGCCAAGACGATATGATTTTCTTCCACATTGGAGTCGTGCCATCATCGTCCATAATGTTGGTCAGTCCGGCAACATGGACGATCTTCTTCACACCTGCGACCTTTGATTGTTCGGCGACTATTCGGGCAACATCTTCTGCGCCGCCGACGCCCATCAATACTACATCCTAGCCTTCACATGCTTTCTTCACAATATCAGTATCTGTGGCTGCATCGCCGATAAAGATATTAGACGCTGGCAAAGAGAAAACAGTTTCGGCAAATACAACCGCCAACTTATCTTAGTTCCTTACTAGAACCGATAAAGAGTGTCCACGGGCAAGACATTCATGCACCAAACTCTTTCCAAGACCACCTGTAGCACCAACCACTAAAATGGAAAGAGGTTTCTGACTTACGGAGGATGTTGACATCTTGTTAAAATGTTTGATTGATTGAGAGAAAACGCGAAAACTCGATAGAATGATGAGGCTATGTCTGATCAGCCGTTTGTCGCTTCAGGAAAAGAAAGGACCAATCTGAGAGTAAATCAACTCCCCGTGACAAATGAGATGAGATAAAAACAGACCAATAAAAATCCAAAACTCTTTAATTAGCTCACTAGACTTTTCAAAAACTATTTTGTAATCAGATGAGAGCTAGAGCACCCAAGATACCTGCACCAGCAGCAAATACTGAACCGGATAAAGCATGACCAGCGGCGCGTCTAAATGGAGTAGGCAGTATCACGGTGGACGATGTTTATGGCTGGACGTTGTTGATCGGAGCGCCATTAAAGACCACAACCACATCGGTAGGAATTACAGAGGGATACACATCCACAGTTGTAGTAGATGGAGTAATGGTAGTGAAGATTGTAGTGGCAGTGAGCGCAGTTTCTGTAGTACCAACTATTGACGTGACGGTAGTTGAATCAAACACAGTGGACGTTGACGCAATGACGGAGGTTGCACTTGTCTCCACGACATTCACTGTAGATGTACTCACAACAACTTCGCTGGTTACAACAGTGGACGTGCTATCAGGAAGAGTGGCAACACTGGTGATTACAGACGACGCTTCAACCACAGCGGTAGACACTACAACAGCATCACTTGGTGTGGAGGCGACCACCTCACTCACCGCAGACGCGACAGGATCTGAAGGAGATTAAGCCGACACCATCGCCGCGGCTATCGTAGCAATTACAATACAAAACTTCATGTTTTTGATTTTAATACGGGTATATAATAAATTCGCTGACAGTGTACAACTCTATTAATCTAATTGAAAAGATATTTCTGACGCGTTTTTGCAATTGGATTAGCTCAAGTCTTGGCAAGCGCCTCCTGATTTTTCAGGGACTCCTTACACGGTACAATACTGTCACCAGGCAACCTACTGCATTGTTATTGAAAGAAGAGGACCCATACACTACGTAAAGCCATAGTTTTCAATAATCTGAATAAACTGTTATGAACTTTATTTAAATCATTTGCCGTGTCTTTACTCTTTCCTGTTGTACAAGTGCATTGATCGATACAAGACAAACTCGTTAATTTGGGATTAAAACGGAAAATGGCTACACATCATTAGATTATTAAATAGTTAGAGAACTACAGATTACACTAGTACAAAGCTTACATTATTTCTGATTATCGAGCAGATAGAGGCTACAATCCAGATAATCGCAGTACCGGTGACTTTGGCGACAACACAATAATCATGTCATATTCTTGAACGTCTACACTCTTATGACAGTCAGTAAAAACTCACGATGATCAGAATCGGAACAAACGTACCTTATACAACTTTAGAATACAGCGATTAAACTTTCAAAAAAACCGAGCACTTTTGGCCTTCAATTTGAAGACTTGACGATGAACTTTAACGATACCCATATAGATCGACGGAAGATACAAACATGCTCGCTCGCCATTGTTAGAGCGCGACTAATTCATGTGTGGAGACAGGTCGGCCAAGTCTTTATAAATCCTTGCATTTGCTGAATTCTTCTCTGTAGCCATAAGGATAATGATCATCATCCAGCAATATTGCAACGTGTCGAGGAACTTTTGTGAATTATTCTACTGGCAGAAGGTAGAATCGATATAGCCACAATGCATAGACAATTTAGTTTTCAACATGGTTTCTCACTCGGTCAAGTATATAGTACGCTTTAAAGAGCAGTCCAACTAAATATAACACGACCCAGGGATAAGACTGATGTTCCAGACGACTACTTTATTACTACTCCACAGACATTTTGTAGATTGACTAATTTTAAATCGCAAACTAAAATTGTATCAAAATGAACAAATGGATAAAAAGGAAACCATCAAGATTGAAAGCATCATCAGCGATCTATTGGGCAACAAAAACAACAATAATAAATTAAGGCGGCAGTAATGATAAATAAGGTTATGCATATGTACACTGAAGCAACAATGGGAGCAGCGCGTTTTTAAACGTCAGCGATGAAATGTTGTCTGGCCTTTGGTAATACAATATCTGCCCAAGACATGTGTTTTAACTCACCTTAATCGAATAACTGCCGATCGGACGCGTTCAGACTTTGAATATAGGACTACAAATGCAGAAAGGCGTCAAACTTCTCCTTCTATCCAGGGAAATGAACCAGGAAATCTCCATCATAATACTGCACACCACAGTAATCAATGCCATATGAATTAAGCAGAAAGAGAGGAACCACAACCAGCTTACTTTCAATTTCATTATCGTCTCTGTGTCTCAATAAATATTAAATCGCGCCTTGCTCATGAAACTTGAAAAGAAACTCATCCTAATCCCTCATATCCCAGATCTATTGGAAGAATTAACGGGACCAGTCAGACACTTTTACCATGAAAGAACCAGCATTCAAACCATTACAATCGCTAGTAATAACTAATTAAAAGTCTTAAGATCGGCCCTTCTATTACATCAAATTCTGGTATTCAGCCTCAGCCAATATGGATTCAAGCTATATATTGTCATTCATCAAAATCACATCAGAATCCACTACCCATATCCAGGAATCAATAGCTCTATGTTCTTTAAGTAGCTCATTGAGTCGGTAAATTTTATTCCAAACACCGTGGATTTGGCCTTGTGTGTGATCAACCAGTTCAACATGGAAATAGTATCCTTATTTTTGAGCATAAGTTTATATACTTCGCCACCCGGCAACATTGAACTGATGTTAACCACTTTCAAAAGTCAAAATATCAAATTGCATTGACTAATTACCATGTCGGTTCTTCCATAGCTTACAGTAATGACATTCTCTATTACGAATGACGTGATTTCTAATGTATACTCTTGATTGTCGGATAGACTCCCACCAAAGCCGCTAAATGTCCTTATTTCTCCAGTCATCTTACACCCAAAATTTATCGTGTACAAACGCTATCTTCCTCTTACTAATAGCATTATAATCTGTAAGCCATTAGGCATTGTATTCATATGGCATATTCAACCATTCTCTATGTCTGAGCTACTTTTCCAACTATACTCTCCGAAAATAGTAATTAAATAGACCCTGCTCCATCCAGCCAACATCATACAAATCAGACTGCGGAGCAGTATCTATAAGTTCCTTGTAGACGCGACAGGATGGCCTAGTTACAAACATTCCAGCATTAAAAGAACCTTTAAGTTTATAATCTTCAGCAGCAGCAAAATACTAATCTCTCTTCTACGCCTTTAATTTTTGTACAGTGTCCTTGAGCCAATGAAATAACTCATCACGTCGATGTACATAGAGCATATCAGAATCCAGATACATGATCAAATCATAGAATATAAACCGAAACATTTGTAATTTAGTAAAACAGTCCTTCCATTGACCAGTATTCTAAATACCAGGAATACGCACAAGAGGCACCTTTATAACGCGGGCACCCATTTACACAAATTCATCAGCAATCACCTGAGGTATAGTCTCGCCAATGAGAACAACAAACTCAAATGATTACCCATCAACTATCCGTGTATTATTATGAATTAGGAATCTATATGCAAGCAATCTAACACTTTCTAAATAGCCATTAAGCCCATTCTTAAGAGGTATATCAGTCAGCATGGTAATTATGGCAATCGGAGCGAAAGTTTTAGACTTGGGAGACGGGGAGACTGAAATGCGCTCACTATCCTTCTTATCTTACATTAGAGGGGAACAACTCGTATCCAGAGTCTTTGTATTATTATGAAGACGAACGAAATCACCATCATTTAAATAAGGGAGGTCATTGCGTGATTTCTGCAAACTAAAATCATGCCATGAAGCAGTAGATTGACTTTGCATATGCAGATATACTATACTTACGACCCACACAGCGCCTGTGACAATGAGAGCAATCTTCACTTTACTACTCAGACGCATTCTACTAATAATGCTGATGAAATAAAAATTAATTCTTTCAATTCCAACCGCATGGAACTAAATAAATGCCAGCAAAAGATTGCGACCAAGGGAAGCTAATACAACGAGTGGAAAGAAACGCGCAATCTCTCTTAGAACGTTTCAATGACTTTTATTGACGCGTGGATGGTCAAATGTGGCCTTACTCGATTCAGGAAACATTTGAAACGCTAATAAGTCGTGTTTAAAGCCCCGAATTCAAGAACTTTTTCACAATGTTAACGTAACGTTTTTTAATTTGATAACTATCATCGTATTATATTTACTGACATACTACACTTTTAATACAATCAGCACATGAGAATAAGCCACAAACAACCAATATTGTTTCAGGGACCTTAGTGGTAATATCAAGCGAGATGAATGAATGCTGCTGCACGATGAGTACATTGTATTGACTCCGCGCGTTTCTCGTTCGTTCCGTTCGCTCTTTCTATTTTACGATTCAGTTCCTACACTCTATCACTTGGAAGTCACTCAGTATTGAACTTGTCAATTGCATTGTCCCTAAGCATAGTATTGATTATACATAGCATTGGTGGTATCAGGATTTTCTTGTAAGATGGCTAATATTAGAGGTTCAAATCAGCAAGGTTCAAGTGTCAATAGGACGCAGTATCAAATGTCTGATCGATTGCAGTTGTTGGAGCGTTTGGATTACTATTACAAGATTGTGTCTGCTATCATTCTGGCCAAGTAGCATCCATGTTCTGGCCTTCTGCCTGCCAGCACAGCTATCACCACTCACGGTAACTATACTGATGCGTGGGTCAGAGATAATGTCTACTCCATTCTGGCTGTTTATGGCCTTGCACTTGCTTATCGTAGATTAGATGATGATCAAGGCCGCACGTACGAGTTGGAACATGCTTGTGTGAAATGTATGCGCGGACTCCTAAATGCCATGATGAAGCAGTCTGACAAGGTGGAAGCTTTCAAAAAGCAGCAGAGTGTTGAGAATGCATTGCATGCAAAGTACAATACGGCCACCGGAGAAACGGTTGTTGGAGATTCTGAGTGGGGGCATTTGTAGTTGGATGCCACCAGCCTGTTCGTCCTTATACTCGCCTAGATGACTGCCAGTGGTATGCATATTATATACACTGTGGATGAAGTTGATTTTGTGCAGAATTTGGTTTTCTACATTGAGCGAGCGTATAGAAGCCCAGACTTTTCGCTGTGGGAACGTGGTAATAAGATTAATCATGGAGAGCCGGAATTGAACTCTTCAGCCATTGGTATGTGCACAGCTGCTCTGTAGGCTATCAATGGTCTCAATCTATTTGGTGCCAAAGGTGGTAGCTCTTCGGTGATCCATGTGTTGCCTGATGAATTTACTAGAAACTTTACTACTCTGCACTCTGCCCTGCCGAGAGAGTCTCTAAGTAAGGAGATTGACGCTGGTCTCCTATCTGTGATTTCTTATCCTGCGTTTGCTGTTCATGATACTTAGCTGCTGCGCAATACCAAGTAGGAGATTGTTAGTAAGTTGGGAGGCAACTATGGATTTAAGAGATTTCTGCGTGATGGTCATTAGACTTCTGTTGAAGATACGAGTAGATTGCATTACAATCCATAGGAGCTGAAAGTTTTTGAGAATATTGAATGTGAATGGCCTCTCTTTTATACTTATATGATCCTGGATGGCCTGTTTAATGGCGATGAAGAGCAGGTTGAGAAGTATCGTCAACAGTTGTCTCGTTGTCTGATTAATTCTTCGTCTTTATCCGCTAATGGACACGCAGGTGGTAGTGATCATCATCATCATCATCATTCCGGTGGTGATGCTGTGACCAGTCATCAGAATTCTTTTAATGGATCAATGCAGCTGACTGTCATTCAAGAAACGTCCCCGATGGAACGCCCGGCCAACTTGAATGTTCTTCCGCCTGATGTCTTTTTAGTACCAGAGCTGTATATTGTTCCATTGGACAAGGTTGAGGAAGAGAAAGCTCATCCAAAGTCTCAATAGCGCGTACCTAACGAGAATGTCCCTCTAGTATGGGCGCAAAGTTTGTATCTGCTTGGTGAGTTGGTTTATGAAAACTTATTGAGTCCTTCTGATATTGATCCTCTTGGTCGTCATATGATGCCAGTGGTTAAATCCAATGCTACAGATGTCATTGTGCAGATTGCCTTAATTTCTGAGGATACAGCGTTGTAGTAATAGCTATCCACATTCGGATTGGAGAGTTAGACTCCGGATCAGGTTGCCCCTATTACGATTGCTTCTCCGCATGGTTTGAAAGAGGCTTATAGTGTACTGGGTGCTAATTCCAAGTTGGGTCTGAGTGGTCGACCATAGAGACCGATTGGATCACTAGGAACGTGTAAGTTGTATCGCGTATCTGGTCGATTGTATGCATTTACACCATAGTTTATGGATTGGGAAGAGTTTTACATGACCATGGATAGCGAGTATCTTATCTCCGTCATTGAGAGTGAATTGATGTTCGTCCGCAACAATTGGAGTCTGCCTGGACGCCCGACAATGGTAATGATGTTGACTCATTCCAATATCGGACCTATGCTTCTGCAGCAGAATAAGTACACGGCCAATCAGAGCTACGGTAGGAATCAGTAGAAGGTGTTTGATTTTATGATGACTCTGAGAACGGGAGTTATTTCTAATGGTGTGCGTGTAAAGTTGGGCAGACTGCATGAGTTGGTGAGCACTTCCTGCATTCAAAGTCTGGACTTCCTGACTACTAAGATTGAGTAAGGCTATTTGAATTCTGCAATTGAAATTGCGGATGGCCGCCGAGTAGTTAATTGGGAGCAGCTGTTAGGAGGTGTCAAATAACGTAAGAAGTGGGACTCTAAATTGAATCTTGGTCCAGAGTTTAGTATCTCCAAGTCTGCAGGTGCTTCTCTGTCTAGTTCTGGTGGAGCGGGGAGTTTAAGTAAAATTCGCAGGTAGGATAGTTATGAGTTGAGAACAAAGGAAACCTCTCGTAGCAAGTACACTGTCGGGCCACCTAAGAATACAAGCGAGTTCAAGTTGAAAGTTGCAGAGATTGATCACACTCTACACCCAGATTCTCCTGCTCATACTCACAAGAGATCTCATACCTATAGCTAGACGAGTAGTAGTAGCACCGCTGCTCACACCAAGATTGGAGATGTGGAGAGATTGAAATTGAAGCTTGGCGATAGTTCTCAGCTGAATTTTGCAATTAATTAACTAAGTAATTCTATGAATCTGTATGATCAGGCTGATTTGTTATACTACATCTCCAGCTGCAAAGGATTTGATTTTGTTGTTCATTTGTAAAATCAAGATGGTTCGGCTTCCACTTCGTAGTCCACTGTAAGGGAACTTGTTTAGGAAGTTTATGAGAATGCTATGAACTTGAAAATGTGGGAAGTTGTGCGTGAGGCTGCAGATATGTTGAAGAAAGTGGCTAGTAGTTTGACTATTTCTGTTACCGACCTACTTATTAGGTAGACTTATATCACATTTGGTCACGGGAATGATGAATATACCTTGTTGAAGCCTGTGTCTCCTGACTAGTTGACAAAGATCATTTATCAAAAGTGTCACGGTGAATTGGGAATGGCACCGTTGTATCAAGAGCTATTGCTGTATTTGAGCAGCTTTATAAAGTCTGAGCCACATCTATTCAGTTCCATGTACAGAGTGAGAATTCATTTTATCATCTCTGCAATGTTGGAGCAGATTCAGTTTTTGCGTCAGTGTGATCACGGTGCTAGCATGGACATTCTGTTGAAGTTGTCTCCTATGGATATCAAGACACTGTTGGGCTATATTCTGCGCGCAAAAGACTCTTTGTGCACATCCTTGGCCACTGAGAATGCTTTGTACCAGATTCCTCTTCTGTCACCTGGGAATAATGGATTGGAGATCAATTTGACAGTTCAAAGTGCTGGCTATTATGACGGATCATTTGCTAATATTGGCGTGAATGGTCAGTATATTGTGAAGGGCGGCTAGCGCGGTCTCAATGTTGCGATTGTGAGCATGACCGAAGGCTCTGTGTGTAGTGTTGAGCATTTCGATACCTGGGCTAGTGGTGAGTAATCAGACAAGTTTATTGCGTTCGTTGAGAATAATTGCGGTGCTCCCAATGGTAACAGTGGGAAGTTTTTGTTGATATCAGTGCGCGATGAGGCCACTGAGAGAATGACAGATAGATGCAAAGAGTTTTTGAAGTCTCTGGGGTCCAATGATATCAAGTACTTGAAGTATCGCGATTCTTGGTGTATGATTTGCTAGTACCTGAACGGTGAATGGAGTCTGTTGGTTGAGCATTTACAAGCTGCAAAGAATGGATCTACTCCAGTTATTGAACATACGTACCATAAGCGGCAGTAAAGTGAAGAGGACGTCGAAGAGGGAGATTAATTCTAGCCGTTGCAGCACCTCCGTTCTGAACGTGTCCTGCCATCTAAAGGTTAATGGGGCCGTCGCAGAAAGATTGAGGGTGCGTTGTAGAGAACTCCATTTAACTTTTACCCAATGATTCATCGCATGTTGGAGCGTGTTAGAACTGGTATGAAGGTTGGCTCTTTCACTCTATCCCGTAATCCGACTGTAAGTGAGAAGACTCCCGAGGAAATAAGTTTTGCCCTGCTGGTGGATTCGATGTTGAGTTATATTGATCCGGCAGAGAGAATGATCGCTATAGAATGTCTGACTATATTGTACGATGTTGATTAGGTGCATAATAATTTGGATTTCTTGTCAAAGGTGGACGTACTTGATATCGCGTGGCTGCTGGAATGCGCTTATCAACTACATTGGGATGCGTTTATAAACACGGAAGTTAGAAAGTCAATTGCTACTGAATAGAAGCAGCAGAGTCTAAGTGAACAAGATATCCAATCAATGAAGAGTCAATATCAGTACTGTTAACATAAGGATGTGGCGAAGAAGCTGTTCATCGACTTGCCTGACATTGAAACGAAAGGCTTCTATGCATCTGCTATAGCGAAAACGTTTGGAATTAAACTGGATGAATGATATTCGAACTAGAACTTGTAAACTCAATAATAAATCTTGACGAACTTGTCATAGAGTCGATAATTTTGCCTTTTCTTATGATCCTATCAGTACTTGTAGTTTACGCGTAGTCTTTGGTTTTTATTTACACCAGTCAACAATAATCTCTTGTTCACTTGCATATTCAAGCCAAAGAGAGAGACAACAAGTACATTAATGAAGAAGGAGGAGAGGGCGCGTATAATATCCTCAAGAAGCAATGTCTAACGTTGAAACTTTCACGCTTTATGGATGATCGTAATATTCTGCTTAGCAACGGCCGCCCGCCATTGTTCGCGCTTGTCTGATTTGACCAAACACCACAACGGAGAAGATAAACAAAGTCCATCCAGAAAATAGACATCTTCCGTTGTGACTTTACTTACATCAACAATAACAACCACCTCAGCATAAATATATATATTTATTTATATACTTATATTTGTTCAAGTGTTTAAATTAGAAAATGTCTGGAAGCAATAGTTAGACTTCTTGGGATAGTAATTTTTGGGTAAGTTTCCACCTAGTTGTTTCAATCCATAAATGACATACAATGAGATTCGAAATACTCATATGATGATGAGTGTAGGGAGAGGGTAATAAAGGATTCGCCGTTGTTGATAATAGATTGGAGGAGGGATTCAATTCGCTGAATGAATTTTCAGGATATTTCGGTAATCGTGCCAAGCTGGAGACTGAGTATGCAACCCATCTGGAGGCATTGGCCAAGAGCTCTGCTTTCAAGGCAGATCACGGCACTCTGAAGGCTGTTCTGGACAAGCTGATTGTCACAACTCATCAACTGAATGAGATGCACTTATCATTTGCCAAGAAACTCATTCAGGATGTCGATGTTCCGCTGGGCAAGTTTAAGAATGCACAGCGTCAGTTGAAGAAGCATCATGAGGCAGAGATGGACAAGGCGACCAAGAATGTCCAGAAGGAGGTGCTTAATGTGGACAAGTTGAAGAAGGATTACTATGCCAAGTGCAATGCCATGAAAGCCGCCGTCCAGACTGCTGCTAAAGGTCAGACTGATCGCATGACCAAGAAGGAGTATGAGAAGATTCAGGAGAAGGCTATCAAGGCCAAGAAAGATGTGGACACCTCCGAGTTGGAATATAAAAATGCCGTCAAGAAGTATGAGCAGGCACAGGATGTCTGGGATGAGAAAATGGCTCAGGCTGCACAGGAGATTCAGCGCAATGAGAATGAACGTCTGGCACTGATAAAGTCCACTCTGGCCAATATTTTGGATGCCCAATTGAAGATGATCAGTGATGCTCATGTGAAGAACATCAACGAACTTCGCCAGTCTGTAGAGTCTATCAATGTGGATGCTGATATGAATGAGTGGATGAATAAGAATAAGACTGGAGATGTGAAGGCTGTGCGTATAAAGTTTGAGAGTTTCTTTGGTGATGTTGCACCTAAGAAGGCTGCCATGATCCGCTCCTCCAGTTAGCGAGGTGGATTGAATGGCAGTTAGGGTGATTTGCTGTCTTAGACTTCATCCCAGGCCGGCATTAATCGCAGCAAGACTAATTTGCTGTCGAGCATCAAGGCAGCTAAAGAGAATGAATCCAATGCTGCTCTTTCGGCTAGTGGAAGTAGCTCTAATGTGAAGGCTGCGCTGGCTGCTCACTTGTTATAGAGCTAGAACTCTTAGTCTGGTGCGGCAATTAGTGAAAATGATGTCAGTCGTGCACGTTCCTCTTTGAAGAATTTGAGCATTGCCGGTAACAATAACTAATCCAATTCGAATCTGAGCTCACCTTTATCTGCAGTTGCGGCAGTGGCAGAGAGGCCGCAGTCAGAAGAGTAGCCATCACGATAGGTTGTGGCTGCGCCGGAGAATTCTAAAAAGTAGGAGGAATCCAGCGAATAAGCTCCTGCTGCCAGTAAGAATGAGAAAGTGGAGCAAGTTAAAGCTGCCAGTGAAAGCGCTAGAAAGCTAACTATTGAGACGCAATAACGTCCGACTGATCTTGTGAAGGACGGTGTGGCTGCTGAGGAGTAGCAATAGCAATAAGAAACAGTTAAGGCGGCGAAAGATGCTGAAGATTCTTAAAACGCTGCTGCAGCTGCTGCTGAAAATAAGAGACAGTCTGCATTAAAGACCGCTGACTCTGGATTCGGCGCATCTCCAATGACTGCCAGTGTTTCTGCTCAAGCTTAGAAATTTGAGTAGGCCGCTTAGTCTAATTCGACTGCTACTGCCACCTCTCCTATTAGAGAGACAGCGCCTTAGTTGAGTGCTAGTGAGAAGAAGCCTGCAGAGTAGTAGCAATCCTCAGAGTAAAGTGCAAAGGTGTAGAATCCTCAAGTCGCTGCTGTGGCCGCAAAGGAGCGCGTGTTCACCAGACGATCCATCAAGATGGAAGGTTGGATGGACGTGTGTGACGATAGCAATAAACAGTGGGTTAAGCGCTGGTGTGCTTTAGAAGGTGGCTATATCTGGTTCTTTGAAGACTAGGCAGATAACAGTAAACCACAGGGAATGAATAAGCCTAAATCTATGGCCAGCGTGGCCAAGAGTACTCTATCCAGAGGTAATCAGGTGCAAGGTTGGGAAGTGCCAGATGTTGCTGCAAAAGGTCCTCATCTTTTGACTCTGAATGTTGGCGGCAAGAGACAGATGCTTCTCTCGTGCTCTGATGAAGATGACTGCAACTACTGGTACGAGCAGATTGATTCTGTCATTAAGAAGAAGTGAGTCTTTGAGTTTTGTCCGCTGCGTATAGTATTGATTTGTTGATTGAGTTATGGATTGATATACGCGATGAGATGATGAAGATGTTGTTGGTAATGGTGATGATGATAAAGAAGCTATGAGAGAATATAAAAATGTTTTAAAATGTTGGTCTTTGTTTTGATCATTTATATCGTAGAAGTTGCTTTACAATACGCGTCTTATATGCTTATCTAACCAAGGCTTGTAAGGGGCCTTACCAATCGTAGTCTCCATTTTCATCAGATAAAGAATCCAAAAGGTTTTGTAAAATTAACGGGCAATTTCTCGTGTGGTATGGTCAACTTCAATGTCATTAATTCAGCCTTATTATTACTATAATTTGGATCGCTCCTCTTTGTGATTATACATAGTGCCCTCAGTGTGGCTAATAATTCACGATTTACTGATAATGAAGGGGAATATGCTTTAGAATCAGTCACTAAACTCAATAAAAGTCTTGTTAATAACAACAGCCGAAATAATGATTTGCATTATATGCGACAAGATTTTGGATAATTACCGCCTATTTAATATTTAAATGATGATGATGATGATGGCTAGTAGTAGCGTGATGTGAATGCTACCTCGCATAGTAGAGTTGTAAATGAAAGAGTGGATGATCGCGTTCTGGATAATCTAAGTCTTTATGCAGAGCTAAGCGTGATGTCTTCTCATTGTCTGCATGATGCGTGTCTTGGCAATTTCGCTCATTGTCTTCATCGTTTATTTAAAAAGAAATTACTAACTGATCGTTTATTAAATAGAGGACACAGCAAGTTTACTGTTATTTAAAAGATTTCCACTTATAATCAAGAGTGGCTGGTAGGCGGGGAGGCGCTGATTGGTTCGGTGACTATAGCTGACTAGAAGAAGGCCATTGTTATATCTTTCCATGGCAGCACTCGGCTCTCAGACTGGTTAAATGATTTCGCAATATGGTAATCGTAATACGTACCTATATCCGAGAAGGATCTATCCGGTGCAACTGGAAAGCTAGATCAAAATCTTGTGAAAGCCAAAGTCCATGCTGGTATCTGGGCTATTTACTTGAAATTGCGACAGTCAGTAATAGAGGCGATCAAACGCATTATTAGATCATCAGACTCCATTACAAAGTATACCTCAATTAGACTTACAGGCCATTCGTTAGGTGGAGCTCTCTCCTACTTTTTGATGTTGGATTTGGCCGTTCTGAAAATTGAATATGCAGAATTTCAGGCTGTAGATCTGATTGACATTTATATTTATGGAACACCTAAGGTCGGCAATAAATGGTTTAATCTATATGCTTATTCTGTGCTTAATCAGTTGAAAGATACTATTGCTATAAATCGCGTGGTTCACGCCAATGATCTAGTTCCTAGACTGCCACCAACGTAGCTCGGCTATTTGGACTACCTTGACAGTCGTAACGGAACTTTCTACTGGCTCGATGGTAATGGAACAGCCCATAAGTGCGTCCATTTGTAGTAGAGCCATACTTCATCATCAATTAATAATGCTGGAGTAAAGCAGTGGGATACTTTGTAGATGAATAGATCGTCTTTCGATCGCTTGTGCCGTTTTCATGGCTGGACCAGGCGCGGCCATTCGAGTTACTTCACAAAGCAGTGGCTGGTTAAGAAGGAGTGCAAGAAGTTAAAGTGACCACAAGGTAAATTCGAATTCGATTTACTCATTAGATGTTATAATCTTTTGGCCTCTCTTTTACTACAATCTTGATATTTTTCTACCAAAGAATGACTGACACTCTTGGCTATACCATGCGGTCTCAAATAATCTGATCGCCTCTTTGATAAGCCACCGTGAGAGAATTACTCGGAAATTCGTTAACCTGCTCAGCCCCTCTGATAGTCACTTTTACCTTCTTCTATTTAAGGACCTTTTTGTAATATTGCTCTATTTAAAAGTATCCCCCAATTTAGATAGTAGCTAACATTCGATCATGTATTATATTGCGAAGATCTTATTTTTCGCTGCATGCTACCTCTCCGAGCAAATTGCTTTCCAGTCTCAGTCTAATATGATGTTGAGTGACATTGCTGCTGACAGGTACGTTAGGGAGCCTGTTGATGGTAGTTATCAACGATTTGTTATTGGTAGTCACATTGGGCCATTCGATGTGGATTATGCATCTTCTGACTCCGCTGGTGAATCCTCGCATGGTAAGGTTGGTGGACAGCTGGTAAAACCTCCGAGTAGATTGCATGTGACTGTTCCGTTGAATGGTTTACGCGCTGAAGATGGTTTTGCTGACAAGTCTAATCCTGAGGCATCAAAGGGTCAAAAGCGATCTGTAACCATATTTTTGGGTGGTATGATCGGACTGGTGCCCATCTACTGGTATTATGATGCTATGGCGCGTCTAAGCATTGCGGGTGACGGTATGGTGGTCGTGGCTTTGGATATGCTGACTGAGTTCCCGTAAAGCTATGTGGGTGTGGCAGGTGTTGTAGATAAAGTCTAGCAATGGATTGAAGGTGGTCATCTGTAGGATTATATTGAACGCGAACTCGGTGTGGAATATGCTCTTAACATTGATAAGTTCAATCTGATGTCTCATTCCAGTGGTGCTTAGTCTATGATATACTTATGGAAGCACAAGTTACAGAATGGATACAGATATAATTCCTTACTGTTGTGGGATCCTGTTGATGCTATGGGTGAATATAAGGATATTGCTGATGTTGACGTTCAAGGTATTGAATTACCACCGCCAGTGCTGGATCCATCCAATGCTGACCAGTTCAAAGATCATGACACTCCATTCTTTATCGTTTCTACTGGTCTGTGTCACTTGCCAAGTATCAACATCAAACCACCAAAGTTTGTTCGTGACAAGCTGCGTAAATGGCTTCCACCTATTTTTGACCTGGACAAGAGCGTGGTGCCTGCTTGCTGTCCTGACAAGCTTGGACCAGAGAGATTCTACAAGGCTCTATCTGGTCATTAGTCAAAGCTATTCGCAGGTTACCAAGAAGCTGATATCAAGCATCATGGAAATGCTTCAGATTTAGTTCTGACCGGTCATGCCACTGGCTATCACTTGAACATGACTCATATTGGTCATTGTGATGTGTTGGATGATTTCTGGAGTTTTGCAAGTAACCAGTTGAAGATGTGCCGAACTATTATACAGGACAGACTGAAGACGCATAAGTGGTTTTCACCTGATGATCCGAGTGGAGATCATTACGGCGGCTTTGAGGGATATAAGCGTGCTCATAAGCTAAGTGACTTCAGAATGGCGTTCAGTTCTTCTACCGCTGCATTCCTAGATTATGTTAACGCGGATGCAAGTAAGAAGTTGAAGTCATCAGCTAAGCAATATCTCGATCGCTTATTTGCCTCCGATTCAAATGTTGAACATGAGACCAAGCGTGAGAGTGTTGAATCTCGTACTCGCAGCGCATCCATCAATAACTGATAATATCAAAAATGCTTAGTATCTGAACTATCTACTCGGGCCGATTTGATACGTGTAACAAGTGAACAAGAGGAGATACTTAACGATAAAATTATAATCCAACTTTTGAGCTTCTTTTTTTATACTCTCATAACTTAGCCGTGTATCAGATATTTCAGCGCATTACTACAGATAATTCAACGTTATCTTGGTCATTGTCCGCGTAATCAGAAAACTCTCGATTTATGAAATGATCGAGTGATTTCAAGGAGAATGATCAAGAGAAAGCGTATATTCTTCGCACGCGATAAGCTGAGAATTGCAAAGTTATATCACTGTAAAAGTGGAGATGGATACAGACGAAGAGAAACGGTTGATGTATGAGAAGCTGGAGAAATCAGAGGCTGTTGCGCGGAAAGAGGTTGAAGCCGTTTAATCATATGAGAATCTTCTGGTGTCGTAGATTTTGAACGACGATGTGGTGGCAGGCAAGTAGCATTTCCCATCGCCCGATTTCCCACTTACACCTGGCATGATGTGTAAACCGCCGGATATACCTTTTGTAATATATGATAATGTTATCAAAGTTCGACAACAATATCCTTAAATGTCAAAGCTGCGTAATAATAAGGACGTGACTGAAGAAGAGCCAGTCCCCAGGCTTCCCATCTATCAATTTAGAAAAATGATAAAAATGGAGCTGCCATCTTACAGATACCTCCGCAAGTCTATAGGCGCAAGAAGCTTTGCGTATCAAGATAATCTCAGAAATTAGTTGAATTTAAAGTATGCTAAGCAGAAGTGTTGCACTGCATGCCGCTTACCAGTTGACTATTATCAAAATCAACACGAGTATGGCGAGACTGTGCAAGTTCATGAGGCAGTTTTAGAAATGCTTTATAATGCAAAGGATCGCTTCTCTTCCCGCAATAATAAGAATGACAATAGAAACGCGTCGACAATAGATCATTCTAAACGGAAGAGGCAAGCGGAAACTGATAATGAGGATAGTTGGCAGGAGGAGGAATTAGAGCGATACAAGCACGACGAAGCTGATTTAATTGCACTTGATGTCATTGCTGATCAGGGTGTATCAATGTTTTAGTAGTGTGAAGTTAAGGGCAAATTGTGCTATCCGTGCTTTTATCTACGCATTAAACGCGGCTATTATCGTCACTACCAAGGCGATAAAGAAGCTCTTGCTGCAGATTTGAAGATTTATGGTAAAAGCCTGCCTCTTTGACTTTGCTATATACATTATGTTGATATACTTTCAATTGTGTAAAGTAATTATATTTCTTTTATCCATCACTAGTAAACCCATTTTTTTACGATTGAGCCTTGTATTTTCTATCACGTTTGAAACTGCTGGAAACCCCGACTTTTTGTTCCCCTCTTCACACTCATCGACAGAAACGCGACGCGCATTAATTCTCTTATCTTTTTCAGAGTAATCATCAACAGGTGATACGCCTTATTGTTTAAAATGCTTGGACATGTACATACCCTCTAAGATAACAATTAGGATGAAAGCTAATGCAAGAGGATACGGTTGCATTATGATCAAGATCAAGGATTTGTTGCAAAGGCTTTAGAGCTAGAGACTGACAGCGGCACCGAGTCGGAGGGCTCTGATGACAAGTAGAATGATGCAATTGG
The DNA here is from genome assembly GCA_023515745.1 of Amoeboaphelidium protococcarum. NCBI lineage: Eukaryota > Fungi > Aphelidiomycota > Aphelidea > Amoeboaphelidium > Amoeboaphelidium protococcarum. Next base: position 1,825,358 of record JALECJ010000258.1, read on the forward strand.
TGGTCAAAATTCTTCATCGCCCGTGTCTAGATACGATGATAATTCATCTAGTGATGTGGATTAGTCAAATGAGTAGTAAAAATAAATCTAAATTCAGCCAGATGTTGATCTCGAGGAAGAATTTCGCCAAGTGTTTGAGGATGATGAAGATGATCTAATGCTATTGCACGCGGACAATTACTTCGATCTAGAAGGGGCGTTGGATTGTGATTTCGATGAGCTGGAAAGACTTGCAACTATTGTGTGGACTGACCGAGAGAAGGATTAGCTCTATCATTGTCTGAGATCGTATCCTCAGTGGAATATCACAAAATATGAGTAAATAATCAGGACCAAGACCGCGCGCTAAATTGAATAGTATCTGAATTTACTTCGACGTGGATCTCTAGCTGTTGGAATGCCAGTTGAGCAGGAAGAAGCGTGTGATGATCTGTCCTGTCAAAGTGATGAAGATGAACTGGAGAATACGATGGAAATTTGGAATATCAGAGATGACATCATGGGCAAGAGGTCAAGTATAATGCCCACAGACCAAGAATGGCACTATGTCGGCAGAGAGTATGATTTGGCTGAGGAACGCGCTGCTTATCTCGTCTCGAAACAAGAAGAATGGGAAGCGATCAAGATGGAGCGATTGCGAAACGGTTTGAGTGTTCAGATCGCGTCAAACTGGCGACAGCTTGTCGAACACAAAGAGTACGAGCGCATTAAGCAAAATCCTCATTTCATGTACAAGGGCCACAATTCGTATCTGGTGTATTCTAATCAGTAGTATAACCAGATCGCTCCTGAATATCAGTACAAATTTTTTCGTGGGTGGATTTATAAGAATATAGAGACGGATCATCGTCATCCTGAAGTTACTTATTACGCGGAGAAATTCTTGGGCGCGTTGTCTGATGACGAGGTTGACAGCGATGACGATGAAGAAGAAGCAGCATTGTAGTAGAAGCCGATTAAGAAGGTTGTTAAGAAGACGGCTAAGAAGACTGCTAAGAAGACTAAGAAATAGTCGAACTTGAAGGCGGACAAAAAGGCTGCTGTAGTCTCTCCGTATATTGACATTTTTTATATCAATAACTTGAAGCAGCTAGCGCGTTTTGTGTTCATTAATCACCCAGATGCTCATATTTTGGAAGAGTCGTTTATCTATATGTTCATGGCGCTGATTGAAGACTTTATAACTCCAATGCTGCACATTCTGAGTGGACAGGATTTAGAGTATTTGCAAATGTATTCTGATAGGCACACTACGCGACATTATTCAATGACAAATTTGAAAAGGAGAACTCAGTTTACAATTGATCGTTAAATGATTGAAGATGGTCTATATGCATGGCAGCTAAATAGAAAAAGCTCTTATTGCAAATCTCCAGTTCATACGCGACTTGGACCTCTGATTTAGCGTTGGATATCAAAATTAGCAAAACCGAAACGGCCAATAGAATACTCTGAAGGAAATATCGAGTAATTTATGGATGAGAGAACTGAATTCCGACGGTACCTATAATAACATCTCACTGTGCGGTCTGAAATAGATATTGAAGAAGATAACTAAAACACCGAGTAACATTGATGATCGATTTGTACAATACATATAACGTTGCTTTCTAAAGTTATTATTATTCAGCCTCCATAGTGACTGGTCATCATCCAGCTTTCACTCAATCTATGACTTCTGTCAAGCCCCATTTTACTTTTTCATATTCGCTAATCATTTCGCCACCACCAAAGTTCCAAACATAGACTTTCTGGTCAAAAGAACTACTGACGATACGACTGCCATCAAATCTAAGATTCCAAACTGGAGCCAGATGCTTTCGGAGAGAGTACAAGAGAGTGCCTTGGGATAGGGACCAGACTTTTATGGTTTTATCGCTAGAGCCACTGACAATCTTGTCTTTGTCAACTTACAGAGTAACGATATCGTCTTCATGACCGACCAGCTATTACACCTTTTTCAAGTCCTTTCTACTCCAAACAGTGATGGTCTTGTTCGTGCCGCCAGCGATAATATAGCTATCGTTCATTTCTAGGCAGTAGATTTTACTGTCCCGACCTTCAAGACGTAGTGTTTCGCAATGATCATAACCTTCTCTATTCCAAACACGAATGCTTCCATCACAGCTACCACTAACAATATAGTCATCATCCAGAGATACACAAGTCACAGCGTCGGTGTGACCAGTTAAAGTAGAAATACACTCACCGGATTTGATATCCCAGACGCGTAAATCATGATCTGACGAACCAGATACAATGATGGTAGAATCAAAGTTCACACATTCAACTTCTTTTGTATGACCAATGTACGTTTATAAACACTGTGCATCATCAATTTTCCACAATTTTACACTGCAATCTGATCCTCCGGTAACCAATAGGCCATTCTAACCAAATTTAACTGCAGATATAATACCTTAATGGCCAACTAAAGTGCAGATGGGATGACCAGACCTGGTGTCCCACAATTCAGCAACTGATGGCCTGTCTGAGATCGGGGAAACGGATAAGGCACGGTCGAGTTCAGAGGATACTTGTACGCAGATTTCGCTGTAAACACCAGCTGGTGGTAACTATTGCCGCTGCTACTTCTATTTTACTGCCGTCTCTACAATGTATCTACCACGCTGCCAATTGATCTCTGTCAGATAATTCTCAATCAGAATCTTTTTCCAGGGAGCTCTGGAGTGAAACAGGGAGGGCGAGGTGGACAATACCAGAGTATTCGGGGCAGAATTACGCTATTTCGCAGTATTTGTAATAGATTTCTATCCTATCTGATTAATATTCTGAGCATGCATCATTAATCGCCAATGTTGGATCGGACGGTAGTTGTGTTGCCTGCACACCATCCTCCAAATCTCTTCGTTATGCTCAATTACACCACGCCATTGTCTTGAAACAATCAGGCAGGCGGCAAGATCAGAGGCACCCAAATTGGCCAATATTAACACGGCCAATTCTACTGGCAGTTTTAATACAAAATCAATTTTTATATAATATTAACTCATCTCCATTTCCTATTGTGATGTAGTAATCATTCCAGATTGAGATTAGACTTAAATAGGATACGACTATTATTAATCAGTCAGCAAAGTATCTGGCATTAGACCAAACAGCGCTTGTAAAGACTTTGACATTTACGAAAATTGGCCATACACACTATTTATCATTTGCAAGTATTAATTAAAAGTTGCTTTACCGTAAGATATCTGACGATTAAATGTGAGTTACTTAAAGTTAGATGCAAAAGGTCAAACATCATGTGATCAAGGCTATTTTCGGTTCCAATTCAAACCAACTATAGCAATCGATCATCCAAATTTATCTCGAATGGAATTAAAGTGCAAATAATACTTGATTTTTCAAAACACACTGTAGAATACTTGGTTCTAATAAAATACATTATGCTTCTATATATAGTGAAGCAAAGTTTCAGTGATACAGGTAAACTATGAAAGTTAATCTTAAAACAACCATTCACAGTCATTGCGCGTTTGATCGTTCAGGACGAATTTTCACGCCCTCGATTTGCTCCAAATGGGAGTAAAAAGCCGAGCTGAATTAAACCGAGTGAGTCGGCGTTCCGTTTCTCTTCATAAAACGACTGCAAAGTGCGCGATCGATCAGAGATGACCAATATGGACAATGAATTGAATGCTCTTCTTCTACCAAAGCAAGACTAAAGTTTTAGACACCGTAATTTGAAGTATATTCGATGGATTGTGTTATTATTAGCGTGTCTTCTACTCTTTGGAAACTATTACTGCTATGACATTCCCGCCGCGTTGAATGTCCAGTTGCGGTAGTACATTGGTCATCCATATGATGAGTGGTAGTTTGAGTTTAATTCGCTGTACACCGCCTACTCTTTCCCTAATCTTATATTGCCTATATTTGGCGGTATTATGGTGGACAGAATGGATTCGAATCGTATATTGTTAATCTTCTCTGTGCTTGTGCTCGTCGGCACTTCTCTCTTCACCGTGGGAAGTCTGTAGAAGTTGTATTGGGTAATGATAGTGGGACGGGCCTTGTTTGGTATAGCAGGAGAGTCTCTAGAGGTGGCATAAGCCAAGATTACTACAGATTGGTTCCAACATCATTCTCTTGGACTTGCGTTGGGATTCAATCTTACGGTTGCGCGTCTTGCCACAGCTCTAAATGATATTATAAGTCCAGCTATATTCAGTTCTTTTAATCTTGCATCAGCTTTGTGGTTTGGTACTATTACATGTTTGTTTAGCCTCTTATGTGGTCTTTTACTGGCTTGGATTAATGGTAAATATTACAAATTTGTTGACAAGGAGAAAGACTTTGACTAATACGATGACAAAGAAGATGCTGTAGATTGTCTTGGATTACGTAAAGATGAATCTGTGTCAACTTTATGTTCAACTGAAGTTATGTATTAGGTATAAAGTGGAAATTGTGTATTATAATAGTAGCAATAAAATGATGACGATGATGACTCTTCCAATAGTTGCTCAGTGATGAAAAGTGATGATGATAGTTGCGCGAGTGAGTAGACTATGCAAGACTCACCTCAGTCAGAATCTATTGAAGGATCTGTGCATTTAAGAGATGTGATTTAGTTACCTCTCTCATTCTGGATTCTTTGTTTAACTATCATTGCTTATTATGGCGCAGTTAATCCATTCATTCATATACTATCAGATTTGCTACAACTTAGATGGTATCATGACGATGTATAAACCGCTGGAAAGGTGATGGCTATCCCGGATATAGTCAGTGCCATAGGATCTCCGCTCTGTGGATGGCTTTTGGATGTTGTGACGCGTCGGCGATTTGGCTCATAAGTGGTCAGATCTATATTTCTGCCTATATCTGGACTTCTCTTAGTTTTGGTGCATTACCTGATCGGATTTACCAATGTTGATCCCAGAATAGCCCTCTTTATCCTCGGAACTTCATACTCAATCTTTGGCGCGTCAATGTGGCCTCTAGTCCCACACCTGGTTAAGAATTCAGCTTTTCTGGGAACTGCGTATGGCATTAGCACTGTGGCTATGAATGTTGCGCTTACCTTTGTTCCCCTTGTAATTGCAAAAATCCTGGCCACCAATTCATACATGGAAGTGTCCATGTTCTTCATTGCTCTATCATCCGTTGGCGTTCTCTTGAGTATCATGGTCGGTATTGTAGACTTTAGACGTCGTGTTAATAGCTGTTGATGTTCATTATAAGATGGTACATTATTAAGATCAAATTCACTATTGTGTTTCTGTTGTTGTTATCTCTTGCATAGAACGTCTTACATACACATCTCGGAGACAATACTATTATGAGCCGGTCTTGACCTTTCACCTCTCTCATTTGTAAGCAACTGTTTTAATCAATCGGCAGCTATTTTTATTCCAACGTAGATTTCTAGCAACTCCTTGGAAGTATTCATTTCGATTACAATGATTGAGTGATGAGATATTTTTAGCCTTCATCACTAATTGTTGTGTTGTTACAGCTACCACATTTACAATATTTCGGTTGAGAGGCAGACTCTATCTTTTGATTGTATTCGCTATTAATACATCATATATATACTCTCTGTCGATATTGTGACCGAGTCAACTAATATCGCTCTATTAACAAGTCTCTTGCATTGATTTACAGATTGATTAAGTAAAAGATTTCTGAATACTGAAAATGCCTTCAAACGGAACATCTTCCACGTCGTCGTCTTCGGGCCGCAAGTCCAGCAGCAGCTCTCGTGGAAAGCATGAGGGTGAAGTGAATCCAGATTTGAGCCTGCAAGGAATTGGTAATTACGCTTTCGAGAAGACTATCGGGCAGGGAAACTTTGCCAAGGTGAAGCTGGCTAAGCACAAGCTTACCGGCCAAGAGGTGAGATTGTTATGTTTAAAGACATTCTAAATTTTTTTGGATCAAACTCGAATGTATTGATTGTGTGTAGGTGGCTATCAAGATTATCGATAAAACAACTTTGGATGAGAAAAAATTGGGTAAGCTTCACCGAGAAGTGCGTATCATGAAGATGCTCAATCATCCGAATATCGTCAAGCTGTTTGAGGTGATTGAGACTAAGCACACGCTATTCCTGGTGATGGAGTACGTGAACGGTGGCGAGCTGTATGACTACCTGGTTGCCCACGGTCGAATGAAGGAGAAGGATGCGCGAGTGAAGTTTAGACAGATTCTGAGTGCTGTGAACTATTGTCATCAGAAGAGAGTCATTCATCGCGATTTGAAGGCTGAGAATCTGTTGTTAGACGCCAATCTGAACATCAAGATTGCTGACTTTGGTTTCAGTAACAACTACCAGCCTGATGGTTAGCTGGATACTTTCTGTGGCTCTCCTCCTTACGCCGCTCCAGAGCTTTTCTAGGGTAGAAAGTATGTTGGGCCTGAGGTTGATGTCTGGTCTTTGGGTGTGATTCTATACGTCCTGTGCACTGGTTGTCTCCCTTTTGACGGAAAGGACTTGAAAGAGATGCGTGAGGTGGTATGTCGCGGTAGATACAAGGTGCCGTTCTATCTGTCTGATACTTGTGAAAAGTTACTGCGCAAGTTTTTAGTTAGAGATCCTACGAAGAGGTCTACTCTTGATGTTGTATCTGATGATGCTTGGATCAATGACGGGTTCGATGATTCTCCAGTGACAAAGAACATCCAGCCTGATATCAGTTTGGCCCCAGATGAAGAGATTATCCGCATGATGTGTGACAAGTTTAATCTATCTCCAGAAATGATTTTAGGATCTCTGCAAGCCAACGCATACGATGACATTGGTGCTATTTATATGCTGTTGCATGATTAGAAATAGAGTGGCAAGTGGACACCTTACAGCAATCCTAATCAGCTATCTCCTATGAGTCCGATCTAGTTGTAGCAAGGTACGGCAACTCCAATTAGTCGCGCGCCTCTGATGCAAGCTATTGGTGAAGACGATGATGCTATGGATATCTCTAGGGATTCATATAGCAGCACGCCTGGGTAGTAGCCTGTGGTTGAACGTCGCGAGCGTGCTCAATCAGCATCTGCGCAGGGTGGACGTCAGAGACCTGTTACCTGGGTTGGCAATGAATCCTAGGTGTAGAAGTTGATGGAGGATATGGGCAAGCAGAATCTTCAGAATAATCCTGGAAGTGGTCCAAAGATCGACAATGTCCCTCTGCCTGCTGGACACGCTATGACTACCATTATGGTTAGTGGTGCCGTAAATATAGGTCAGTCCAATATGGACACATCTGCTGGTGTCAATGGATCTACCAATGTTAACGCGCAGGTTCGTCCGCAAAGTGCTTAGGCTCAGAGAACCGCAAATGGTGATGGTGATGCAATGGACGAAGATCACGCTAACCACTTACAGAATGGTTAAAGTGCAAATTCATCTTTCAATGCAGCTAATGGAGCCAATAACGCACAGGCGAACTCCAAGCAAGGAGGCCGCGGTGTAATTGGCGCCATCCGCTCCATTGGCCGTCGATTCTCCGAAGCGTCCCAACAGAATCCGGCGCAAGTTCCAGTGTAATAAGTGCAGGAAGATGACAAGCCGCGAGTTTTGCGCTTCACCTTTAACAGCAACACCACTTCAAGCAAAGCACCAGAGGATATTGTAAGGGAAATCATTGGTGCTTGTCAGAAAAATAATATCAAGTGCAGCCAAGTTGGCAAGTTTCTGGTTGAGTGTGCATGGAATTTCAGAGAGTCTCCGTTTAACAAGATTGAGCAGCCTGTTGGAAACATGGATGTTGAGAGATTGCAAAAGGCTTTGGACGAGGTGATGAACACGTCGTAGAATACTCTTCCACAACAGTAGCAACAGTAGTTCAATAGTCTCAAAATCTCGGATAAAGACATGAAGGATACGGTGCGCTTTGATGTTGAAGTGTGCGAGCTGCCTCGCCTAAAGAATTTGCACGGCCTCCGTTTCAGAAGAATTGCTGGCGGCAGTGATCAGTACAAGGATGCGTGTGGGCGCCTTCTGGCAACTGTCAATCTGTGAAGATGCCGTTTGGTCAGTTGTGTGTTGGTCAAATGATTAAATCAATGATGAACTGTGATGATGAAGTAGATGTGATGATGAATATATATTTTAGTGCTACAATCTTCCCTTAAGAGAGAGAGAGAGAGAGCAATGATAATGGTTGATTTTCACAGTTAACCACTTGACTCGACTCGATGGTCCTAAATCATTCAATGACAGCTTATGACTATAATAGTGCCTCAATTTACGTGAGTCTTTTCACCTTTTCTGAGTGACTGTGCTCTGTGCAACACCTATTTCTCGTGAATGTAACAGCATGATCTTGTGTGGCCAATCAGAGACGATTGCAGGTGCCACATAGATTAATATCAGCCAAGCATTTAATTTGCCGTGATCAACGAGTAACATAGACTTGAGCCACTCGTACTGCACTTCCTTTGTCTTGTGATACAATCGTCTTTATATTCACATTCCACTGATAAAAGATACAGATTATATACATTACTAGATATGCCTTCCATTAAAAGTTTATTTGTATCCTTGGTGTTAGCCACACTGTCCGGTCTTAATGCTCAAGAAGTCAAGTGTCCGAATGGAGTGTGGCCTCGTTATGATTTCAACGACATGCCTGATGATGCTTTGACAGAGTATTTTCAAGCGGTCAATGAGCTCTACCAGAATGGCGTTATGTACAGGCTGGCTAAAACTCACGAGAATAACTATGAGGCTTGGCATTTGAATCAGGATTTCCTGGCTGTCCATCGTTAGTTTAGCTTAGAGTTTGAGAGAGAGCTGCGTAAAGTTAAGCCAGATGTGATCATACCTATCTGGTAATGGACTAATGACGCTGAAAATCCTGCAGCTTCGCGTATCTGGCAATACTACAGTCGTAATGGCTTCAATCCTGTCTCTGATAAGCATCTGAGCATTCCCGGCGTGGACTCTGAAAATTATCCTACATGGAGTACGTATTGTATCCGTAACATCACTCAGAATGAGCCGGTCAGAGGCTAAATTGCCAACTTCAATAGCGTTTACAACATGATCTCCACATTGAATTTCGCTGCATTCTCCTCTGCGTTAGAGTACGGTCCTCACATGTCTGTACATGCCAATGCTGGTGGTTTATACAGCACTTTCTTCTCTAACCATAGTCCTCGTGATTCACTGTTCTTCCTCCATCATGGATTTATTGACAAGATTTATTGGTGGTTTTAAATGTACGAAAATGGTAAGCGCTTCTCAGAGTATGGTGGTGTCAATTCTAGAAATCGTCCGATTAATGGAGAGAGTATTGTGCCAGGCTTTTAGGGCCAGGTGCGAATTGATTCTCTGTTTGACGTATAAGATTTGTGCTACACTTACATGCCGTCTGGCTCCAGGTTTGAGCGTGGGCCGTTGAGGGACATTAATAGGCAGAGAGATATCGATGTTGCCAATGCTGAGTTGCGCTCACTGGCAGGATTGGCTCCTCCAGCGCCATAACCTCCAGCGCCTTAACCTCCAGCGCCTTAGCCTCCTGCTCCATAGCCTCCAGCGCCACAACCCCCTGCTCCTTAGCCATCCACATCAACTCCTAGTCCTCCTTCACCTGCCCCAGCTCCACAACATCCTAGCCCAAGTCCGCAAAGCTCCACAGTCTTTGGGTAGTCTCATACGCCTACCTTTTCTACTGCTTCACCCGTCAAAAGTCCTCATACTGACTCTCCTGCCCCTAAACCTATACAGTTGCCTAGCACTGGTCCAAAGCCTCATCAAAATGCTACCTAGAATCGTAATACGACTCATGCAGATTCCGGTCACAAGAATCAGACCATCGCTCCAATGTTCAGCGAATGGGCTTTGAAAGCTATGGCGTCGATCCGCGAACAAATGCTCACTGCCGAGGCTATTACAATGGCTGCTAAAAGTGCAGACTTTAAGAAATGGTACGATCCTCAGGCAAGCAACATGGGTATTCCGAAGACGTATGGTGTAGCTAAGCCTGAGTTTTGCGAAAAGCCTGGTCACATGTCCATGAAGGTATCGTAAAGAGAGGCCCATTATGCAGCCGTCGAGTAGGCTAAGAATGCCACTACGCCTTAGCAATCTGGTTCTCCTTTGGGTTTCGTGTCGAATAAGACAAATTCTTACGCTGAGAAGACTGGTGACAAGGCTCTAGAGGATGTGATGGGCTCTAGTCAAAATGGAGCTTCTTCCGTGATGGCATCTGCGTTTGTGTCTGCTGCGACAATATTATTATCGATGATGATTTGATACTTAATGCAATTTTAATTTTATAAGATATCATGCCGACTAATTAATTTTTCATTTCATATAATTCTATTTGGTATGTGCTAATAGTGGTTATATCGAAGTGACCGTTCTGCCACCTGCGACTAAGTTTACGCGCCTTCATCAGGAAGTCAGAATGCTCAATATTGACCAAATATTGACTAAATATTTAACTCCAGTTTTGCTTTAAATATACAGTAAATATCGATACCTTTTGAAAAATAAAATGCGAGATGACAAATATTTAAAACGCCATCCAATATATTCACAAGGCCCATAGATATTAATCACTTGCGCAAATATTGCTCAACGTCTTAAAGAAAGAATATCTGGTTAAATAATGAATCGATATTTAATACGTTCATCAAGTTCACCCATTTACTTCAATCATTGCTTTAACAGCGACTGAAATACCCCCAGATTTCGGCGATCGTGCCATGACTTGCCGGAGGTGGCGCCATTCTCGTCATTATCCTCCTCCTCCAGATCTCTTGAGTAGAAATCCAGAGGGTGGACGTACTTCATCTCAGAGGCTCGGGCAGCCACCTCCGCGTCAGCAAAAGCGTCGTCGATGAATTAAAGGAATTTTAGATAATCGACGTATTCTCGTCTTGACTCGGCCTCTTCATTCTTGAACGTCTTCTCGTTCAATCTCATTGCAATCTACATAGTGATTTTTCATAGTAAGTATAATCATTAAAATATCACCGACGCTTACCAACGTGCATACTGCTGCTAGAAATTTTTCGTTGACATCGCCTTAATTGATATAAAATCTTCATTGCCAGGTCCTTCACCACTTGAACAAAGTATGGATTATTGAATGGCTTATCCTACATAAATAAGTTACTCATGTTAAACTAAATTGCCATATGAGAGAGAATTACCTCCTGCATTATAAACTTGTCATCATTTAATCCAGGCAAATCTTCCAACTTTATCTTGAAGTAGGCCGCAATCTGTTGTGGTTAAAAAAATTGAGATAATAACGCCGACCTCTTTACTCCAAATGATGCACCCGCCTACAAACGTAATGTACATGTAACTTCACTATATAAAAGATTATTACCTTTTAAATTATAGCACGAAGTTATGATCTACCGAGTTAAGATCCGATATCATGCGCGACATCCTCTTCCATTAGCCTTATTAGAGTGTCCGTTCTCTCTCTCTCATTTGGAAACAAGTTGGAAACCATCAGAGACTTTCGTATACCTTCATTCAGTTGTCTCAAGAGTTTGCACTCATAATTAGGACTCTTCTTCACACTCACTTCCTTTGGCTTCTTGTGAATTAAATTTACTCCAGCTCTCGTTCCTTGAGACACAATAACCTTGTGATTTTAAGTAGCGAGATATTGAGGCTTTGGTGAGTTTGAATTAATACTCTCATCATCATCATCTCCCAATTCAGACTCATCGTAGCTATCAGCATTGTCATCATAATAGCCAAGTTCATCATTCGATTACTGTTTGTGATCAGGCCGCTTGCTACCATTTTGTGTTTCAGCATCGACGTTGAAACGCTCGCGTTCTGTTTCAGATCTACCAGAGGACGCTCTCTTGCGGATAGCAGCAGCCTCAGATTACTAGTCAACCATACCAGACCCAACACTGACAGCATTCTTTTTTTACAATAAAGCACTAAAATCTAACTAACTAGCTTGTGGTGCAACTTTTGATGATTTACTTGCAGAATTATCACTCGATCTCTTACTACACACTTGAGAAAATGAACAAGACGCGTCAATAGGAAACTATCTTACCAGACTTTTTCAAGTTGAGACTTGGACTTCAATGCAGTCTTAGAGCTGGATCCCATATTAAGTTAAATGGATTATACTTCAACAATAATGACAATAATGTTATCAAGATAAGTGACTTTGGAATGTTGAATCTACTGAAGAGAAGAGAAGAGAAGACGACTGAAACGACTTGCCACTACTTTCGTTTCAATCTTGACTTCGAACGAATCGGTCTTCTTTCTCATTTAGCAATAGATAATCCGTTATCAAATATATTTGCTATATGCTGTCAACTCTCAATGTATTCGTGTTAATACTGTTCAAAGATCTTTTAATCTCGAAGAGCTTTAAATACTCATACGGGAATGGTGCATTAATTAGAAAAACTGAAGTTGTTTGATTTGATTATTGGTATTCCGTCACATGATGCTGCTGAATCTGCATCCAGTTCGCCATAAGAATATCAACAAGAATGTTTTGAACATCCGTCTGCTTTCGAGTAAGAGCTTGAGTATAATTTGCCATTGTCCTAGTCCTCAGCCTCTGATTAGGAATGTGAGAAAGATCTGGTTGCAGATGATGATTTAATCGATATTTCTGATAAGTCCATTCTCTGTGATTTCTCTTTTGACTCTCATCTTTATAGCTGGCTGACTCTGCTGTATACTAGAAGAATTCCTGTTAAAACTGTCAATGAGATCATAAATCTATGTCTGTTAAGCGGGCTGGATTTACGCGTTAGAAACTACAAAGACATGGTGAATCTGATTGACGAAATTCCGCTTGATGTGTATTATAATGAATATTGCATGAAAGTTAACAAATTTGAGTTTACACTGTTTGGTACGGAATTGAAAAGCTGTATACTGTCATTCTTCTAAGACAAGTTGCTGTGTTCAGTGATGAAACTTAAAGCGACTGCAAGATTCGATGATGATGGCAGTAGGGTATACTCTGATTTCAGTGATACAAATTGGTGGATGGAGGAACAGCTTAAATTCCCCCCTGATGATATTATTGTTCCTTTAATCATCAATTCTGATGCAACATAAATGAATAAATCTGGGCGTGCTAAAGCTCATCCGGTCTATCTAACTATCGGAAATATTCCGCGCAAGTGGCGAGCATAGGCCAATTTGGTTGGGATTAAACTCTTGGGTTTGTTACCGACTTTTAACTCATCCAACTTCCCTAAATAATCTCTATATGGAGAAATTAAACGTGTTGTATATCATTAGTCAATGGCTATCTTATTAGATGGGCTGGAATAGCTGCACCGCGATGGCCTTGTAGTCACAGACGCTCTCAATAGGACTTATCGAATCCGCCCAATACTTGCAATGTACTCTGGCGACTATGAAGAAATAGCTCAACGAGTTTGCCTCCTCAAATCTGGAAGTGCGTGTCCTACTTGCTTGACCAGTTCTTCTCTATGGGGCGTTTATTTAGATCATTCTGATATTCAGGTTAGGAATATATAAGGTTAGACGCAACGCAATGATGTGCATGTAGACTGTCTCAATTTCTTCGGAAGTTTGCCTGGCGTTGATATTTATTAATGTGTGCCTCCTGATGAACTGCATGGTATTTGCTAAGGAGTTTTTATGCATCTTTTTGAAGGTTTACAGCAGTGGATTAGTTCTATGTTAAAGCCAAAGGTGGAGTTTGAGCTTTTGCAAGAGATTAGTTTGGCGTTCTCTAAATTGTCCAAAACAGATATCAATATTGTGTTTAGAAATGGGATATTTGATCTGAGTAATGCCACGGCTAAAGAGCATTTGCTGTTGTTGAAAGAGCTACCAGTAGTGCTTATGATGTGTTTGCCAAAGTTTTTTAGTCGCAAAAAGCTGTGGTTCCCGTATGCAGAGCCTTTTCTTCTGTTAGCGCATTGGTATATGTTAATATCACCTAAGACTTGCTCTGATCGTAATTTAGCAGCATCTGAAGTAGTTCTTCGATAGTTCTTCTTCAGTAGTTTGGTATACTTGGCTGGACGAAAGATTTATAAGTTGCATAGTATGCTTCATTATACGCTTTTCATTCGAAAGTTTGGTTCTATTGCAGTAATGAGCACGCAATCATTTGAACATGCTCACAAAAGATTTATCAAGGATATTGAAGCAATGACCAACCATCGGCAGTAATTACCACAAATGCTCACAAGATTGGGAAGGCTGCAAAAGTTAGAATATGTGGAAAGGATTTAGACTCCAGTTGAGGCTGCTGGTGATGCCGCTATTGAGAATCGAACCTTTGTCAATTTGCAGTCTAAGGTATCTTAATGTCGACTGCATCAACTGGATCATGTCAGTGGCATTCCAAGGCTGGCTGAGTCTATTCGTGATGCGTTATCAAGTGTTGATTTGCCTGATGATACTTAAGTGGTTCTTTTTAGCACTATCGTAAGGGAGTTTACTGTGCCTGGGGATGATGTAGTATCGTTGGAATACATCAGGAGAAAGGATAGCTTTTATGGATTTGAGGTGCATGATTACGTCGCTGCTTATAACAGTTAACAATCTAATGATATAGTCATCGGTAAGTTTGAAATTGGACTTACGGTGCAATGTGCTGCAGGGGTGATTGATTTAGTTATATGCAGACTCTGTAAGCCTCACGTGGCGTCTGACTCCATTCCTCTTCAATTGGTTAGGCTGACTACCGATGTAATAGTGATACCGCTAACACTGGTATTGAAGAAGGTGTAGATATGTGAGGTTGGCGGCATGTATGCGATCAATCCATTTAGTGATTAGTTATCCTTCTGCCTCTTCTTCCGGCAGTGATTGCAGTCCACTCACTCTATAGTATCGTCAATTGACTTGGCTTCAATATATTCTAAATATTTGTTCAATATTGAATTCGGTAGCATTTATTTCCTTTGCGTTACAATTTTGATCAATCTACGAAATAAATGCTTCTATCATCAATATTTAAATAATATTGAGCAAAAATTTAATTATTGATTAATATTTAGACTGACATTAGATAATTGCATCCTCAAGTTTCCTGTAAGTTACAGGCATTGTTGTACACTTATTTCTTATATAATCTTCGGAATTGATCAAGAATATTGCCAAGACCTAAACAGTAGTTTGGTGTTACAAAAATTTCACTACTGGTATCACCATATCAAAACCGGGACTGGCTCTTTGTGGTGTCACTTGAGATTGATGTCCAATCAGTCACGAGCCAAGCCAAAGATGTGACCCAAACTGTAATCTAAAACCTTAATGCTGGTCATTGCACAATTTCTTTACTGTGAATACTTATATTTCCAAAGAATAAATCATTTGTGTTTGTTTGTTATATATATATATCTCTGTGTAATTCAAACATGTTTCAATATATCATTAAATCATTGGTGTCGGCAGCGATGATCATGTCTGCCTTCACACAAGCTCAGTCCTAATGTGCAGGCGGCGTTCGTGGTCGTTACAGCTGGGACGATCTAAGTCAATCGTAAATCGACGATTACTTGACAACATTGCGTCAGTACATTGATAGTGGCTCTATGGAAGTAATGGTGAGAGCGCACTTCGATAATTATGGTGCCTGGCACAGTAACCAATTTTTCTTCCCTATCCACCGTGAATTGCTGCGTCGTTATGAGGCTGGTCTCCGTAGTATCAATCCGAATGTCATCATTCCATACTGGCAATGGTCAAACGATGCTGCTAATCCTAATTAAGCGCGTATCTGGCAGTCTTTCAGTCGTAATGGGCAAAATCCTGCTAATGATCGTATTCTCGGCCAATTGCGTATGAATGTGTAAACTCCTCATCTTCTGGTTCGTGACCTGCAGCCTAATGGCCTGAGATCAAATTCTCTTGCTAGCTTGCGAACCGTTGAGAATCAGATCACCATGAATGATTTCCAAAATTTTAGCCGTAACTTTGAGTTTGGTCCTCATTATCTGGTGCATGTCAATGTTGGCGGTCGCACAGGTGACTTGGCTTTTGAATTCTCTCCTAATGATCCTATCTTCTGGCTGCATCATGCCTACTGTGACAAGGTTTGGTGGTAATGGCAGAATTATGATGGCGCTTCTCGCTTCAACGTCTTCTACGGTGAGAGCCAGTATCGACGTAATGACAACATCACTGCTTCAATGCCTCTGCCTGGCTTGGGCGCAGTCACTACTCAGTAGCTATTTAATGTGCATGACTCTTGCTACACTTACCTTCCTCCTGGTACTCCTGCAACTTCTGCACCTCTGCAAAACGCGTCTCCTCAAAATGACATCATTACTGTGGCGCGTGAATTGAATATTGTCCCTAATACTCCTCCTGCTCTGTCCTCTTCAGCTTTGCCTTCTGCTAGCAGAACTATGTTCTCTACTGCGGCACAGAGCAGAACTCGTGGTCAGCCGCTTTCAACCAGTGCAATGTCAACTAGAGCTAGAAGCAGTTCGCGTCCATGGGACGACAGACAATCATCAGTGTCTCCATTGCCATAATCCACTCCATTATCTGGTTTTATGTCTACTACTATTGGTATTTCTCAATCTCCATTGCCATCTAATAACGCATCCTCTTTCTCAAGTGACGAGTATCTAACTAGCAGAACCACTGTATTGCCTACCTCGGTTTAGAGTGGAGATAGTTGGAATACTGCTGTCCAGACTCCACCTTCAAGTCACTAATGGGGAGCTCCTGGTTCTCTCACATCCTCTCGTTTCGGTCCTGAAGCAACCGCTGTTCCGGGAACTCCAGGCACTCCTGGTACTCCTGATACACCTGGTGCTCCTGGTACGCCTGGTTCACCTGGTACTCCTAACACTCCCGGTACACCTGGCTCTCCTGGTACGCCTAACACTCCCGGCACACCAGGTACTCCAGGTACTCCAGGTACTCCCAACACTCCAGGTACTCCTGGTTCACCTGGTACTCCTAACACTCCCGGTACACCTGGCTCTCCTGGTACGCCTAACACTCCCGGCACACCAGGTACTCCTGGTACACCTGGTTCTCCTAACACTCCAGGTACTCCTGGTACACCTGGTTCTCCTAACACTCCAGGTACTCCTGGTACACCTGGTGCTCCTAATACTCCTGGTACTCCTGGTACACCTGGTGCTCCTAATACTCCTGGTGCTCCTGGTACTCCCGACTCTCCTGGATTGCCTGGCTAACCTGGTTCTGGTGGTAACTCATCGGCTCCTGGTGCTCCTGGCTCCAATGGTAACGCCCCAGAAGAGTACTTTATTCCAGATTGGGCGCTCGAGCGTAAACCTTAAATCGCGGATGGTATTCGTAACGCTATCAGCTTCTTAAATGAAGCAAGCAGGCCTAACTTTATGAAGAGATACGAAGATTGTATCACACTGCCTTCCGTGTTTCCTCTCCCTAATGGTAAAGATGCCCATAAGAAGACTTCTCTATCTTACGGTGCTAATGGAACTGCGCACCATAAGAATGGTGGCGCTAACAATGGCACCGCTGGATCTAGCAGCTCAGCTATCCCTTTTAAGACGAGTGCTGCGGCTGCTTAGGCGACTCCAGCCGATGGATAGCAACCTGGATTGGGATCAAGTGTTGCAGTTGGCGGAGATTCAAGCGGTGCAAACGCTTCCTCCGGGTCCAAGGCACTTTTCGCTCAAGGTAAAATAATCCTCGTAGTTACTGCTGCTTCTTTGATGTACTTATTATGATGAAATTAAAATATGAAAAATCACGTTTTATTTATATTTAAATTTGATTTAATCTTATTTTCGATCATCTAAGCGTTAATCGGGCGCGTAGTTGCTGCCAATCAAGAGACGCCGTTGGTAGCGAGGCTAAATTACTTAAATTATGCCGGATATTTCTGGCTTTTATTAGCTCACTCTTCCACATAATCTCTATTCCTTATACTCATCAGCTTTTTAAACAATAACCGATTATTAACAACTCAATATCGCTACATAATGTCTACCGTAAGTGTTTTATATTTGAAACAAGTTGTATCAGATGTTGTATTGTGTAGAAGTGCCAAGTTTGCGAGAAGACCGTGTATCCAATGGAGATGGTCAAGATTGACGACCTTACTCTGCACAAGACCTGCTTGAGATGTGCTCACTGCAACAACCAGCTATCTCTGGGTAAGTATGCTGCTATCAATGGCAAATACTACTGCAAGCCGCACTTCAAGCAACTGTTTGCACTGAAGGGAAACTACACGTCCGGCTTTGGTGAAAATGACACTGGCGCAAGCTCCTCCCTTGGTGGCGTTTAGTTCAAGGGCCTTAACAACAACAACAACAACTCCAATGCTGGCAGCGAATCCAATCCTAAGCCGCTAGCAAACAAGAAGGCTGCTTCAAGCAATGCTATGGCCAAGGTTGGCTCGACTGCCTCTGTGCATGATGGCTCAAATGATGAGATCAAGGCAGTGTCAAGAGTCGCTGAAGGCATTCGCGCGTCCATCGAGAATCTGAAACAGACGGCCGCAAAGTCATCCAGCAGATCTGAATTGCATCACCAGGGAAGCAAGTTGCGTATCTCTTCTGCTAACGATCTGGACCATGCAACTGGTGATGGAAAGTAGACTTAGTAGTCTGTGAGAGCAAAATTCAACGCTTAATCTTCTGCTGCTTCCGGTGGCACCACCAACAAGTGTGCCGGCTGTGAGAAGACTGTCTTCCCTATGGAGCAAATCCAGGTGGAATCGATTGTCTACCACAAGACTTGCTTCAGATGCGCGCACTGCAACAACATCTTGAAGCTGGGCAATTACGCAGCATTGGACTCCAAACACTACTGCAAGCCTCACTTTAAGTAGTTGTTCGCTCTGAAGGGTAACTACAATGAGGGATTTGGATCACGTCCTCACAAGGAGAAGTGGAATCCAAAAGATTTGTCATAGTCTCAGTCTGAGCTGGAACAGGCACAGGAGAAGACTGCTCCAATGTAAGTGTGAGAAAAAACGATGATGATAATGATGTTGCTAGTTGGAATATAAAGTTTACAGCAATGTACAGTTCATTTATTACTACAATACTTTCATATTCTTTTAGGATAATACGTAAAGACTTTAAGTCTTCTTAGCAATCTTCTTAGCATCAACGGTAGTAATCGTTAGAAGTACTGTTTTTACCTACCAAGTCTCCATAAGATTAACGTTTGCGCTCACGGCTTTACACGTCTGTGCTCCTCACAGTTTGAGTAGAATTACGCGACTGACCTGTCATTCCTTGTGAGGCTGATGAACCAGCGCCAGTTCTAATGTCAACCTTATCCAGTCCGGGAGGAGCTGTAGATTTACGCTTGAGAGAAGGTGTTACAGATGCAGATCTAGAACCAGATTCTGATCCTTTACGACTGTTTTCAGGGCTATTGTTGTTAGATTTGACAGCACCGCGATACAACTTCACCCACTAAAGCTTACTAGGACTGATCAAATCATATGGCACTTTAATACTACTCAAATACTTATCATTGGAAGCATCTGGAACCAGAAATGCAGCACTAAATAAAGCTCGTGGAGGACCAGAGTCATGTAATGAAGGATTGCTAATATTAAGCACCTTATTACTGGCAGACGGCTCAATACCAAACGCGCCAGGTTAAAGAAGTTGCTACGCTTTCTTCAACAAACGCCTCTTCACCTTGATAATCGAGTTTTGCATTGAAAACACAGAAGACAGTACACTATAAGGTGTTGTTGTATCCATTGCTTTCTCTCCGCTCTGTGCCAGCTTCTCTTCAAATTTATCACACCTCTCAGCCAATGCTTTGTTCATTTCCACATAAGCATCATTCAAGACTTGTACAATCTACTCTATTTTATCCGCATGTTCACCAACATCTACTGACCTATCAGCAGGATCTAGAATGCACAATATACTCTATCCAGTCTTGAAGTCACGTTTAAAAGGCCTAAAACGACCACATTAATTATTGTCATCAAACCTGGCGATACCCAACTTGTCATACATATACTTTTAGCCATAGAATTCAAGAAAGTCCATGAATAGATTACCCATATGAAGAACAGGATTGACATTGGAGTCTTTGAGCTGTGGATGATTCTCAACAAAGCTTATCACCATCAGAGATGCAGCATATGATCCAATACCACCTGTAATTGCAGAGTGAACACCGCGACTGAATAAAAAGTACTTGAACAACATTATGAGTCCTCTATTAACAGCACCGAGTCGATCCAGTTTCAAATAATGATCCACAATGTCAGTGCCCATCTTCCACTCCCAGTGATTAATGTATACATTAACGCGTAGATCCGACTGCTTGTCCACGAATCTGACGGTGGGCCTCACAGCAGTAAACACATCAGTAACACTCTTGGGATCTGCAACTTCCTTTGTGATGAGATCCGAAAATTGACGAAGCATCTCGTACTGATTAACCTTGTCACAATTGGTGATGATGGTAACGTCCAAGTCAGCGCTGCTCAAATAAGTCGCCAGCGGAAAGCTGCCAATAGCCACCAAATCTGCCCATCTAAATTCAGCATTATCATTCTCATTACTAGGAATGCTCTTATCCGCAGTGCCATCACTATCGCCGCTACCTACGCTGCGCATAATCTCATCATAAATCAGAGGATCATTGTTATTGATGGCTTCATAAATACGCAAAGGCGGTCTTGACCACAACTTGTGTACAATATGGCGCAATCTACCCACAAGCCACTCACGCGCCAAATGTTCATGTGGTTACGGTGTTACAAAGTTGACAAACTCCAAAGCCTCTACATTGAGTGCATGAATAGGATTAGCAGGATATCTACGATCATGTGTTATCCACACTGGCAGATACTCTTCCTACGCAGAATCTTCAACGCCCACATTCCTATCGTCGCCGTTGCTCATAATCATTTATAATATAATATTTTCAATAAGTATAATTTCTTTCAACTAGATTGTATTGAATAATTACTTTATGATTTAATCTGATCTGATGGGTAAAAGGTAAAAGAACCAGAAAAGCGCACGCGTCAGTTGGATTGTGTGAAAATCAAAGTGAAAGAGTGTTGGAAATCGAATTTCTTCACAGATTTACGGCACAAAGTCACCGCTAACAAGCGTGCAAGATATTGTTGTTCTTAGAACGGTTATACATTCTTCAGCGTGCTTGTCTTGTCTCATTGTCTCATAATCATTTCAGCACTGCAGAAGAATGTCCGTGGCGATGCATCACCCGAACAGTTTCAAATCTCATTAAAGAAGTTTCAGCTTTTCTTCCTTTCGACGCGACGCAGAATTTAAAGTGACTGAGAGTGAGAAAGTGAGGAATATAAACTGCCCAAGTAATTTAATACGGCGTTCATCAATTCATCAATTTTATATTCTCTTAATTTTAGAATAGAATTTCTATTGCTGGCGGTCTTTATTTTCATATACATTCTGCTGACCACTTGGATTATTAGTTTACTACTTCTCTTGTAATAGAAACCTTGTCTGAAGAATTTTTGATTAGTTGAATATTGAGTACTTGGTGACATGATGGATTATTAGACATTCTGCGTGGCTCTGCACAATTATAAGGGCTCAAGGGACGATGAACTCTCATTACGCATTGGGGATATAGTTAAAGTTTTCAAGAGAGCTGACGATGGTTGGTGGTTTGGTTATAAAAACTTGAACAATATCGCATCCACCTCACCAGCAGATAAAGGCAGTCATGGATGGTTTCCTTCAAATTTTGCCTATGTGCCTGAGAATGGAGAGTTTGATTTGTCTCAAGGTTATTATTTGCAGTCTTAATAGCAGCAGCAGCAGTAGTAGCAGTCTTAGTAGCAGTTGAATCAGCCGTAATCTCAGCCCGATCTGCAACGATATGCCAAAGTGTAGTATGACTATGTGGCATAGGAAGAGGATGAACTCGATCTCACAGCTGGCGATATTGTGGTTATTATCAACACTGAAGAGGATGATGGATGGCATCGTGGGATATTGAAGGGGAAGCTTGGACTATTTCCAGCCAATTTTGTATCGCTCCTGCTGGAGAAGGATGTTTTAAGTAGCGCCGTGAACACTAGCAATAGCCAAGTCTCATCAAAGATTCCCAACAATAGAAGATCATCCCTGGCTGTTGACCGCTTAATTTAGTTGTAGTTTTAATAGTAGTAGTAATAATAGCAACCGAGTCACTTATAGAATGCTGGATTTGAAAACTAGAAAGTCTTATCCACTGTGATGGTCAGTTTTGATTATAACGCCCAGTAGCCAGATGAACTATAGTTGAAGAAGGGCACTCTCGTGGATGTTATTCATAAATAGGATGATGGTTGGTGGACGGGTGTTGATTTGAATGGATAGGTTGGTGTATTCCCGTATAATTTCTGTCGTGAATTGACTCCGGAAGAGAGAAAGTAATACAATGTATCCCCTGGTAATGGTATTAATCATCGATAGGAGTAGAGGGGTGGTGGGAGCAGTGTAAAAGGTGCTGGACAGTCGGGTAAGTTGCCTGTGACTGGAGCTAATTCTAATGCCACCACCGCGTCTAATGAGAGTCTGAAAAATAATGGCGGCAATTAATTGAAGCCTATCCAGACTTTCAACATTAGTCCACCTGCGGTATCCAAGAAACCGTCTGTAAAGACTCCTCCTCAAGTTAAGCCAAAGCCATAGGGTATACAATACGGTAGAGCTACGGATCCCTCTTAATCATAATAATAGTAATCATCATTGGCATCTGGTAAAGATTCACAAGAAGGTGGAAATTCTAATAATAATAATGCTGTCCAGTACAAGGATTCTATTGCAGTGAACACTCAGAAGTTGCCGTCACTGACCAAGAATAGAATTAGTCCTTAGTCGAATGGAAATTAAAAAGCTTCTCCTGCTGCAATGATTGCTACCTAAGGATAATTATCCTCCTCTCCCAACTCATCATAGTCACCTCCGATAGTAACTCCATCTGGTCTGGCTATCAACTCACCGTAGCAATATTTTAGCAGCAGTGGCAATCTTGGTCAGAGTGATGTCAAGCAGAATGAAGGTGGTAGTAGTGTGAATAGTTCCGATAATGGAACACATTTTGATGAAGATGCAAAGAAGCGAACACTGAAGAAGATTAGCGACGAACTAAAGAGAGCCAATTCTTCTAAATAGTCTAGTGGTAAGTCTGCAGCGACTGATAAGGATCTGGTGCATGCGATTCCTTAGTCCTCAGTTAACTCTTAATCATCTGTTATCATCAGAGACGATGGCACGGAGAGTAATGATCATACCATAGTTGTGCCATAGTAGCTTGCTAATATCCTCTCGGATCAGAATGGTTCTGCTTTATCAGCAACCAGCTATACTGATGCTGGTCACAATCAGAATCATTATGGCAGTGTCGACAACAACACTGACTATGGTGTGGATAGTGATCAAAATACTCTGATTGTAGATGAAGGGGATTTTGTGAGTCAATATGCTGCAGTGCGATCACCATCCTCTCTACCCGCCATAGATTACCCATCAACAGCAGCTAATGAGATGCAATCTAAAAATGGTCAACATATGCATTAGTAGCAGCCATAGTCATAGTAATTTGATTTGGACTCTGTTCCAGTTAATGTGTAAAATTACGTCAATGACTAGATTCAGCGAATGAAACTGCAGTTTGAAAAGCTGCTGTAAGAAGAGCAAGATAAACGGTAGAAGTTGGAGTAATAGTTGTCGCAGCTTTACGAGTCATTGAGTAAAAAATGAACCTGATGCCAAGAATGTCTAATACACAATCATTATATGATACTTATTCAAGCCAGATCCACGTAAAGATTAACTTTAACACTGTACAAAGAAAGGATGATGCTTCATTTACTATTTTAGTTCACACATTATTTACGCCATTGATAAATCTTCTTGCAGCAATCAAATGTCAATATCCACTTCTTGCAAGTACTCTTCAAAAGATGACGCTGCAGCAGGTATCTGACTATGATTTCCATTAGCCTTTGCCACATCAACGACAGTGTGAGTAGCAGGACTTAAAACTCCAGCTCCGGCACCTTTAGCGGAGCTGTCAATCAAAGATTACTTATCAGCGCCAGTTCCATTTTACATCTGAGGTTGCGGTGAGACGTTCATTATGGACCGAGATTTAATTCTGGCAAATGGATCATTCGCACCTTTACCATTCATCAACTTTTCATAACGTTCCTTCTTCAACTTCTCTTCGGCGCGAGACACCTCCTCCATATTCTTTCTCCTATTCTTCTCATTCAGCTGTGCCCATACATCCTTCTTACTTGGACTCGGCTTAATCACCTGGTCTCGCTTCATCTCAGTATACGCCTGGAATGACAGATAACTAGAATCAGGATCTTCAAGATACTCGGTGATCTGCCTGATCTGCACATTGAGTTCTATGACACGCTCCGACTGGCCCATCGAATCCGCCTCGTCCCGGAGCGCAACCAGCCGCACCTTCTCCGCTAACAAATTCTGAGATTCCCCAGCGATCTTCTTCTTCTCCTAAATCATATAATTAATCTCTTCGTCAGTAAATACATGATGCACAGCCTCGTGTATACCATCACGCAATCTCTAAATCTCAATCTCGCTCTAGAATCGACACTTTTCGCTCTTCATCACAGCCACCCACCTATCGTATTCATGCTACGTAACATCAGAATTACTAACGATATCCATCAGGAACACCTTCTCAGCTTTGCCATGCCTGATTCTAAGCGCTGTCCTCGTAGACGTCTTGTTCATTTTGTAATTACGATGATACTCTTCAACACCGACAATCTGAGCCAATCGATATACCGGCTGACCATCCTCAGGCCTCTGACCAACGCCAAGCCTTATAAAGCAACCCAACACAGTATCTTCAAAGAACGGTGTGAACATCCACTTCTCCAATTAATCCCGGGACAATCGAATTGAATTAATTTGACTTAAAGTAGGTATAGGACGCTCTTTACCAGCACTTCCTGCAGAAGCGCCAAAAGCTCCATCTGACAATCCGCTCTTATCATATGCTCTTCTAGCACGCTTCAGATACGAATCTTTACCACCACCGCGCCCATATCCCAAATCACCATCTCCATCGCTATCTTCATACTCATCAAAATCTGGAAGATCAGTCTACTCTCCCTTCTAACGCTTCTTCCTCCTCTCGGTCAACTCTTTGAGTTTACTACTTCTCCTACTACTACCGCTAGTCTTCTACCTCTACCCGGTGGAACTTCTAGTACGACGGGCTTTGACACCACCTTTACTGGCAGCGGCTTCAGCACGTAATCTCTTCTTCAACTCGATCTTTTACAATCTCAACTACCTCTTCTCTTCCTGCTCAGCCATGAAAGTCTCTCTCTAAATCTCTGTCATACTGCGAGTCAGTCTCTCAATCTCTTCAGGTGAAAGGGCATCATCCTCAACTCCAAAATCCTCCTCTTCATCTTCATCATCATTATCCGATGCAGATAATCTATCAAAAGAATCTTCACTGAAACCGTCCAAGTCATCCTCATCTTCCTCAGAACTGCCATGTACATTACTAGAATCATAATTATCAGATCCATACGCACCGTCATCATCATCATCACCACCATCTCTAGACTTGCGTTTACGTACACCTTTACCCTTGGTAGACTTCTTCTATGCCTGGTTGACAGACTTACTACCAGCAGCCAAGCCCAATAATTCCTCATCAAAATCTTCATCCATCTTTATCTATTTGATCAAAAGGTGGAGTAATATACAACTTATACACACAATATAGTCAGAATGATGCGGGCGGCCCTGTTGAAGGAAGAAAGAGATTAACGAAAGTAAGAGGGAACGCGCAAGAGAGAGAAAGCGCCGCGAACGATCTCCTTCAGCAAAGTTCAATAGAATCTGCTTGAACAAAGACACGCGCACTGTCGTGATTGTTGAGTGATACACAGTAGAGAATAATGTAGAGGTTGATTACTGCATCTCCAATTGGAATCGCTCGTACTAGGTATGTATTTGTGTTCTCCCTCTATTTAATGTGCTATATCATTAGTATCGATCGATTGATTAATTAGCTGTAGTTGGCGATTAAATTCAAATGCCAAAAGATGGGTATAGAGTGGTTCCCATTCCGCGTCCATCTCTAAGAGTTAGTGCAATGTCATAGATTTACGTATCAGCGATCTGAGATAGGATACTGAAATTGATATTCCATCTGATGGCTAGGTGATCCTTAGACAAGTGAGAGTTCATGCTGTGCGAGTGACTAAACGTAATTGCTTTATCATTCTACGTCAGGGTGGCGAGACACTTTAAGCTATCGTGTCAATAGATTAAACTGGATCCACTGCTTTGCTATATGAATAGTGCTAAAAGTAAGCTGTATCCAAATCATTACACGATTTACTGTCACTTATTGAATTGCGCGTTGTAGATTAAAGATAGAGTCGATTGTAAATGTTCGAGGTAGATTGGTTCCACTAGGAAACTAATAGAGGATCAAAGCATGTACTGTTCATGGATATGAACTACACGCGACATCAGTTGATATCGTCAGTGCTCCGACTGTTGATAAGTTGCCATTCAGTACTGCCGATGCTAATTTTGTAGATCGTATTCACTTGGACACTCGTCTAGATAATCGAGTACTAGATCTTAGGGTAAGCTTATTGAACTTTTATCTCTCTTTAATGTGCATATGATTTATTAATGAATACAATTGATGTGTAGAGCAGTATCAATTAAGCCATATTCTAAATTTAACATGGTGTGACTTAGGCGTTTAGATCGTTTATGCTGTAGAATGACTTTATAGAGATTCATACACCTAAATTGATATCTGCTGCCAGCGAAGGTAGTGGCTCCAGTGTATTTAAAGTTGACTACTCTTTTGGCTAGTAATCTTAGAGTGATGAAGCACCCTAGTCTAATACATAATAGAATGGAATGAGTAATAATGCTGCTACTTAGCAAAATACGTAAAATGCATTTTTAGCTCAGTCTCCATAGCTGTACAAGCAGATGATGATTTGTGCTGATTATGAACGCGTATTTGAGATTGGACCAGTGTTCAGGGCGGAGAACTCTCATACTCATAGACATTTGACTGAATTCACGGGACTGGATTTCGAGATGTAGCTTAGAGGTGATGATGCTGTGGATTAGGCTGTACATATGATAGACCGTTTGTTTAGATTTATCTTCAGCGCGCTGGATAGTGAGTACAAGCAGTAAATAGACACTGTGCATCGGTCGTTCTAGAGTTAAACCTTCTAATTATCTAAAGAGACTCCTATACTGGAGCACAGAGATGCTGTCTAGATGCTACGTAATGCAGGAGTTCATATGGACCCGATGGATGATTTTAGTACCGAGAATGAACGACTGCTTGGGCGTATAGTTAAGGAGAAATTTTAAACTGACTTTTTCATGGTTAAGAAATTCCCACTGGAAGTGAGGCCATTTTACACAATGCCTGATTAGCATTATGACGATAAACACCACCTATACTCGGTGTCTTATGATGCATACATGAGAGGGGAAGAGATACTGTCTGGTGCGTAGCGTATTCATGATTACCAGATGCTTGTTGATAGAGCTGAGAAGAAAGGTGTTGATGTGAATTAGATTCAGAGCTACATGGATGCTTTCCGTTACGGTGCACCACCTCATGCAGGTGCTGGTATTGGCTTGGAGCGCGTGGTGATGCTCTATCTCGACTTGAAGAATGTCCGCCGCTCTTCACTCTTCCCGCGAGATCCCAAGCGTATTACACCTTGATTGTACTAGTGACTTCTTTTGCTATACGAATAGATTTTTAGATTGAATAATGTTTGGCATATTTCAAAGATTTATATTTGTAAAACAATCTAATCAATTGATAAAAGGATTCTGGAGCAGTTTGCGCCGTAACAATATAGTTAGAACAATTCCACATAATGAGATTGTCAAGTAGAAGATCAGCATTGAATCGTACTGTCCATTATATTGAGAGACACCAGAAGTTGCACGCTTTGCTTTAGGTGCTATCGATATGAGCCAAGCTATGAATATCGGGGTAGTAAAGAACGTGGCATTAAGCAGACACGAAGAAACACCATAAGCACTGGCCACTTTAGCTTCTCGCTGCGTTTTTGGATGAACCAGGATAGGCCTTGGAGATACAATATCTTTATCGCATAGATCCACAGTATTCTCGATACTTGCCTTTCTCAACTTGCTGCTGCAGCTGCTAATACCATCATTATCGAGTAATAAAGGAGCAGCGGATGGTAGTTCAGATGCTGATTAATCAATCGGCGCAGAGTCGGGAGATAACTTTGTGTATTTAGATGCATCATGAATAGTCTCTGCCATTAGGCTGTATATCACAGATCCAAATGTAGCATATCCTGCCCCCAATATAACTAAAATGGTTCCTGGACCAACGTGGCTGAACCAGAACAGCAGATGAGCAATTAATATACAGACACCGCTGAAAATCAGCTGGCTCACTTTGACAACCTGGCGACCGCGGAGAGAGGACAGCTACTGCTCACCGAATATGAACGGTTTCTCTGCTAAATAGGCTATCACAGGCATTGATATCACAGACAGAGTATCCGGGATACTGACAAGAGATGAAGCCTTAACACCACTGTTCTATGTAGATGAATCCAGATCTGAAAAGTACTTGGCATCGATAAATGCAGTGGCCATCGGAAGAAATGATATTGTCGCCGTTGAATAGCAGATCAATATCAGAATAGTCATCCAATAAGTAGCTGGCAAATCTTCAATATCTCTGGGCAGTAGTGACCGAAATTAATTAGTCATTGATGCCAGTACTCTACTTGTCCATGTCGACCGTCGATCAATGGTCGATGATAAAGACTCTTAAGAGGAGGTCACAATGTCAACATGACTATGATTTTACACGACATCAGAGGAGTTGGTGACAATGTTTAATAAGTAAATCGGCTCCTTTAAAGATTAACGACTTTATTAACGAGATTAAGTGCTCTTTCTATTCGTCTCCAACATTAAACTTTCTACAACATTGGACTTTCTACAACATTGGGCACTCTATCCAAAAGGACGCTTTTATCGCTTCGTGATTATTACTCAGCTATAGACTTGTTGGTCAAAATAGTTCTAGCATTTAGTTATAATTCTGATGCTAACGTTGCATCCATATTAGAAGAATATCGTTTATTTGGTACCAAACTTAAATGATCCTATTTCATCAGTATTGTTATAATGATATAATGAAAATGATCATACTTTTTCAGTACACTTTGGTACCAAATAAACGATCTTTAAATATCCCTTGATGTTGGGTTTTCTTAATAAAGAATGTAGTGCTGTTAAGCTTGTTATTTAACCTCAATGAGAAAGAGAAGATTGATAATCAAGATCTGTGTCACTATCAGTGATCAGCCTATCATAAGAGGCTTCTCTAACTACATTGATACACGACTAATCAGATTGCGTAGAATAACACAACTCAAATTCAACACTTGAAAACGTTCAAACAGATCTTGAACACGCCTTGATATTCTTCCACTTGTGATTGTGCTCTGCTGTTCTCTATCGAATCTTCTTTAGATGAGTCTTAACAAGGGTTACAATTCTGAGCTCAAAAGGCTTTCAATTTTGGGCCTGCTCCTTTGATAAAGCTGAACCTTCAATGATTGGTCAGATTCTGTCGAATCAGAGAGGCTTGAGAAAAGACAAATTTTCTTTTCCGCAAAAAAAAACAATGAATTCCCCACAGCAATTTGATGAAATAAAGGCAGCAATAGCCGCAATTCAACAAGAAATTATTGTAGCGAAAAAGAAGGTCGAGAAAGCGGAAGAGAGGCTGGAGAAGGCTATCGCAGAGGGCAAACCAGTGGATATTAGAGCAGACCTCAAGTCGTTATTGGAAGCAGCCACTGCTGAGCTCACTCGCTTG